>CM034708.1:85275390-85289440 GCA_020142125.1 Phrynosoma platyrhinos | reverse complement strand
TGCATAATTCAACATTTTCATTGGTTATAAGAAATCTCCCTCTGGGCTGCATCCACGCTGCAGAAATCATCCACTTTGACATCACGTTAACTGCCATGGCTCACTGCTGTGGAATTCTGGGAACTGTAGTTTTACTACAAACCACAGTTCCCAGAATTCCCTAGCACTGTTTTAGTTGCTGCCGGTGTTTTATAGTCAATGATTTTGTCAAATTTTTTTGATATTTTAGCTACAGTATTCTGGTGATTAGTATTTGTGAACCTATGTCAGCAACCTTTTTTGACAATGAAGTAGTAATGAAAGGGAAAGATGGGAGAAAAAATTTAAAAAGTTTTCCATTCAGTTGCTACTAATGTTATAATTATTGATTATATATTTTTCTGATAACTAAGGGCCTGAACAGACTGCCAGAAATAATCCAGCTTGAGGCCACTTTAACTGTCCTGGCTCAATGCTCGGGAATCTTGGGAATTGTAGTTTTTTCTGAGACATTGAACCTTCTCTGTCAAAGAGCTCTGGTGCCACAATAAACTACAGTTCCCATAATTCCCTAGCACTGAGCCTGGGCAGTTAAAGTGGTCTCAAACTGGATTATTTCTGGCAGTCTGTTCAGGCCCTAAGTAGAGAATGTGAAGCAGTGGGAAATGCTATGTTTTTTTATACATGTTTAGAAATAGAGCTTTAATCTTAAATACAGGGTGCTTTTTTTATTTTAGTCTTTTAAACATTTCTTTAAAAACATCACTGTCCTGCAAATATATATCTGAATTTAATAAAATCATCAGGTTTAATTTTGAATTATAGCTTTAAAAATAGTGATGCGTTAAAATGTACATTTGATAGAACTAATATATCCCATCAGGAACATCACCTGCTTCAAAGAGCTGCAGCCAGACTGTTAACTGGGGTAGGTTACAGAAGCACAAAAGGTGGCTATTGAAACAGCTCCACTGGCTGCCAGTTTGTTTCTGGGCTCAATTCAAAGTGCTGGTTATGACCTATAAAGCCCTATGGGTCAAGTCCAGGCTGTTTAGCAAACTGTGGACCTTTACAGACTGCCAGAAATAATGCAGATTGAGGCCACTTTAACTGTCCTGGCTCAGTACTAAGGAATCATGGGAATTGTATTTTTCTGGGACATTGAGCCTTCTCTGTCAAAGAGCTCTAGTGCCACAATAAACTACAGTTCCCATGATTCCTTAGCACAGACAGGGCAGTTAAAGTGGCCTCAAGCTGCACTATTTCTTGCAGTCTGTAAAGGCCCTGGATCTCCCTTGTATGAGCCAGCCCAGGCTCTGAGATCTTCAGGAGAGACTCTTCTCTTAGGACTTTATCACACAGGGAGAATCTATAGTTTATCCCAGGGGTAGGCAACCTAAGCCCCAGGGGCCGGATGCCCCAGGCCAGTCTTGTCGCCGCTACCGCTGCCGCCGCCCACCATAATGATATTGATTATTGTTGTTATTACTTGTTCGTGGGGTTTTCTTGGCAAAATCTCCACAGGGGTTTTGCCATGGCTTTTCTGGGGCTGAGAGAGTGTGCATGCATATATTTTTAATTTTTTTGTTTTTTAAAATGTATTTATTTATTTATTTATTTATTTTTGGTGCTTCAGCCTCCCAATTGTTCGAGGGACAACAACCCAGCCCCTGGCTCAAAAAGGTTGCCTACCCCTGGTTTATCCCATACAAATCCCAAAAAAAATGCAAAACTACGCGCAACGATTTCACACGACATCACACAAAACCCGTCATTAAAGTGGTCAGAAAGTGGTGTTATCCTGGATCTTTTTACTTTCGGGATTTTAGCAAAAATGCATTTGCAATTTTACTGTAATTGCGCATTACTCTAGTGCGGGGGTTGGCAACCTTTGTTGCCGGGGGCTGGGGGGGGGAACGATGTGGGAGCCAGGTGATCACGTGCGTGCTTACGCGCACGTGCGCGCATGCACACAACGCCCATCGTCGTGTGCATGCGTGCGCACATGGGGAACACCATTTTGGAACGACCCCCCACGCATGCGCTGTGCAAATTCACCCGGTGCACAGGCGGGGGGGGGGGGCTTTGCTGGGCCCTGGGTTGAGTTTATGAGTTTCTAAATGCCCTGGCAAATCATGTGAAGGAAATGCTTGTCATAAAGGACATAAAGTCTGCAAAGTACTTTGGGATCATGTTCAACAACACTCTTGATGATAAATCACACTTTAACCAGATGTTTGAAGTGACCAGGTATGTAAAAATCAATAACAGGAAAGTTGAAGTAAAAAGTATTTCTAGGATTTTTTTCCCTGCAAAGGGGCAAAAAGTTACTGACCTTGACATTCTTAAAAATCTGGAAAGTGATAGACTGGATGTAATGATGTGTTGCACTCAGGGTTACAGCAGTGCTGTCACAATGGCTGGAATCCATGGCTGTGTACAAGCCATTCTTAAGGGGAAAACCAAGAAAGCTGCGGTATTTTAACAGGTATGTGGACTGTTCGCTCAACTTGTGTGCTCTGCAGTCTTTTGCTGCAAATGTATTGTCTCAGAAATTTTTTGGAACTTTTGAGGCAATGTTCTCTTTCTTTGCTGTTACCGCCCATCGATGGGATATGCTAATTGACCCTATTAGAGTATCAATGGAAAAGCTATCAACATGCTGGAGTGCTCATCATGCTGCAGTTAAGCCTGTTAAAGAAAAAAATTGATAAATTTGGGGTGGCAATTGAAGCTCTTTGTGATCCACATGAAAATTGGGAGACAAGAGGTGAAGCACATTCTGTTTTGGATCTTGTATGCGATTTCACTTTTCTGTGCTACCTGTACCTCTGGTGTGATGTACTTCAGGAAGATTATCTTACACAACAGTACCTGCAGACTAAGAACTTAACTCTTGACAAGGTGGTGACAAACCTAGAGGCACTAACTCTTTTTCTACATGAGGAGCGCAGTCACCTAGTGGAGTGTACAATTGAACAGGCACTTTTAAAATCAGATGAATGTGGAATTGCAGTAGCGAGAAGTGCAAGGTTCAAGAAGAGGATGGCAGGAGAGCAAGCAAGTGAACTCACTGCACAAGAAGAAAATAAGAGGGCAATGCTTGAATGCATTGATTGCTTTTATTCTGAACTCCAGATCAGATCAAGAGCCATCAAGGAAGTAGCTGCCATATTTGAAGCTATTCAAGTGAAGAGTCTCATATCTGCCACTGAAGAAGAATTAAAGGTGTCATTTCCAAAATTTACCACTTTTTATGATGAGATATCGGACAGTGCACTTTTAATAGAAATACCAAGGTTCAGAAGGTGTATCTGAGAGCTACAGAGATTGATCTGGAAAAAGCCAAAGATTGGGCAATATTGGATATTTTGACGTTCATAGCTGAACGGAACTTACGAGAATCTCTCCCAACCCTTTCACTAAGCTTAAAATTATTTATGTCAGTCTGTGTCTGTGGCTTCATGTAAGAGGAACTTTTCAAAGCTGGAACTTATAAAGAACTGTTTGCATGGCAGAGTCAGGGTTTTCTGAACTTGTGATGTTATCAATTGAAAGAGAGTTGGCTAAAGGCATTGATTTCACTGAAGTGATTCACAAGTTCATAGATTTAAAGTTAAGAGGGGAAAAAGTTATAATTTAGATAGAATTATTTAAATTATTTGTTCCTGTTTATGTTTTTGGTATTGTTTTTGTTCCTGTTTATGTTTTTGGTATTGTTTTATTTATGACTATATTTCCATATGCATTTGACTACAGCTTCTGCATTGTTTGAGTTGTTATTAAATATGCAAACCTAATTTATGTATCTCATGTAACATTAAAGTTTAATGTTAAAATGAACATAATTTTGAGGTAGTTTTTAAACATTCTTACTTCAAATTATGTTGTTTTCTTACCGAATTTTCACTTTAACCACATGAAACTAGGTAAATGTAAATACATTTAGGCTATGTGTACAATAATTTAATGGCGTAATTTTAATTTTGCTAGTTGCTCATGTCACTAATATTGCCACTACTTTCAGTGATATATAGGAATTACAATTTAGAAGTGATGTTAGTACAAAAACGTTACTAAGGATTCTGTATGGTCTAGTACAGGAGGAGGTCTATGGGGGTGACACCATGAGTTATGGCACTGGTTGACATCAAGTGTAATGATACCAGTGAGGCTACTAGAGTAGCATCAGCAAATCATACACATGGCAAGTGGGAATAAGACAGAAGGAGTTGAAGCTGTAGCTACCTGCCAAAAAGGAACAAAAAAACCCCCAAAAACTGGCAATGCAAGGGGGTGTCACCAGGATGGGGAAGAGAGAGGTTGGGAGGGAGAACAGCTGATAATAGCTGATCAGTGACTGCAAAACCATTTATAAGTTGGCAAGCTAAAAGATCTTGCCCAGAAAGGAGGATACTTGCCAACTTACCAAGGACTTGCCAAAAAATAGCTGTTTGGTGATCAGAATGAAACAGATGATCCTTGCAATAAAATTAACCCCGCAAAAATGTTCAGTTTCCCTCCCTCTTTTCTGTCCTTGTACACATAAAAATAGTGTTAAAAGAGTAAAACTAGGGCAAGTGTCAGTGACAGGCGACCTGAGGTTGGAAGGTAAAAGAAACCTAGGTCTCTAAGAAGGTCCTGCCACAGTCACATTAAATTTACTATATTCTGTCTCCCCAAATGAGAAGGAATAATCCCATTGACCTGAGAACTGTCCCTTGAGCCAAGTTTTTTCTCTTAATTTCCAAACAGGAAAATATACTCTTTGTGTGTGTGTATATGTGCGTGTGTGCACGCTTACATGTGCTTGAATGGCAAACTGAGCTACTGTGGTTGGTGCATAATGCTTAGGTCTCAGGTTTTGTCCTGCAAATCTAAGGGCCTGGAGCAAACCTGAACCATACAAGTTATGCAATAGGTGCAACAAACTTGTTATCCTACTGGAGAAAATTATATATATGAGTTCCATCTCTCAGATGTCCTTCTTGTCAAGTCATGTTTCTGCCATATATAAAAATGTCTACTTAATCTCAGCTGAGTAAATATATTACTGGTTAATTCCTCTTTTTTCCTTATAGATCATATCCTTGCCACTGCCTTCCCTTCTTTCTCTTTCTCCCTCCCCCCCTCTTATTTAATTAGTTTTCTAATCACTCCTCTGAGCAAGAGAGAGACCTTCATTATATTTGAATTTAACATGTACATCGTTATGGACAAAAGTAATTTGATATAGAAAGAAATGGATGACCGAAACATGATACAAAGGGGAAAGAGAGATGAAGGAGAACAGGAAGTTTGAAAATATTTATTGTTTTGCTTGCTTATACACATCCATCAAATTTTACAACCTTTTGGAGTTGGAGGGTGGGGTTGTGTAATGGTTTGTGTAATTTTATACTGTGTTTTAGTCCAAAACAAAATTAAATTGGGGGCTGGGGCTTCAGGGGTCTCATTTGAGGGTCACACAATGGAGCTATAGGAACCATTGCCAACCTATGGACCACAGTTTATCTAGCCCCATTCTATATCCAGTTTGAAGCATATGTGATGGGTTCTGTAAAAATTGAGAAGAGTATCTAAAACATTTATGATCCTTGAGACAGAGTTGATTCACACAAATTGGATTATTTGTCTGTGGGCACTTAGGAAATGTACAGGATTATTAGGAAATGAGTTGCATCCATTAAGATACTGTATACTACAATAGGCATAGTACTGCAAATAATGAAAGAATCATGAATAAATTGGATGGATAGGGGTGTGTGTGTATCACATAATGATAGTGAAAGATGATGCATGGGAAGCACTGTGCTGTCAAGGGGAAAATCTCAAATACCCTTTTCCGAACCTAGCTCTCACACAAATCTTTCTTTTCCTTTCCTGTAGCTGAAGTTTCTTTTAGTTGAGAAAATATAATTAAGAAAAATAAAATAAAATTGGCTTGGCATATGAAATGTATTTCTTACACTGCATGTTTTTTATTCTATTCTTTAAGCAAAGCAGCTTCATTTATATACCACTTCATACGACGCTATGCAGTGTCTAAGCGGTTTACAACTGTAAGATCATTGCCCCCCAACAGCTGGGTACTCATTTTAGCAACCTTGGAAGGATGCAGGCCTGAGTCTAGCCTGAGCCCTGGCTAGTATTGAACTCACAACCTTGTCATCTACGAGGGAGTGGCTGCAGTACAGGCATTTAACCACTGCGCCACCAGGGCTCCTTTAATTAAAACTGACTGTGAAAGAGGCCAACAAAAAAAGAAAATCCATCATTAAAATATTAATTTAAATGCATCATGCCCATGGTGCCCATGGTGTCCCCCCCCCCGGGCCTGTCGTAGTCTTGGAAGCAGTATCAGTGGGGAAGGAAAGTGGGGGCAGCATTGGGGCAGCTGCCATTGCCAGAGGGGGCTGCAAGGCGGTTATGAGAGGATGGATGCGGATGAGGTGACCATCCACGAGCAGAACTTCCACAGCCAAGTGCAGGAGTACAGTTTTCTTCTGTTTGCTATTCTGTATATTCTTTCCTACTTCATTATCAGAAGACACAAGAGGAAAGGAGATGAACAAGAAAAAGAAGATGCAATTGTCAACAGAATTTCACTGCTCTTGAGTACATTTACTCTTGCAGTTTCAACTGGTGCCATCCTTCTTTTACCTTTCTCCATAATCAGTGATGAGATCCTACTCCCTTTTCCACAAAGCTACTATATTCAGTGGTTAAATGGCTCTCTAATTCATGGTTTATGGAATCTTGCTTCCCTATTTTCCAGTCTTTGTTTATTTGTGTTGATGCCCTTTGCTTTCTTTTTTTCTGGAGTCAGAAGGTTTTGCTGGCTTAAAAAGGGGGAACAAAGCATGCATTCTGGAGATTGTTGTAATGCTAATTGTTTTTGTGCTGCTCATCCTTGAAATAGTATGGGTAACTTCAACTCTCATAGACAATGATGCGGCAAGTATGGAGTCTTTGTATGATCTTTGGGAATTCTATCTCCACTATTTATATTCCTGTATATCATTGATGGGATGTTTGTGTGACTTTCACAAATGTTTACAGTAATCGGTCAGTTGCTTGTAAAGCCAACAATCCTTGAAGATCTGGATGAACAAATATATATTATCACCCTAGAAGAAGAAACTATAATGAGGAGGCTAAATGGGATTTCTTCCCCAATGGAGTATAACACAAAACAGCTGGAACAGGAGCTGAATAATGTGAAGAGCATGAAAACAAAACTGGTGTGGCAGAAAAAGGCTTCTGCGTGGGAGAGGAATCTGGTATATCCAGCTGTAATGATATTGCTGCTAATTGAAATGGCAATCTCAGTCCTTCTGGTTGCTTGTAATATTCTTTGCCTGTCGGTTGATGAAACTACAATGCCAAAGCAGTCAAGGGACCCTGGAGTTGGAAGTGCCTCTCTGACCACCTTTGGTTTTGTTGGCGCAGCACTTGAGATCATTTTAATTTTCTATCTTATGGTCTCCTCTGTAGTTGGCTTCTATTTTGTTGTTAACTGCCCTCAAGTCGATCTCGACTCATGACAAGCCTATGGTTGAGACATCTCCAAAACCCTCTGTCCTCCACTGCTCTGCTTCATTCCTGCAAACCCATACCCATGACCTTCTTGATAGAGTCCATCCATCTGGCATGTGGCCTTCCTCTCTTCCTACTTCCCTCCCCCTTCCCTAGCATTATTGTCTTTTCCAATAAGTCCTCCCTTCTCGTGACGTGTCTGAAGTACAACAGTCTCAGTTTGGTCATCCTGGCTTCCAAGGAGGTTTCTGGCTTTATCTGCTCTAGGACCCATTTGTTTGTCCTTTTGGCTCTCCATTGAATCCTCAACACTCTTCTCCAGCACCACATCTGAAATGAATTTATTTTCTTCCTATCATCTTTCTTAACTATCCAGCTCTCACATCCATACATGGTAATAGGAAATACAATGGCTTGTATTATTCTAACTTTGTATATCTTTGCATTTTATAATCTTTTCTAGTTCTTTCATGGCCGCCCTCCTCATTCTTAATCTTCATCTGATTTCCTGACTGCAGTCCCCATTTCTATCAATGTTTGATCCCAGGCATGGGAAATCTTTTACTATTTCTATTTCTTCATTGTCTAGGTTGAATTTGTGAAGGTCCTCAGTGGGCATTATTTTTGTTTTCTTTATGTTCAACATTAAGCCTGCCTTTCCACTTTCTTCTTTTATCTTCCTTAGTAGGTGTTCCTGGTCTGTGAGGTTTTCTACTAATATTATGGTGTCATCGGCATACCTTAGATTGTTGATATTCCTTCCTCCTATTTTCACTCCTCTTCCTTCTGTGTCCAAGCCTGCTTTTCTTATAATATGTTCTGCATGCAAGTTTAACAGATCCTGTCCTACAACCTGTTCTTTGACATTATGAGAACCCTGTGTTTGGTTAGAAAATTCACTTCGGCAGTTAGAGAACTTTTCAAAGCACTAGGTTTAGATAAACTTCACTTCTCACATAATGCAAGAGATTTTGAGACAGCAAAGCCCTCTGTAAATGGGCATCAGAAAACACTGTGAAAAGCAGTCAGTGAAATTCAGCTCTTTAGCGTCATAACATTCCTGTCATTTCATCACACTTGATTTCTGTATTGCTTTTACTTGTTTGCATTTTGGGTCCAACTTGATAAAAATGTGCCCAAGAAAGCTGGGTGCATCAGGCTCTGTTCTTCTTTCTTGAATTAGTGTGTGTTCTTCCCAGCATCTCTTTCAGTTGATTCAGAAGTGTCTCTTGAATAGAAAAAGAAAACTGCATTCCTCTTGAAGAGATTCTGTATTGATCTGTCAGTGTATAAAGCCAATAATCTGTGTATAAACGTATTTCTGAAGAATATGGTTAGGTATTGAGATGAGCCTTGCTAGTTGGAAATTACAAACCTCCTTCCCCCTAAAATACTGATGTATTTCCAGTAAGATTGCATTATGAGAACAGGATAATTTGCAGTGTAGTAAGGTCCAGAATCAATTAATTTGCCCATTAAATTTGTACTGTAATTGTATAAAATACAAGCAGTTCTAGTTCTAAGAAACAAACTGTCCTGCACTGGAGACAACTTCCATCATGATTAATGAATTATGCAATAACTTAAACTCCCACTGTTAAAGCTGAGCCTGAAAAACAGAGTAATTTCATAGATCTCAGATCATTGTGCACATAATAATGTATATGGAATAGGATAACACAGCAGTCACTTGTTCCACTAAATATTATGCACAAAAAATTCTTTTGTTTCCTTTCTGTGAAATATGTCACCTATGTTCATAAGCAGTGAGAAAAGGAGGTAATGGAATACAGTTTTCACAGGTGTCTTAAAATGACACCTGACAGGGCATTATATCTCATTGAAACAGGCTATTTTCTCATCAGTTCCTTTAGTTGACTGCATATGTGCATATATCTCCTTAAAAACTAAAGGAGTAGTTAGTCTAGTAGATAATACTGCTCAGCTTTTTAAGCACAAATAATTAAATTCCTGTTTAAGTATGGTTGTATTAACAGATCATGCAATTTTCTTTGATATTGCTGCACTTTTAAACTTTAGAAGCCCCCGTGTGTGACACCTAAAGCTGAAGGAACTTTCAACTGTGAGTTAATATACTGTGAATAGAGGTAAGTAGTTAGTTTGTAAAGATCAATGTGAGTATTCATTATGTAACTGCTGAAAGACTGTAGTTGGATGACATGGCACACTGTAAATGAGGACATTTTATAGGTTTGACCGCATAGCATTAACAGGAACTTCACTATTTCATTTCGCCTCAGTTTGGAAATATCAGTATTATTCAATCTCAATAAATCCAGTGGCTCTAACTTACAACACTTATGTGTTGCATGATATCCAGATAGCCTCACAAGCTATGCAGCGTTTGAACAGAGATCAGAGTGCTGCTAATTTTATTAAGGTTTCACAAGGAGGATCCTTACTCCTCGATCTCACTGTGGAGTTTATGGACATCAAATACATTAAGGTTTAACCTAGTTTCTTAATTTAATTTTGCCTTAAAAATTTGGAGGGTAAATTTCTAGCAAATACATTATAGCAGTATTAATAATAGACAGTTGAACTGGTTTGTAGAACATATAGAGAGAAAAACTTTCATTGGAAAATACAGAAAAGTTCAAGAAAGTACAGGGAATTGACTTTGTAACAGAGAATTGTGCCATAGCAGAGGCTTATGGCAATCAGTTCACTAGTTTCTCTGTTCAAATATCCATCTCAATTTGAAACTAGTAATCTCATTATGAATTTGGGTATATCTCATTGTGGTGAAATTGCATAAAGGTATTTTAAAGCTTTTGAATCATGTGGGGCATATGCTTTTAGTGATCTGTCACCTCCGCTGAACACCAATAACATACCTATCCAAAATTAGGTGGATTCAATATAGTAAATACATATCCATACATACCTAGGCTGAGTTTTAGACTGAGTTGGCAAGTACATACTTGGACGCATGTAGAGCAGAGTTCTTTGAAGAAACATGACATGATTGTCATTGTTGGACAAGATTCCTATAGAAAATATTGTGAATTTAAGCAAAGATCTAAGCCCTTATTTCTTCTTTAAGTCACCTGTGTAGTTGTTTTGTGTGTGTGGGGGGGGGGGGGGGGGGGGGGAAGAACAGTTGAAATTATGAAAATTCTATTATTTTAGACAAATTTGTAATAGCACACCAAGAACAATCTCCTGTGAGGACACTGCCCAAGTCCATGGTCAATTCACTATGAACTGATTGAGAACATACTCCTATTTCTGTATGGAAAGTTGTGTAAGAGGAAAGGCTTCACCCGATTGCTTAAGAGTAGATGGTATATTAAGAGATTTCCTCCTGTTTTAATTTCTGGGATCAGGTGTGCTTTTTAGTCCATGTATTGGCACACATCTAAATATATTGACTTTTGCCCTTAAGAAGCTTTATGCCCTCCAAAGAAATGGGAATGATTACTACTGTGCATCTGTTGCCAATGCAGCAAACCATTCATCTGTGAAATTCAAGAAAAATATACCTAGTCCCCACCCCATTTGTGATGCACTACTATGGAAATGATTGTGAGATAAAACACAGTGTCCTTTCCTAGCTAGAAATACTATGGTTTGTGACTGTCTCCTCTGTGTCTTGCTTTTGTCCACGTGGAACAGTCATTTTACCCCTCAGTGCAAAGTGTTTTATTAAAACATTGTACTTTCCAACGTCATTTAAAAACCTCCTACTCTTACTTAAAATGTATACAAGCTTAAACACCTCTAAGGACGTTTTCACACGAGGCTTTTTGAGGAGGCAATCCTACCTCCGTCTGGCCTCACTCCGGCTCCATTTCCACGTAGTTCACACACGCGGGGCGGCAAACCCCGCCCCTTCCGGTGCCATCCCTGCGTCCATCCGGCTTTTCGCTCCGTGTGTTCAAACGCACGGAGCCCTAAGTCCGGCGTCACTCCGGGTGGCAAAAGGCTAACTCCGGCTAACTCCGGCTTCAGGTAATTCCGGGTGGCAAAAGGAATTAGCCTGCCGCCGACGGAGCCATTCTGGAATCAGCGGCAGGAGCCGTTCCGGAATGGCTCCACCCGGCTTTAGGGGCCCCCGTGTGAAAACGTCCTAAGGAAGTAGTTTATTTACCCCTGGATTTTGGTTAAGCACAAAATACATGAACTGAGTATATATCAGATCAGACCAAAATGTATGTAAGTAAAGGGTCTTAAACAAGCCGTTGTTTGGGTTTCTTCTCCACTGAGTAAAAGCACAGTGTTAACACATTGTGACAAAAATGTTGTAAAGTCTGAGCACATCTTTACTATTCAACTTTTAAAGCTAAATTCAGGTGGACAAGAGGGTTAATTCAGAAGTCGGATTTTCTAGGACACTGTTTACAGGTTGTAATGTGATGTTTATCTGCACCCCTCTTTGTCCAATATCTTTTACAGTTGTCTGTTTTACAGTGTTGATTAAAGGATTTGACAAGATAAATAAATAAATAAAATGCATCATGTTAAGAATAATATTTATAACTTATGGGCTGAATAAGAGTGAAATATTCTGGAAGATTGCTGCTAATTATAATAGACACCACAAAATTAGATCATCAAATAGTCAAACTTGGTAGAAAATGTCATGCATTTCTACCTGCTGAACAGAAGGTTGAATGCAACGTTTTTAAAGGAACTATTTATCTTACTTGTTACTTTAATCCATCTTTACCATTACTAGAGTCCAGAAATTTTACTAAATTATTTATTATGAACAAGTTTCTGTTATTGTTAGTATTGTGCCATGGAAAATACAGGAGAATGTTCTCTTGCTCTCAGCTGTCCAGTTCAAATAAAATGAGAAAATTGTAGGAGACATTATAAAGCTGTCGTTTTATTTTATTTTTTTTATTGGATTTATATCTGACCTTTCTCCCTAAATGGGATTCATTTGCTGCAGCACATGGCAGCCTCCTTTGTGACTCTTCCTCCTCCCCATCCCATTGCTCAGACAGAAATGAGAATAGGCAGACAAACCATTCCTTTTCCATTTAGGGGATTACTCTTGCAGGCAAAAAAAAAAAAAAAACTTTGTTCAAATTAATTACTTCAAAAAACAGCTGGTTATCAAAGTATCTAATTAGAAAGCAAGTTACTTCATAGAGTAAGAAATTGAAAGGATGAATATATTTTGTCTCTTGAACAGTATGAGAAGCAATGTGACAAATTACAATAAAAAGCTAGATTAATAGCTTGCTTTAAGATTGTCTTTGTCTAGAGATTCAAGAAGTGCTGCCTACATACTTGTTCTCTGACATTCTAGCTGCTTTAGTCTAGCAGAATGTGAGAAAATTGCTTTGTTGTCTAGCAGAAGGTGAGAAAGTTACTTCTAGAATCTCCTAGCTGGTATGGCTACTTTTCCAAGTTCTGCACCTTAGTCACTACACTATTATAGTGCCATATTCCATTTTAACTACTGTGGAACCCTGGGTTTGTAGTTTATTGAGGCCCAAGAGTTCACTGGCTGAGAATACCCTTAACAAATCCCAGGACTGCATACGATGTTGCCAAGGTAGTTAAAGTGGAATATAGCACTATAAAAGGGTAATGTGTTTGTTGTTGTTGTTAAGTGCCTTCACGTTGATCTCAACCCATGGCGTCCCTATGGATGAGACATCTCCAGGGCCCCCTGTCCTCTACTGCTCTGCCCAGTTTCTGTAAACTCATATTCCTGATCTCTTTAATAAAGTCCATCCATCTAGCATGTGGCCTTCCTCTCTTTCTACTTCCCTCCACCTTTCCTAACATTATTGTCTTTTCCAACTCATGTCCGTGACCTCCCTTATTGAATTTAACCATATGGTGTATGGTCTTCGTCTCTTTCTTCTACCCTCAAGTTTTCCAAGCATTATTGTCTTTTCCAACGATTCATGCCTTCCCATGATGTGTCCAAAGTATGACAGTCTAAGGAGCTTTGCAGATGGGTGGCCATGGGCCGCCCTGAGAAACAGAGGATTGGGGCCAAAGCTGCCTCACGCCTCAGCCCCAATCCATCCTTTGGGCGGCCCAAGAAGGAGCGCCAAAATGCTGCTCCTTCCAGAGGCAGCTAAAAGGGCACCGGAAGAGCTGTTGCACAGCTCTTCCGCGTATCTTCCAGCACAGTGCATGTAGAGGCTGTGCTAGGAGGATGTCATCAGGGTGTTTGCCATGTGTAACAGTGCACACTCTGATGACGTCCTCAGGAAGGGGTTGAGGTGGCCGTCGTGTGACTGCCCCTCTCCTTCCCTGCCTCCAAGACAGCGCTTTGTGCCATCTGCATCCCCCCTTAGTCTTGTCATCTTGGCTTCTAGGGATACCTCTAGCTTGATCTGCTCTAGGACCCATTTGTTTGTCCTTGGTTTCAACTTTCCATTGATTTATCAAATCTTGTGGAATAGGTCCCTCATTCTTCCCTTTTTGTTGTTGTTTTCTATTTCTCTACATTTGTTGTTGTAGTAATTTTCCTTACCTTTGTGTACTAGCAATTGTACTGTTGCATTCATGGTTCTTAGTTTATTCCTATCTCCTTTTT
>CM034708.1:85244264-85267089 GCA_020142125.1 Phrynosoma platyrhinos | reverse complement strand
CTCTTCGGGGCCTCCAAGACGACTCTATTAGTCGTCTGCCGAGGCCTTCAGTTTGCACTATTTCTAGCAGTCTGCAAAGGCCCTAAGTCAAGGAATACTCAGAGGTGGTTTTGCCATTTCCTTCCTCTGAAATTACAGCCTCAAGCACAATCTTAAAGAATTATAAACACTTAACAACTGTAAAAGTATTGGTCTTGCAAACAGATCTGCAGAAATAACTAGCCCATTAAAAATCTTCATAGGTGAGCCATTTGATGCACACAGACGGCTTGAAAAGGGGAGAGGGACAAGGCCAGCTGCTCATCCAGATGACTGGATGTTTCATCATTTCCTTGAACTGATAGTTGCAGGGAAATGGCTGATCATTATAGTTCTCTGGCAGATGGGTGTAAATACTTGAAAATAAAATTACAATTTTGGGGGGAAATTTTCCAAACAGAAGGTGTAGAATAGATACCAGAGGGCAAGCAGCAAAGGAGGGTTGGATTACACCTGCCCATGTCACTTGCAAATCAAGTGATGATTTCCTGATGTGGAATCAATCACAGATAAACCACTTACGTCTCTCACTTACATCTCTCACCTTGTTTGTTATTCAGGTATAAGTCCTTAAATAACATTCAGGGATGGAAGGATCTCCTCTCACCCAGACTGTGAGTGCAATATTAATTTTAGCGAGCAAAGGAGAAGCCTATGCTTTGGCAGGATGAAAAACAGCTAGACTAGCCAAATTCTAAATATCTACCTCACTACAGGTATCAGTAATAGCAGCAGGTGCATTTGGCAACTAACCTGATTTTTCTTAGGTTAACACACAGTTAAGCCACCCTGAGGCAGAGTAAAGCAGATAGTGCAAATAATAGCTTTTGGGAATTATGAAAGGGTCAAAAAATATTGGCTGTTTACAATCGTGTATTGTTGCTCTTGTATTTTTATTGCCAGGAACGGTAAAAGGTGTTGGTGGGATTTTCTGCTATATATACCAATGTAACTTGACTGTCTTTAGCTATCATGTACAGTCGGGCCCTCCCTATCCATTGATTCTTTATCCACAGATTCAGCCATCCATGGATTTAAAATATTCCCAAAAGATGTTAATTCCAAAAAACAAACCTTGATTTTGCCATTTTATATAAGAGACATCATTTCACTATTGTATTTAACAGAATTTGAGCATCCATAGATTTTGGTATCAGGGGGGGCGCGTTTTCCTGGAACTAAAACCCAACAGATACCAAGGGTCCACTGTATTTTGACTTTGCTGTGAAGGGACTCCTTTTGCTATCCAACCTCAAGCAACAAAACTTTCTTGGAGTGGCCTTGGTTAAATGCTAGTAGAACATATTACCCTGAAATATTGCTAGAAGAGATCTCCTAGAGAAAGAACTGGAAGAATGAAGTTCCATGAACAAGGTTTTAATGCAATGTTTCAGTCACTTGGATGTTCACCTGGGGCCCATTCACATTACACAGTTATAGTGTTACTATTTCACTTTAACTGCCATGGTTCCAGTCTATAGGATTTGTAGTGTGGTGAAGCACTGGAGCAATCTCTTTAAAGGACTGCAACTTTCTTTCTTGGGTGATGTGATTTTCTCCATTACAAGTGCCCAGAGTCTCTCTATATAGCAACCCAAGGTGCTGTGTTCTCTTTTGGCTATCTGCTGTTCATGAATAAAGGTTTTCCAAGTTACATTGTCTTCTGTGGCATCCACATCTTAGTGCAGACAAGTTGGAAGGACATCTCACCCATTAAAGACTCTCCACCAAGTCTACGAAACTAAATGAGGAAATATCACACCTGTATTTTACTTTTTACTGTGAACTCCCATGTGTTGATCTTTATTTGGTCTCAGTTCATGGGGTTTACTACATCTGTCGACACAAATAGATAAGAATTGTTTTGCCAACATCAACTGAACAAGTCAGCTGGACTTTTTTCTTGTGGTTTACTTTCTTGCAAGACAGAGTAATTCAATTTCTTTTATTAACTCATGTCCCTTATTATACTGAGATTTTTTAAAAAAAAGATTCTAAATGATAACATAAATCTGAATCAATTTAGTATTATTAAAATGCTTAGTTAAAAGAATATGAATGAAAATATTTGCAAGTGTACTTTGAAATAGAAGTATTTGATATTGGTCTAAATTCAAATGCCAGTCTCCAGTAGAGCAAACCATTGAATCAGTAGAACATATTGACTTACTAGGTTCCAGATGATTCAATTAAGTCATTTTTGGTGGAACTAGCAACTGGCTTTAGGCTATTTTCTTCCTCAAAAACTGCTTAATTTGTGGATAATATGGTAAGGCTTTTCTCCTTCTTAAGGATAATGTTTCCTGTTGTTGAAGAGAGACAGATCCAAAGGGTCACCTCCATGTAATGCGACTTTTGAACAACAGATCCCTATGCCTTGTCCCAAAAATGTTTTGCACTGTAACATAGAGGGCTCCTGTTTGAGAAGCACATTGTGAAGCCCCCATGAACACCTCAGATGGATCTGTGGATCCTAACAGTTTGCCATCAGGGCCAGGATTATTTTAAGGCAAAGTAGGGGAACAGTCTCAGATAGTGGGTGCTTGGGGTGGGAGGAGAGCTGTAGTTCTCTTATCTGTTCCCATGTTCTAGAGTCAGTATTGATCTGGTGAAATGGCATGTTTAGGCAAGATGACACGACTGGGGAAGCCTTCTAGCAAGAGTGATTGCATGAAGGTGAGGTATGGGAGGACAACACTGCTTGTACTATGCTGTCTACATTATATAGTCTCTAAACTATCTTACTATCCCCAGATTTGGGTGGAAGATGCCATCCCATTGCCACTGTTCAGTAAGATTCAGCTGTCCATCCAGGTGACTTTGGCAAATGGAAATGTGGAGGAGGGGTGCTATTATGTCCTCCATCTTAGGCAGAAAGATGTCTTTTTGGCTTGCTGTATTCAGCAGGCATAGCCAATGATGTCAACGTCTGACTCCTTTCCTTTCTTTGGCTTCATCCATGGGTGAGGTAGTTTCATGTTTAGTCAGTTCTGAGTTACTTGATCAAAATGTACTTTTGAAGTAGCCCTTTGTGGCTGAGAAAAAAATATAAAATTTAGCTCAGGTGCATACTGCTATTATTCACAATATGCTGCTTCTTCTACATGAGAGATTTTTGCACCTGGTATAATAGTCTCTAGTTAGCATGTCATTTCTTAGATGCCAAGTACTGCTAATAAATAAATAAAAATTACAAATGCTGTCAGAATTACTTATTGTAACAGAGACAATCTCACTATCTTAAGGAGTTTAGGCATAGCATCTCTGCAGTAACAAGAAAGCTAAGAAATCTTTGTTTAATTAGGTTATAAGCCCTGAAATGTATGAATGGTTTACTTTGAACTTATCACAAGATATACAAGAAGCCTGCAGAGTAAACTCAAGGATTATGGTCCATTGTAATACAACTATCACTCACAACCCAGATTGTTCTTAATGAACCTCATGCCACAAAGTAATAAAAAAGAGGCTTTACATTTTGCTTTCAGCATAACCAAATCTGAAAGTCAGTGCGGTGCTGTGGTTTGAGAGCCAGACTATGGCTCTGGAGACCAGGGTTCAAATCCCTGCTCAGCCATGGAACTCTACTGGGTGACCTTGGGCAAGTCACACTCTCTCTCAGCCTCAGAGGATGGCAATGGGAAATCCTCTCTGAAGAAATTTGTCAAGAAAACCCTGTGATAGGTTCGTCTTGCCACTATAATTCAGAAACGACTTGAAGGCACACAACAACAATAACCAAATCTATTAATTACTACAGTATCTTCTAAGACGGGTCCTCTCCAAAAGAGTTGTGTAGGCAGATTCAGATAAAAGTCTCATTAAAAAGAAACAAAAGAAGAAATTCAACAGGCTCTTCCTTTGTATGTTCACATCACACTGGCTCCTTTGACTGTCCTCCACTTAAGAGCTCTGAATATCCAAAAGTTTCTCTGACAGTGAAGAATAAAAAAAGATTCTTGCATGGTTCCTTCTCGGACTAATGCACAGGGCCAGCTTTTTATTCTCATATTCTTAGGCTCCCATCTTTTTTCTCATTTCTCCT
Organism: Phrynosoma platyrhinos; assembly: GCA_020142125.1. Lineage (NCBI taxonomy): Eukaryota > Metazoa > Chordata > Lepidosauria > Squamata > Phrynosomatidae > Phrynosoma > Phrynosoma platyrhinos. Next base: position 85,263,005 of record CM034708.1, on the reverse strand, counting down.
ATTAAGGCTGTAGCCAATCCTAACAAATATATTAGTTTAATATATACCAGATTATAAATCCTGAGGAAATTGCAATGAGATTATCAGCAGCATATGATCATATCCTAGATTGAACAACTTGAGAGGGTACAGAAACTAATCTTATGGTCATACTTCTGCTGGGGTTTGTGTATACAACCACGAATACAAAAACAAAATCCCTGAAGTGCCTGGATGTCCACATCTGGTTGTGAAATATGAATGTCTCAAAGTTAAATGAATTGGGGTCCAATGTATCTAAAATATATATTGCTTTTTATGGAGGCTTCCAATAGAGGCAGTTTATTTTTATTTTTTTGCCAGAAAAAGTGTATGTCCAAGGGATGGAGAGGAGTCAGGGGCTGTAAAAACTGACTCCCCCCCCTGCATTTTGTCCATCCAATTAAATCCTTGTATACAAAGTTTGTCACATTTTCTTTGCCCTAGTAAATGTGTCCCTGCTTTCCCAAATTCTGTTTTGTTACACAATTGTGTTTCCAGACAGTGACTCTGGTAGCTGTTATTCACACTTCCATATGACCACTTCCTTTCCTTTTCTATAGCCACTATGGAGTTTATCACATGGAGGCACACAGAGTCAAATCCCATGCAGAAATGGGATTTTAAAATCCACTAAATACCTGCAAAGACGGGTTGTTTTTCAGACGCGTTGGCAGAAAGAGAAATAACGCGCAAATAACCTGAATAGAAAGTCAACAAAAACCACGCCTTTCTACTTTGGGATATTCCTGAAAGTAGAAAGGAGTGGGTTTTGTCAGCTTTCCATTTGGGTTATTTTCACGTTATTTCTCTTTCACTCAAACGTCGTCTGAAAAACAACCCACAATTGGAGGTTTTGTCTACTTTCTGTTCAGGTTAACCCTGAACATCATGTGAAAAACAACCTGCAAAAGCAGGTTGTTTTCACTTTAAATCTAGTTTCTGCACAGGATTCATCCCGTGTGATAAACTCCTAACACAGTTAGCTCTAGACTCAGGCAGAGTGACAAAGTGTTATTTCATGTTATTGGGTGTTGTTGTTTTTTACCACAAATTAGAGAAGATTTGTTTGTGAGGTTTTCTACCTCTGAGGCCAAAATAAACACCTTGATTTGGTGTTAAGCAGAGCGCCATTTACCATATTTTCCGGTGTATAAGACGATCCAGCGTATAAGATGACCCCCCATTTTCCAGTCAAAATATAGAGTTTTAGCACCTCTATCCTCCTTATCCTTATACCCGGTGGATAAGATGACCCCCCCACTTCAACCACAGATTTTGCAGGTTAAAAAGTAGTCTTATACGCAGGAAAATAAGGTACTTCTATTCATCCGCAAGCAGCAAAATGTCTTAGGTGAGTCTTGGCCATTAAGTAGGGCAGATATTCCCCTTTGTGAGATGTGTTAATTGCATTCCCGTTTTATTGTTCACACTATTTTTTTTATCGGAACCATATCTCTGTGCATCTCTGTGAGATCTGTTGCTCACACATGTCAGCACTTGAATAAAGATGGAGTTCATGATGTGGATGTATTCGAAACACACTGAAGGAATGCAGGGTTTTATCCCGGTTTATCCTGGTCTATTTGCACTGGTTATTCTCACAGCCAACAATGTAAATCTTTTAGGAGAACTCAGGAATAAACTCAAGATGGATTGTCCTAGGTTAAGTGGGTTTTTGACAGTCCTTAAAAAACTTATTCCAGTGCATTCGAAATGCATGTGAACAACAAAGATTCAACCCACACTCTATCAGTATTATTTTCGCCATCTGAATTACTCCAAAGTATTCATATGGGCTCTCTCCCAGCTGAGCTTGTAATGTGAGACAGGAGGAGATGGCAAAGATTTGCGGAGGTATGGAACATTGTCTAAAATAAGGTTGGGCAATTGTGACCTGTCAGCTATGCCAAAAATATCAGGTGGACTACAATAGCCCACTCTGGTTGAACACCATAGCGTTAAAGCACCAAGGCATAATAATTTTCTCAAGTTATTAACTTTTTAAAAGCATAAGACAACAATGTGTGAAGATCAGATTGGTTTTATTTTCTAGGCATTCTTACTATGGTAGAATACTGATAAAATCCGAGTTATCTAGTAACCACTGGAGTTTCTAAAAGTTGCCTGCCTAATCCATGGTAGTTTGCTGACCTTTGATACTTGGAATGGCATTGTCTTGAATAAGTCTTTGGCTTAATTAGGTTGAAAGATAGACTTTGGTTAACTAACACAGTATCACTTGATCCTCTAGTTTCTTTTGCACAATAGGGAAAGTAATTCAAGACAATCTTTTCCCTATGCCCAAGATGTTATCTGTGATCAGTCCTAAGCAACTATTGGAATCTTTCGCTAACAATCGTCATGTTGGAGTCAGAAACTATTCTGCAAGGATTTGGAGACTTGGTAAAAATTTAAAGATTTCATATTTCAGGAAATAGTGTTTTTAAATGCTCACCTAGCCCATACCCCCTTTTCAGTATTTAAAAATTAAAAATCACATTCAAGACATATCTAGTAGAGTAAATATAGCTACAGCGCACACCTACTTTGAAAAACAATTACCTTCTGATGTAAAATTAAGGCTTACTAGTTTTTAAATATATAAAATATAAATCAACATGGGTAATAGCCAAATTGATTGAATAATCAGAACTGGGGAACAGAAAATAATATATTAGTTTCAAATTAACAATCGAATTATGTATATATGTATGTATGTATAAACTCTCTTAAATATAGACTAGATGCCATAACTAGTCAAATACATTTTGCAGCCTGCGGCACAGCAGCAAATTGCAACTCTCCACACCCCAAGGTCAGCCAATTTATTTTGTAGGTGTAAAGTGGGAAGTGGGATTTTTCCTATTATATGTTATATTTATAGCCTGCTTTCCCCCAAAACGGAGACTCAAAGCAGCTTACAATTTAAAGGAACAATCCAATTAAAAGCATACAAAGGAGAGCATTAAAATATAATTAAACTATTATTATTAAAACACATCACTCATTGAAATAAGAAAATGCAGCTAAAAAATATAAAAGTGGTTAAAAACCGTACAATTAAAAGAATGCAAGAACCCCCAGCCTGTTCTTTAAAGACTTTCTGTTTTAAAAGCCTATCTGAATAAAAATGTCTTAGTGGGAACAGAAGGACAACATGGAGGGGGTCATTCTGACCTCCCTGGGAAGAGAGTTCCAGAGTCTAGGGGCAGCCACCAAGAAGGCCCTCTCTCATGTCCTCACCAACCATGCTTGTGATGTTGGTGTGATGGAGAGAAGGGCTTCTCCTGAGGATCTCAGAGCCCAGATCAGCTTATACAGGGACTCTATATAATAGCCTGGACCTGAGCCATATAGGCTTTATACATCATAACCAGCACTTTGAATTGTGCCTGGAAAGAAGCTGGCAGCCAGTGGATCTGTTTCAACAGGGGCATTGTGTGGTCTCTGTAACCTGCCCCAGTTAACAATATTGTTATCCAATCAAGGATTATTGGAATAAGTCAAAGGCTTTCACGGCCGGCATCCATAGGTTTTTGTGGGGTTTTTTTGGGCTGTGAGGCCATGTTTTAGAAGAATGTATTCCTGATATTTCACCTGCATCTGTGGCTGGCATCTTCAGAGAATGGTGGCATGGAGATGTTTGGGGTATATATACTGAGTAACCCTTGGTTGAGAGGATTAGCATGTAAATCTATGTATTGTTCTGTTGAGGCAAGGCCTCAGGGTGGGAGGATATGTGAGGAGGATTAGTGTCTACTTAATTAATGGTCCATTGTCTGCTGGGAAAGCCCCTGACTCTGGGAGAAGTTCATTTGCATTTGCTGAGCCCTGATTTTTGTGTTTTTGAGGACTGGTAGCCAAACTTTGGGGCATTGCAGACGGGCCTAAAGGGCCAGCCTGGGGGTGGAGTTTGGGCGTGGCAGCTGCCCGCTGCCCACTGCCCGCCCCAACCCCACCCTGATGCCGTCCTGATGCCACGTGCCTATACACATGGCACATGGCATCAGGACACCCTTCTGGTGCAGCATATAGACACGTTGTGCCAAAAGGGCCTGGAAGAACCATGGCACCAGCTCTAGGGACAGCCTTTTGCTACTCCCAAAAGGAGCAGCATTTTGCCACTCTTTGGGGGTAGCAAAAGGGAGGACCAGGGCCATGGTGTGGGGTTTCCATGGCCCCAATCTGTTGCCAGCAGGGGCAGCCCAGAGCCGCCCGAAATGGGCCATCTGTAGAGGCCTTTAGTTTACTTTCAGGGTTTCTTCTTTCCTGTTAAAATTGTCTAGGTGTTTGTGGATTTCAGTGGCTTCCCTGTGCATTCTGACCTGATAGTTGTCAGAATTTCAGTGTTCTCAAATAGCATTTTGTGCCCAGGTTGGTTTATAACGTGTTCTGCTACTGCTGATTTTTCAGGCTTCCCCCCCCCCAGGAATAGACACTATTCCTCCTTGCATATCCTCCCACCCTGAGGCCTTTCCTCAACAGAACAATACACAGATTTACATGCTAATCCTCTCAAACAAGAGTCACACAATATATATACCCCACACACCTCCATGCCACCATTGTGTGAAGATGCTAGCCACAGATGCAGGCAAAACATCAGAAATACATTCTTCCAGAACATGGTCTCACAGCCCAAAAAACCCACAAAAACCTATTGGAATAAGATTATCAAAGCTGTTAGAGAAAAATTGTCATCAACTACTGCAACCATACCTCTAAGATATATTAAAGACATGGTTCCCTATAAATTGTGATATGATGGTAGCACATGTGTTAATGGCAGAAGGACTTTGTTAGGGAAAAGCTTGGCAAACAGCTCATTATTCTCCCAATTAATCAATGGATAAAGGAGATATAGGTTATTGTGCTTGTAAATAAAATTACCAGTTATAAATTGTTCTAACATGGAGGGACCCAATATAGACTTTTTGAAAACATTTATGAACTACTGGAATAGAGACTAGTGGATGCAGGAACTTTGGATATATTAAATATGTGATAACATATTGCAAGAACTGTTTCTAAAGATGAATTAAAGTTCTGAAAACAATTTTAAACTATTCTACAAATATTTTAAACTTACACATATCTTATACATGTGTGTATGTGCCTTCAGGTTGCCTTTTGACTTATGTCAACCCCATGAATTTGAATCTGAGTATTTTTCTGTATTTTCCAATAGCACTATAGGAACGCTAATGGCAACTTGTTAGTAATGAGTAGCTCAGAGAATTATCATTCTGTATTGCACTAATAGTATATTAATAAAGTAACTAGTTCTATTTAAAAAGTAATATTCTAAACTCTGATTCCATTGAACTCACTGAAATAAACTTCTGAATAGAACTGTACTGTAAATATGTTAAATGAAAAGTATTTCTGTCATGTTGTGTCTTTCAGTATATGGAAGAATCACATTCTCTTCTATCATTTCCCCCTGATGCCTACCACATAATGTTAGTTAGTTTGTTGTTGTTGTTGTTGTGTGCTTTCAAGCTATTAAAGCCCTATCATGGTGGTTTCTCAATAAGATTTGTTTACAGGAGGTTTGCCATTGCCATCCTCTGATAAAAGTCTAGCTTGCCCAAGATTATCCAGTGGGTTTGCCATGTCCAAGCAGAGATTCAAACACTAGTCTCTCAGAGTCCTACTCAAAGCTAGTCAAAACATTCACACTGCTAAACCACATTGTTTGATAGTTTGCCCCTATTGAAATAGGTATAATGAAATGTAATGCAATGCAGAGTTATTTTTTTTATTAAGAGGCATTATTTTTGAAATTTGTTACTGCATTGGTGCCATCATCAAGTCTTGAGGGAAAGTGTATTAATATGAACACTTGCTTAATATTTGTTGTAATATTTTCAAAACGAATATTTGTTCAAGATGTGTTGTTGTAGCCTAACTCTAAGAATTCCCTTATGGCTTTATATTAACTAATTTAGCATTGTACATTGACTTGCATAATAAGAGGAAAATGTGCAGAAAGTGGTATCTAGGAGGAGTAATTATTGGTTGTATCTCTCCTATTGATTGTACCTCCACTATCTTTTTAGCCTTACCTTTTAACCTTGATCCTCAAGGTGTAAAATGGATGAAGTATTAAGCAGTAACCAGAGGTGGAGAAAACAATTTATCAGTCAAGACCTACTTTTTTAAAAAAAGGTTCATGTATTATGAGCTTTGTGGTCCCTATATTGTGAGAAGTTAATAATTGGTTCTGTAGTCTGTTAGTGGGAACATGAGTCAGGGTTCATTGTGAGGGATACACACCAGAGACAGATAGTGACAGGATGCTTTTCTTAGGCTGCATCCACACTGCAGAAATAATCCACTTTGACACCATTTTAACTGGCATGACTCAGTGCTAGGGAATCCCGGGAATTGTAGTTTATTGTGGCACCAGAGCTCTCTGAAGAGAAGGCTAAATGTCTCACAAAACTACAGTTTGCAGAATTCCATAGCATTAAGCCATGGTAGTTAAAGTGGTGTCAAACCAGATTATTTCTGCAGTGCAGGCAGTGCCGTTCTCACCCGGGGTGTTACCCGGTGCGGGGAGGGCTTCTGTGGGATGGGATTTCCAGCCAGCACTTCCGGAAAGACTTCCGGGGTGCAGGGTTACATGGAAAGCAGCCCCATGGCCACCAGGACCGAAGACCCTTCCCCAAGGTCTGGAGACTCCCCTGAGGCCTGGGAAAATGACCATGCAGCCAAGAAAAATGGTGGCACAGCTGGGAGAAATGGTGGCACAGCCGACAAAACAGCTGCCCCCCACCCAAAGACCCCCCCCAGGCCCAAAGACTGCCTGAGGCCTGGGGAAATGGCTACGCAGCCAAGAAAGATGGCAGCATGACTGGGAAAACTGCTGCCCACCTGGGCCAGAGACCCCCCTGAGAAGCACCTGTGGGGGCAAGGGAGGCAACCGGGTGTCACCCCCTCTTCTGCGGTGTCACCCCCTTTCTGGGGTGTCACCCAGTGCGGTCCATACCCCCCACACTCTCCCAATGACGCTACTGAGTGCAGATGCCGTCTTAAAATATGTTGCTACAGATCACTTTATTCTCATTTTCTTCCAAAGCATTCAGAACAGTGAGGAGAATATTATTCTGTTTTATCTTTACAACAAACCTGTAAGTACGTTAGACTTAGATCCAACCCTGAGGGCCATGACTGATATGATTAATCAGTATGTGGATGATGCTAGCATCTCCCTTTCCCTCCATTTCAAAGGTTGATGTTAGTGTCTAGACCTTGAACAAATGTTCTCACCTAGATTGTGGCACTGGAAAAAAAAAACACCATAAAACAGCTGATACCAGATCACCAGACATTGTCGCTCCAAAGTGTTTCCCAAGGCTGACACCTCTTTTAGACTCTGTTCTGCCATTACAGCTTTTGAGGGGAGACATACTACACTGTTAACAGTGAAATGATGTCTGATCAGAATTGGTATGCAGATCCACTGGTGATTTAACTCAGAAGAACATTTCCCAATGTCCATCAGCATTTTTGCTGTATTTAAAGAGATGTCCACTTCATCCCACAGCAAAGATACAGGGCTCAGAGACAAGGTAAACTCCAGGTGATCTGACAAGCACCTTTATCTAAGGGGGAGAGGTCATATTGCCTCACGTAAGTCAAACATATTTGAAAGCCCTCCTTTACCCAAGACCTTATAAACAAAATACCCTTCATCCCATTACCAATATTGTTTCACTTTTTATGTACCCTTGTTTTTGCAGAGATCACAGTGTTTGGCGTCACTGATAGCTTGCTCAAACAATGTAGATGAATAAAATGTAAAACTCCGAGCTTGGAATTTACAATTAATTAACTTGTAAAACATTAATAAATTAAATGGATTTTCCCCAGTTAGTTTGATCAACTCACTGGATTCCCCAGTCGATGCTGAACTAAGACATATATATGTTGTTAGTGAGTTTGGTTGTTAGAAGTCATTATAATTTTTTCAGGTGAGTGCTAGATTCAGTAAAAGGAGAAGAAGCCTTGTTGGCTTGAGAAAAATAGCATCAGGACTGGAAGAAATGTGTAGCTTTGCTCTTAGGTATGCTGGAAAGAGAGCTTTCTGGAGTCCAGGTCAGATCAGCAGAAGAAACTACATTGAAAGAATGGGAAAGGGGGATAAAGGGAGAATTAGGCTGCATCTGCACTGCAGAAATAATCCAAGTTGACACCACTTTAACTGTCATGGCTCAATGCTGTCGAATTCTGGGAATTGTAGTTCATTGTGGCATCAGAGGTCTCTAACAGAGAAGGCTAAATGCCTCACAAAGCTACAGTTCTCAGAATTCCATAGCATTAATCCATAGCAGTTAAAGTGATGTCAACCTGGATTATTTCTGCAGTGCAGATGCAGCCTTAGAATGGAGTGGAAGTGGGATGGGTGTGAGAGTGGGAGAGATTTGTTTGAAGATCGAGGGCCTGAATTTTCTTTTTTGCTTAGCATCTCTGTCTTTTGTTCTTTTTCCTACTTGCCTCCTTTTAATTATACAATTAGGGTAAGATTAATGCAGAAAACAGTGGACTTGTCAGATATCTGATAATTTAAACTGAAGATACTACAGATTGAATTTAAGATCCCTGACTCCTACATGCAAGACATATGCTCTACCACTGATCTTTGCAGACCAAACATCTTGATGGAGAGCAGAGAGGATACAGTGATTAAACTGTTCAGAAAAATGTTCTGCATATGCTTAGAGGCTCTCAGTTCCAAATTAAGAATTTTCAACCCTTGATTCATTGACTGATCTTTGTAATGATCCACATATTGCTGTACTTGAGATGGCTCAGTACCCTCTAACTGAAATAAATCTCTTCTTATTAAACTTTCACAATCAAGACATTTGAAGAGTAAGTAAAATATACATGTTACTAAAGATGGATGAAAAATAGAGATGAAACCCACTAGGTAACCTTGAGCAAGTCACACTTTCTCAGCCTCAGGAGGCACAAACCTTGCCTAGAAAACCCCTTGATAGGGTTGCCTTAGAGTCGCTGTGAGTTGGAAATGACTTGAAGGCACACAAAACACAAGTTTTTCTGTGTTGAATACCCAAGTATCTTGGACCATCTCTGGTGGCAAAGACATTTAAAATTAATCACGTAGCATTTGTTACCATTTTTGCAGCATCTTCCCATCTACATAGTATTTGTTGATTTATTTTGTCTATTTCATTTATTTTAAACCACCACTGCCAAACAATCTCCATAGTAATAAATTTTGGGTAGATGATTTGAGCTGATGAAGACATGAGATGATAAAGGAAGAAAGAACAATGTGGTCATCTTTTCTTTAGGACAGATTTATCTATATCACACACACAGCCCAGAAGGATTCATGGGGAGACGAACAAATGAAAACCAATTAAAGCAATACAGAGATAAAGACATGAAAATATTTTTTGAAAATTCCAAGAAAACCAGTCTAAAAACAATCCTAGAATCCGGTTTTAAAACAGTTTGAACAGCAATTTTAAACATTTAAATATAATACATTAAAAATAGTAGTTAATTCACCATTTAGAGTGAGCATGGTATAGTGGACTACAACTCTGGAGATCAGGATTTTATTCCCTGTTCTGCCATGGAAACCCATTGGGTGACCTTGGGAGAGTAGCATACTCTCTGCTCCAGAAAATCCTATGATAGGGTCATCTTAGGTTTGTCATAAGTTGGAAGTGACTTGAAGGCACACAACAACAACAACAACAACAACAACGCACATTGTAAAGGGCCAAATCTCTAGGTCTCGGTTTTTGGCTTGGGAAACTTCAGGGCCTGGGACTCTGCTGCCAAGCAGATGGGTTTTGGAGTTCTTGCTGGCATCATGACCAAACATTAACAGGTTCCCAGTGGGGCACAAACTTGTATTAGCGGTTTTGTTGGATACTTTTTGCAATGGTTTTGCAGTTTGAAGCTGGGAAAAGTGATGAAGCCTGAGAAAAGAGGGGCAGTGAACCTGCTTGCACATGTCTCATTGTTGTTAAAGGGAATACTTTGAGTTTGCACACTTTAATTTTGTTGTTGTTTGCTTCTGACTATGTAACCTTTGGTAATTGATCTTCTACTTGCTTTGGTAGGGCGAGTAAGATAACAATATTTTGAGACTGTTTCTATTTCTATTTTACTATTTTCCTCTTTAGGCTCATGCAAAAGTCTGGCACACTTACAACAACAATTTTCGACCACAACAGAAAGGATTTTTGTCTATAACATTGGGATCCCACTGGATTGAACCGAACAAATTCAAGGACAGTTCTGACATTACAAAGTGCCAGCAGTCCATGCAGAAAGTGCTAGGGTGGTTTGCCAGACCAATACATGGGGATGGAGATTATCCAGAAGAGCTGAAAAATGAACTTGCCTCTGTTTTACCAAATTTTACCAACACGGAGAAAAACCAAATCAAAGGGACTGCTGACTTCTTTGCATTTTCCTTTGGCCCAAATAATTTTAGACCACCAAATAAACTCCCCAGAATGGGGCAAACTTTTTCACTCAACCTGAGGGAAGTACTGAACTGGATTAAATTGGAATATAACAATCCTAGAATCCTGATCGCAGAAAATGGATGGTTCAGCGATGGCCATGTAAGAACCGAAGATACCACCATCATCTACCTAATGAAGAATTTTATCAACGAAGTCTTGCAAGGTTGGTAAACCTATTTGATGTTTGAAAGCCCTTAAGAGAGTTGAAAGAATATGGTTCAAACTAGACTGCATGGAAAGTCTAAAGACAGTTTTAAAAAATGCTGTTAAGACGGATCTCTTCCGGCAGGCCTTCCCTGATTAGTCTCCCGGCCTCAGGAGTCCTTTTATTCCTCCTATATTTGGTTTAAATGCTGCCCCGCCTATTATTGTTTGTTTGATTATGGTTTATTTTAATTATGTGTTTGAATCATTGTTTTAATGTAAAAATTGTTTAATTCCTTTTTAAGGGGTTGGGGGGCTGTGGGATTTGGATAGTATGTTAACATTGTATGATGTTTTAAAATTGTTGTGAGCCACCTCGATTGCGTGACAAAGGGGTGGGATATAAATAAAAATTATTATTATTATTATTATTATTATTATTATTATTATTATTATTATTATTATTATTATTATTATTAAAGATGCTCTCACATGAGGCTTTTATTATGCAATTGCACTGCCTCATTCACAGAATTTTGTGGGAGGTCCAGATGATGTTGTCTTCCGTTTGTAGCCCTCCCTTGTTAATAATTGTACAATCTTTTTATCTTATTAGGAAAAAAAAAGCTTTTCTTTGGATGTCTAAACTGTGTTCCTAAATGTTCAACTGCAATGCTAGATATTTGGGGGCTAAAGGGGGGGGAATATTTGGGGAAGGCAATGACCCCATTTGTTTCCCCTTGTCACTCTGCTCCTGGTTTATAGCTGGAAGCCTCTGTCTGACATTAAGAGAGGGGTATATCTCTAGAAGCCAGAATGACTAAACTGAAGCTGTTGCACTTTGGCCACATCATGAGGAAAAATGAATCATTAGAAAAGGCACTGATGCTAGGAAAGGTGGAAGACAGTGGAAAAAGAGGAAGACCACATGCCAGATGGTTAGACTTGATCAGGAAGGACATAGGACTGGGTCTACAGGACCTGAGCAGAGAGGTTGAGGACAGGAGTTCTTGGAGATGTCTCATCCACAGGGTTGCCATTGAGTCAAAGTTGATTTGAAAGCAGTTAATGACAACAAGTGATGTTAACAGTGTCTTTGAATCTATCTGTGTAGGGTTTTTTTTTAATGCAAATAGCATCATCTTTTTGGGGAAAAGTCACACTGCTTTATCAGACGATAAATGCAGGATTCTACAAGGTGGAACTGAAATCAGGACAGTTAAAGTGGTATCAAACTGCTATAATGTTATAGCGTAATTACACTTGGAGAGAGAGGTTGGCAGAAAAAGGGATGAGAGTGTGTGCACATCATCCCTATGTATCCCCAATAGATCAATGTAACCCTCAATTATCAAATCATGACTTCATGACTAACTTATGGCAATGGATGAATTGTCTGAGGAGGTACAGAGTAGCTTCCTACAATAAAGTAAATTGTTTCAAAACCATGTTCCTGAGCACATCCGTAATGCATCTCGGATTCTAATTTCACTAATATAATCTCTTAAAATGTTTATTTCCCCTATGCAGCTATGAAATATGATCACATTGACGTATTTGGTTACACAGCGTGGTCCCTCCTTGATGGATATGAATGGCAAAAAGGCATAAGCAACAGACGGGGATTATTTTATGTTGATTTCAATAGTAAAGAAAAAGAGCGGGTTCCCAAGACATCTGCATTTTATTACAAGCAAATAATACAGAACAATGGCTTTCCTTTGAAGGAATCCACCTCAACTTTGCACAGTCAGTTTCCCTGTGACTTCTCCTGGGGTGTGACAGAATCAGTTATAAAGGTAAGCACCATCATTTTGTATTTTTAGGATCCAGTGAATTAAACAAGGACATGGAGAGTCTTTTGACATGTCAAATATTATATATTCAGCATCCCCAAATTGTCTGTGACCCATATTAAAGATAAGCTGGGTACTGAATCCTGAGGTTCTTTACTGAGATTTATTTAAAGCACTATTTTTATATAGTTGCTCTATAACAGATATTATCTGGTGAGTTCACAGAGCAGTTATACCTTAAAATCCAACATTTAAAAAATGATATAAAATAATAAGTATAGACTATAAAATAAGTTAAAGGCCTAGGTGGATAACAAAGGTTCTTGCCCGGTGCTGAAAATGACATAAAGATGGCAAAGTTATCTTAGGGCCTTTGCAGACTGCTAGAAATAGTGCAAATTGAGTTCACTTTAACTGCCCTGGCTCAGTGCTAGGGAATCATGGGATTTGTATTTTTTTCTGAGACATTGAGCGTTCTCTCTCAGAGAGCTCTGGATCCACAATAATAATAATAATAATAATAATAATAAATAAAATTTTATTTATATCCCGCCTTTAGCTGAGGCTACCAAGGTGGCTTTACAATTTAAAATACAATCCCATACAATTATAATAGACATATAACCCCCCCCCCTTAAAAATATATTAAACAATTGTCAACATTAAAATAAACTACAGTTCCCATGATTCCCTAGCACTGAGTCAGGGCAGTTAAAGTGGACTCAATTTGCACTATTTCTGGCAGTCTGCAAAGGCCCTTAGACAACTGTTCTGTAACCATTTTAAATGAAGCCTTCTCTTTATTTAATGGGGACAAATGAGGCAAGCCCTCTGTAGTAGAACTTGGACAAGTTACCCTTTGGGCTTCTGTTCCCAGAAGTCTCTTCCAGCCCCAGCCAGATTTTCAAAGGCCATGGTGGCTGTAAAATTCTGGGAGTTTTAGTCTAGAAAAGTCACTTTTCTGAGCTCTTCTCAGAAGAGAGCCATTCGGGTAAGCACATAAAAGAGAAGGCAGATCATCAGAGAACCTGGTCCCATGCTTTTTAAAATTTAGAACCAGCACTTGAAATTGAATGGAAAATTCATTTATTTATAAATAAATTTATAAATTTATAAATAAATAAAATTATTTGTTTGTTTAATATATTTCTCCCTGGTCTTTCTGCCTAACAAGAGACTTCCAGTGTAGCTGACAAAACCAGAAGATTAACTTTATACAACAAAATTCATTTTAGGCTCCAAAGAAGGAGAAAGAAATGTATGTACAGCGCTGTTCTTGGATTCTGTTTCCACTCCTTATATGTTCTACTTTGGGTAGGGCTGGATTGAGAGTGGAGAATGGACCCCAGGAAGCATGTTTTCTACTAGCCAAAGCCAGATAGCTGCAAATATTTTCATCTCTGTGAGCAGAGCATAAGGCAGCTTGCACCTCCCAGCTCTTCTTGATAGAAGTAACCCCTTTCCACACTGCACGATAATAGCAGTTTGATACCACTTTAACTGCCATAGTTGTAGCCTATGGAAACTTGGGGCTTATAGTTTGGGGAGCCACTAGAGCATTCAGAATACACCTCCCTAAACTGCACATCCCAGGATCCACAGGATGATGCCATGGGAGTTATAGGGGCGTCAAAGTGCCCTACATAACGTGAAAAGAGACCTTATTGTTGGTGCTTTCTCGGTGTTCTAGCTTAACACACAGCTTGGTTTTCATTCTTCCCAATAGAATCATAAAGTTCCAGCAGAAACCAGAGAAAGTAATATTTTGGGTATTCTGGTCTCAAGCCATTAAATACTTTCAAGATTAAACCAGGACTTTAATGGATGTTGAAGTAGTGCCAGTGATAAAGCATAGGTGCCTCATGGTGTAAAATCCCAGTCCCAGTTAATAATCTCTTGGCTTGAGTTTGGACCAGCTGGTGTTTCTGGATCATTTATAAAGGATCATTTATATACAATATAGAAGAGATTAGATGAATGAATCCCAGCTGTCTCCATCCAAGTGAGGTCCTATTTGAGGAGGCTGTTAAAGCTGATAAGTGACATGTTGAGAGGCTACTTGAGCTGTAAAATTGTATTGTAAAATTCAACCTCTGGAGGAGATACAATTCCTTTCAAACCAGATTGAATGCCATGTGTCCAGATGGATGAGCTATACATTAACAGTACCTGTCTCTTCTTTGGACTGAGTCTCAGTTGGTTCATCTTCATCCACTTCATTCCCACACATAAACATGGTTCAGGACTTCTCCAGCACCACTAAATCTGATAGAAAAGAGAAAAAAGTGGATGCCTACTGCATTCTGGTAACACCCCAACCCAGTTCTCCAGCTCACTTTTCCAATGGATTAATCCAGGATTACATGAACTTGCAAAGTTGCTCCTGAACTTTGGTCCTGAGAAGTTATTGAGCTACATCCAAGCCATGGCGAATAGCTCTGATATTAATGAAGCCGTCAATCGGTTTCAGGTTTTACCCTGAACTTTAAAGGAGCTGTTCAAAGTGCTGAACCTATTTTGAGGATACAATCCAGCACACTGGATAGCACTTTTAAATTGGGATTTCAAAATATTGACACTGGAGTCACCAGTTGTCACTGGCTGTAACTCCCTAAATCTCTAATCATTGGCCAAGTGGTTGGGAGCTGAAGTGTAACATCCCAAGAACCAATACACTGGAAATTCCCACATGCTTATAAATAGCTGCTGCAATTTGCATCTTCATAGCAGCCCACTTAATTTTTCCCATTTTTTATTTTTTTTTATCATGATTTTGCTTTCCACTAAGTCACTACTGGATACAACCCAATGGTGACACCTAACGATAGTGTTTGGAAGTGTCCTACTCTTTTGATCTATAGTATTCATAGAAACAGAAATAGCCCAACCTAAAAGACAAAATGATATCACTGTGTCTGTGTTACCTGGCTGGCGAGGCTAAATAAATATTCTTGGTTCAATTAAAGAAGAAATATATTATTCTCCTTTACAGGCAGAATCTGTTGCTTCCTCTCCCCAGTTCTGCGACCCCAACTTGTATCTCTGGAATGTTACTGGAGATGGACTTTTCTACCAGGTGAAAGGGGTGAAACTGAAAACCCGGCCAGCTCAATGTACCGATTTCATCAGCATTAAAGCACAACTAGAGCTGTTGTCTAAAATGAAAATCACCCATTACAGGTTTGCACTTGATTGGTCACTGCTTCTGCCCAGTGGCAATTTGTCATCCATAAACCATCAAGTCCTTCGCTATTATCGTTGTGTAATTAGTGAGATGCTCAAACTCAATGTGAAGCCTATGGTCACTCTGCATTATCCAACTTACCGGTCTTTGGGCTTGCCTACTCCTTTACTTCAAAATGGTGGATGGTTAAACCAGTCCACTGTCCAGGCTTTTAGAGACTATGCAAGAATGTGTTTTCAGGAGCTTGGAGACTTGGTTAAACTTTGGATCACAATAAACGAACCCAACCGTTTCAATGATATTTACAACAGCAGCAGTAATGATACCTACTGGGCAGTACACAATGTACTGATAGCACACTCCTTGGCTTGGCATCTGTACGATAAACAATATCGATCTTTTCAGCATGGTCAGGTATCTTTGTCTTTGCATTCTGACTGGGCAGAACCAGCCAATCCCTTTCTCGGCACCCACAGAAAAGCTGCTGAAAGGTTCCTTCAATTTGAAATAGCCTGGCTTTCAGACCCAATCTATAAAACAGGGGACTATCCAGAGGCTATGAGAAAGTATCTTGACTATAAGAAGAGAGAAGGCCTCTCCAGTTCCTCTTTGCCATATTTTACCAGTGAAGAGAAGGAACTGGTAAAAGGGGCTGCTGATTTTTTTGCCCTGAATCACTTCACTACAAGATTTGTGATCCATGAGTCTAAAAATGGAAGTCGGTATGAATTTGATCAAGACATTCAATTTCTGCAAGATTTCACTTACCTAATTTCTTCGTTTCGCTCAGCAGTGGTCCCTTCAGGGTTACGGAAAGTCCTTAACTGGGTTAAAAAGCGTTATGGTGACATTGATATCTACATCACAGCAAGTGGAATAGATGATCAGTCTTTAAATGACAGCCTTCGTAAATTTTACATTGAAAAGTATGTACAGGAAACCTTAAAAGGTAAGGGTATGATAAAAGGCAGGAACTGCAAATATATTCAAAACTCCTTATTAGAAATTGACTCAGCAATTATATAGCACATTTTGAAAGA
This sequence comes from Phrynosoma platyrhinos, assembly GCA_020142125.1. NCBI lineage: Eukaryota > Metazoa > Chordata > Lepidosauria > Squamata > Phrynosomatidae > Phrynosoma > Phrynosoma platyrhinos. The sequence continues at coordinate 85,246,300 of CM034708.1, read as the reverse complement.
GTTCAAAGTATTTCAGTATACTTCCATACACTGACCAAGTTTAAGGTGGAAGACAATATTATTATCACCTATGGGTGCTAAGTAAATAGTGAATCCAAAGCTTGGGAGTGCTCTTTGGAAGCTTGGAAACAATGACCTTTGACAACAAGGTGGACAAGAATAATATGGTTTTTGTACCTTTACCACAAATCAGCAATGTGTATCATCATGATGATCATCACCACGACCACCATCATTGTATTTATTTACATCCTACTTTTCCCCCAGTGCTAGGACACAAAGTGGCTCTCAAAGCAGGCCATCACTGTGGTCCCGAACGGGCTGCCGGCAGGAGCGTTTTTTTGCCGCTCCTTTTTGGGCCCACTCTTGCAGCCTCCATACGACTTCAGAGTGGTGTGGGTGAGTGGGAACATGTGTGAGGGAGCACGAGAATGGTATGAGGCATGGGACCATGTGCGTGGGAGCGCAAGGATGGCACAGGCAGGTGAGAGCGCACATAGGGGAGCAACCAGGATGGCAGAGGATGGGAGCAGGCATGGGAACGGTGAGGAGGGGGAAGGCCTGACTCGGTATCACCCCCCCTTCTGGGGTGTCACCCAGTGTGGATCACACCACTGCACCCTCTACTGCAGTAATAGCAAACCTTTTAGAGACCTGCAACCCAAAATTCACTTATTTATCACAAAGTGCCACGTCCCTCTGGCTTTCTAGTAATGAACTATGTGCTGGGGCAACAGCACCCGTGCCCACAGAGAGGGCTTTGAGTGCCACCTCTGGCACGCGTGCCATAAGTTTACCACCACTGCCCTAGTGACACCACTGATTGTGTCCACTCTGTCGGAATGAAACCATGAATGGTGTCGCACACTTCTGCCATGGTGAATCTATAGAGTCTGTGAACAACCTACAATCCAGGAAGAAAACCATGTACCCCACATTCATTGGAGCAGAAAACCAAACTTTCTATGCTTTCTCTCACACCCCTTTCACTCCACTGATACACACAGTCACCTCAGCATGTACATGCACATACCAACCCTTTCCACTGTTTCTGCCAGCCAGCTCTAGCCTGCCACCACCTGTTGCTGTAGTCAGCCAGATTCAGCTTATGTGGACACTCAGATTACTCCCTTAATGCTCCACCACCTATCATCTGAGTGCATGTGCCCCACCATCACCCTCCACTGTCCCAGCCACCCCTAGAATACTAAACCTATGCGATACTTAAGGACATATGTCATCTAGTGACTGCTACTAGTACTGCAGGGTTCAAACAAAGGTAAACTAAAATTTAATAAAATTAATTGACACACTAAAAAAATCAAATAACCCTTTCCTAATGTAATAGCACCCTTTTACCCTATATAACATGTTTCAGCTCTCTAGGGGTTGTGGATTGCAAAAATGCTATCCTCCTGTGAAGCTGTTCCTTGAGACAGGTTTACAGATACTTAAAGATAATAATAATAATAATAATAATAATAATAATAATAATAATAATAATAATAATAATGCACAATAGTGGCCCTTTGGTATCCGCTGGGGTTTGGTTCCAGGATACACACCCCATGAATATCAAAGTCCATGGATGCTCAAATCCCATTATATACAATGGTGTGGTAAAATATGGTTCCTTATATAAATCGGCAAAATCAAGGTTGCTTTGGGTGGTGGTGGGGAATTGGGGAAATATTTTCAAGTCATGGATGGTTGAATCCATGGATGCAGAATAAGTAGATAGGGAGGGCTAACCGTATACCCTAACATTGTGTGTTGCTTTTGATATATGATAATGTCACACACAAACACAAGAATATCCTACTTGATGCATACATGCATCGCTTTCTGATAAAGAGTATACTAGATCCAGCTTTCATTGGAATCTGTTTTGCAGTGAGGAGCTGGAACAGAGTAACATTTTGCCTTTAATGGCTATGGTCTTAACTACTTTTCCAGGGAACAGGAAGAAGTTGTCTGCCTATTAGTCATTACTGTGTGCTACCTCAGTCTGAGCGCTGGGAGGGAGAGGGAGAAGG
>CM034708.1:85232114-85244164 GCA_020142125.1 Phrynosoma platyrhinos | reverse complement strand
CTTGACCAGATGTTGCAGTGGGGGACCTAGAGATATATAGAGAGAACACTTCTCTAGGCATTTGTAGTTCCTCCAGCATTATTCCATGGTCAACTTCTGGCAGATGTTGACCATAGAGTTACACTGGAGGACCTAGAGATTTCTAGAGAGGTGTTCTCTCAGGTTAAAAAAAAAGTAGTATGTTCTTTAATTTGGAGTTTTTCTACTTTCACAGGGGTCCTGTGAACCTAACCCCAGGGAATGTGGAGGACCCACTGTAATTCTGGTGCTAGAGATGCATGTTTGAATTCTCACTCAGTTATGGAGCTCACCAGGTGACATTGAACCAGTAATTGTCTCTTCAACGTAACACATATGCTATCTGTCCTGAGCTCCTTGAAGGCAGAGTGGGCTATAAATATAATTCATTATTACTGGCACACAACCAATAAACCTTGTGAAACTATATAAATAAAGATAAGTTTTTGTCCGAGACATGTATAATTTATATTTCAATAGTGCGAAATGGTGGGAGTTGTAAGGATAAAAAGAAACGGGGATAGGATAGTTTGAGGATGACTGTGTGAGGTACGAGTAATAAGGGAAAACCATATATGTATTTGTTTGTAAGTACTGTAAAACAGCTTTATTGTTCACACAGTAGAAAGACATCACTGAAGTTAACATTCGCCTCTTGTTGTTGTTTTCAGCCTACCATATCGACAAAGTCAACGTAAGAGGTTATTTTGCATTTAAACTGACTGATGAAATAAGCAGACCCAAACTTGGATTCTTCACCTCCGAATCCAAAGCCAAGGCTTCTGTCCAGTTCTACAACCATCTGATAAGCAACAATGGCTTCCCCTCGAACCCTACAAACATGTGTGGTCAACCAAATGAAAAAGCACCCTGTACTCTCTGCCTGTTTCTAATGCAGAAAAAGCCACTGATATTTTTTGGATGCTGCCTTTTCTGTACTCTCATCCTGCTTTTAAGTATCATTGTGTTTCACAAAAGGAAAAGAAGAAAACTGCATTGGTCAAAAAACTTCCAGCCTCTCTGTATTCCTGTTAAAAACAGACAGAAGAATATGCTCAACCAGATATAGATTCCTCTGTATCTGAAAATGTATTGGAAGCACTCCAGGTCATTCCAGTTAATGTATACCAGGGTACATATAAAAGAAAATACACGTTGTTGTTGTTGTTGTTGTTGTGTGCCTTCAAGTCGATTTTGACTTATGGCGACCTAAGGTTATCACAGGGTTTTCTTGGCAAGATGGTTCAGAAGTGGTTTGCTTTTGCCTTTCTCTGAGGCTGAGAAAGCGTGACTTGCCGATGGTTACTCAGTTGGTTTCCATGGCTGAGCGGGGATTTGAACCCGGGTCCAGAATCATAGTCCAGTGCTCAAACCACAACACCACATTGTCTACACAGTCAGAATCCCCGAATAGTAAGTCATATATCCTTTCTCACCATCAAATTTTTACAATTTTGAGCTGTTTGTCTATTTGTACTGTCATTACAACATAACTTGAAACATGCAAGAAAAAAGCACCTCAGAAATCCAGAATATCATTGCTAACTATTTCCATTTTTCAGCCTCAGATTAACTTCCTGATTATGTAGACTTTTGTTGATCATATTAGAAGTACTCTCAACAACAGAGCTGAGTTAGAAAAGTAACTTTTTTGGAATCCTTCTCCCAGAATTCCACAGCCAGTATGGCCAGTATCCATGTTGGATGGGGATTCAGGGAGATCAAGTCCAAAACATAACATTTCCAGTCTCTGGGAAACAGGTGTACCAAGGAGAAATAAATGGCATACAGTTTAATTTAAAATATTTTCATTATAGAAACACTTTCCTTGTACCTCCTGGTATAATAATTTAACTAGTTTGACTTGAAACAGACAAGATTTAAGCATTTGTGCACTTTAACAGAAGTGACTTCAGATATTTGTTGTTGTGTGACTTCATTTCCAACTTATGGCAACCCTATCATAGGGTTGTTAGGGACTGAGAGTGTGTGACTCAATATCATACAGTGAATTTCCATGACCGAAGAAGGGACTGAACCCCAGAGTCATAGTCCAATGCCCAAACCACTACACCACACTGGCTCTTGCTTTTAGATACATGAAATTCTTAAGATATGCCATCCGTGTGATCTGCAGGTGTAACATTTAGCCCATCATTTTTCCTTACTTCTTAAAAATTTAACCTTGTAATCCAATTTCTATTTCAGATGAGTGAATGCTATAAATATTACTTGCCAAAATCTGACTACCATAACCTTAGCTGTCAATTTGTTACCCTCAAACTAGAAGTTTCATGTAGACAGCTGTAATACAGTACTTATTTTGTGGCTGAGAATTTAAACTTTTAATTTTGAAGTGGCCTGATCCTGGCATTAATGTGATAAAAATGATTTCTTTAAAAACAAAAAAAAGCATGTAAAGCAAAACATTATTTAAAAGCAACACCATGTGGCCAAGCACAGCTTCCGTAGCCATTACAAGTTGCAATTTGGAAAAGGGATGAAATATACCTTTCTTATCTAAAAATAAAGAGGCAGGAAATGAAAGAACCTGAGGTTCAAAACACATTAAAGCATGGATGCATAGGTTGCTGTGAAATAACTTTCATGTACAGTTGGATGTGGGAACTTGAAGAATTAAGTTCATTGATTACAGTGTGCCAGTTTGGAATTCAGAATGGTAGCCTCTATTATTATGGAGATTGTGTTAGAAATGGCTGCTACGAGGAAAAGGGTATTTGTTAATGCAAGATTTCTCATGGAACAGTATTTGGAAAGCATGAGACATTTTTTGAAAATATTGGCATTTTGAAAGGTATAATTTTCTTTGGCTTCAATGGAGACTAAAAAAAGCAATGGGGAAGCTGTAATTATTTTTAACAGCTGTGTTTAGAAGTTACACTCCAACAAGCTGTTTAGGACCTAAGCTGCATGCATGAAGCTGGCTTTTTTTTCTTGGCTTGAGACATGTTCTGTGATGGACTCTTGTTGCTACATATTTATTTTTATGTACATTGCACAGTTCCATATTCATGTGAAAACCTCTTTGCACCAGGCATTCAGAAATTGTCACTCTACCTATTAAAAGCCATATTTTCAGAAACTGCAGAAATGTGCCCTTTTTCACTTATATTTACTAACCTGCTTCTACAGTTGTATGCTGTTTTAAAAACCCTCTCAAACCAGAGCATATTGTAGAATCCGTCTTAAAACTGAGATAAATGCATCGTTTCCTATGTATTTATCAGAGAGAAATAAGCTTAATGGTGTTAAAGCAGTTGATACTTCTGCCCCCAGCTATTGGAAAGGGAGAAGGAACAGTACAGTATGTGCTGGACCCTTGCTCATTCTGGCTTACAAAAGTAGCCATAGAGAATGGGCCAAGCACATAAAGTTGAATACCTGTTTCCAGATCAATACTATAAAGGCTGTCCTTGAACTCAGCTGCATTTTCATCCAGTCAATTATCTCCACTCCCCATTCCATATTGTTGTCTGGTTATGGGAAAGGAATGGCTTGTCAACCTAGTAGACCAACCATGTTGGGAACGGTGTTATGGACTCATGTCCCATTGGACTTGTCAGCAGTTTTCATCATCCATCACTGTCTTCCAGATTATCTCAGAGGGGACTAGGGAGGCAGTTTTGTTCTGCATCTAACCATTCTTAAGAGAGGAACTCCAGGTGGTGCTGGTGGAAACCTATTTTATATTATAGCCATACAAAACCACTGGGAGAGGTTTAAAATTTTGGAGTTTAGTGCAATTAACTATGATGACACCCAATTTCTTCTTTCTAAATTCAACATAACTGTTGTACTGTCAGCGCTCCATATTCATCGATTCAACCATCCACAGCCTGAAAATATTAAAATAAATTCCAAAAAGCAAACCTTGATTTTCCTGTTTTATAAGGGACACCATTTTACTATGCCATTGTATTTAATCAGACTTGAGCATCCACCAATTTTGATATCCACTTTGGGTCCTGGAACCAAACCCCAATGGATGCAAAGGGCCCACTGTAGTTCTAAACCAGTGTCAGCAATAGAACGGATAAAAGCAAACAAACAGGAAGTTTAGATAAATGTTCAAAGTAAGGAACAGGGATTCAACCTGTGGATGATGTGATTATACTCATGTCTGGTGTTTATGGGTACACTTTTGGATTTAAGTCTGAACTGTGATGCCAGGTTTCAGCAGTGACTAGGAATGCAGTTGCAAGAGCTGAGGGTAACACACCATCTGGCCATGTCAACATGCTTTAGTTACACATATCTGGATTGTAATTATTGTAACACTATGGGGCTGCTTAGAAAACAAATTTGGAATCAGCTGGTCCAAAATGATGTAATATTGAGGCCAGTCAAAGAGTAACTGACCTTACTGCCAGTCTACCTGAGACCTACTTTTGGGGCAAAAGCAGAATACAAGTCCAACACATACGACATTTCTAAACTAACCCCATAGCTTTATTTTTCCATTTATGGGAAATTATTGCACCACAACCACAACGATTGCTCGTCAAGAGGGGCGGGATACAAATAATAATAACTACTACTACTACCACTACAACTGGTGAGTTGAAAAAGCCAGTTATAGGCACACTCAGTTCATAAGCAGCCCTCCCACACAGGAACAGCATTGTGTGCAGCATTTATAATTGTCTAAAATTAAAAATGTATATTCCCTCTAAGAATAGAGCTATGATAGGTCAGTACATCCTACCCACTGGCAATGAAAAGAGATGTAACCTTTATTTCCAGTTGTTTTGCACGATTTCTAGGGAGTGTTTTTAAAACACACATTTATCCCCTAACCAGATTCTGAAGTTTAATTAGTACCGTGTTTCTGGGCCTACTGGCAAACAATAAATAAAGCTAACAGCTTCAACTGCATAGTATTCTGTTCTTCTAGTAGAAGCTTTCACATGGATTGTAGATGGCCATTATATTATAAAATTCCTGAGATTCTCAAGGAATTCTGTTTGCAGGAGAAAATGGAAAGAATGCTTTGAAACACAACCTGAAGATGTTTACTAGCACTATTTTTACACTGTAAAGGAAAAGCAAGCACACAATTACTCCACATAATTATCCTACTTTGAAAGGTGACATAGCTAAGAGATATTTAATTACTCGTGATTCAGAAGAAATGTCATAACTTCTCCATATTCAGTCACAAGAAACAGAATATTGAAATATATTTTTATTTTCTCCACAAATGTCCAACTGTTTAATTCTTCTAACCAACTTCCAGTCTGGATTGAATGCTCTGCCCAGGCTGTCACTTGCAGTACCTGAAACAATGAAACAAATTATATTATTAAAACATATGGAGAGAACCTACAGCTGATCCCTTGCACATACTATTATTTTATGTCAAATCACTGAATAGTGGAGAATTAATTTCAAGAGTTAATTTCAGGGCAGGAGTACTTAACTACCAGCTTTGGCTGTTACGACAGCTGTGCCCCTGCCTAGAGCTGGAAGACCTAAAGACAGAAGTGGACACGCTGGTAACCTCAAGGCCGAACTTTTGCAATGCACTGTACACTGGGCTATGCCTGTACCAAGTTCAGAAACTTCAGTTAGTTCAAAACACAGCAGCCTGATTGATTGGGACATTAAGGAGTGGACATACTACGCCAATCTTCACTCCACTGGTTACCAATTAGTTTTCAGGCAAGGTACAAAATGTTGGTTATTATCTTTCAAGTCCTACATGGCCTGGGTCCACGTTATCTACAGGATTGCCTCCTCCCATATAATCCACCTCATACGCTAAGGTCCTCTGGCAGACATTTACTCCAGTCAGCCAGGATTAGGTTGGCAACTATTAGCCAGAGGACATTTTCATCAGCCACCCCTAGACTGTAGGACAAGCTGCTGGAAGAGATCTAACAGCTGAATACACTTAAAACAGCACTGAAGACCAGTCTCTTCCTGTAAGCATATCCAGATAATTTTAAACTGTGAATTAAGATGCTGAATTTTAAATGGAGACGGTTTAAAAATGTGTCTTATCTGTCTTTTTAAACTGTTGCATGTTTTAATTAATGTGGTTTAGCTGTGTAAATTGTTGATTTGTTTCCCCCTGCTTCAATCCATGGGGAGAGGCAGGTAAGAAATAATGTTATAATCAAGAATTTATTGCATGAAAAAATGGAGCAAAAGTCATCCAGACTTTCTGTGCAAGATTTAGAATGGCTATGTCCCTAACTTCAATATGGTTACCAGAAATAAATTTAAAGACTTTCAAAGTTTCTTCTCTTTGGCTGAAATAGCCTACCTCTTTTTATAAACAAAGACAAATAATCCCCAACTTGAAAATCGTAAATCACGTTGCCCCCAGTAACCCCTGGTTTCTAATTCAGGAACCAGCTTTGGGAATGCTTGCTTCCTTGCTCCTTCCTGGAGAAACTCCTACCCTCCTTCCTAGTATTAGCCATATGCTTTGAGATTCAAGAGCTCAATATGCTGTCTGAATTTAAAAGAGCATTAAAGACCAGTCTTTTATCTGGCAGGCTTATATAAATGATTTTTCAATTGTGAATTTTAAATGATGAATTTTAAATGTGGATTGTTTTCATATGTTTATCTTATTTGCCCTTTTAAATTGGTGGGTGTTTTAACTGATGTGGTGTGTCTGTTAATTGTTGTTGTTCCCTACCTTGACCCATGGGGAGAGGTGGGTAAGAAATAATAACAATAAGAAGCATGTGCTACATGTGCACCAATACAAACCAAAGTTAATGCTAAACAGATTCCATTGCACTTCTGCTTCAAATAATGGTCTTGAGCTCCAGTTTATAAAACAAATCATGCTGTAGGGCAGTGCCCATGTCATGGAAAACCACTAAGTGGTAGTAGAATAATGTATAATGGTAACTACTTGGCAAATTGGACGTTTACTCTCCTGCTGAGTGGTAAGGAACACATCTGAGTTCTTCCCTGACATCCTGGCTTTCTAATCAAGTACCTATCTTAAGAAGTGGTGATGCACAGTGAATTATGATTTGATGAATCTTTATTCACCAGACAATGAATATAGGGCTTCTTTGTTTAGGAATGTATAAGGGGAAGCAGACTGGCGGCTCTGCGCCATCCCAGGAAGGTGCGCCGCAGGACCGAGGCAGCCCCACGCCTCGATCCTGCGGCGCTCCTTCCCCGTCCCTGAAAGGAGTGCTAAAATAGTGCTCCTTTCACAAGTCAGTGAAAGTGCGCCCCAAAAGTGTGAGGCGCACTTTCACTGACTTATCCGCCGCAGCATGTGCAGACGCTGCAGCGGGAGGTTGCCCTCGGAGCGCCGGCCGTGCAGAGGGCTGGCGGCTCCGAGGGCAACCTCAGGAGGAGGAAGGGGCGCCGAGCGTGTGGCTGCCCCTCCTCTTCCCTGCTCCAGGACGGCTTAATAAGCCGTCTGCCGAGGCCCTAAGTCTCACATTATAATCCAATTGTATGGAGCACTTTAGAAGGAGAACTAAAAAATTTGGTTGAAAAAAGATTTGGAACAGTGACTTCCTAATACTACTGTTCCTGATATTTATACATCTATAAAGAAAAATTCAACTTTATACAATTTAAACACATTCATTTAAACAGACCACCAACCTGTTAAATATTTTACTCATCTGGCTGTTGTACAGTTCCCTTTTCAGAAACATAGATACCATCCAAGAATTTCCTGATATCTTTGTTCTTGACTGTAGTAGCCTGCTGGATCAAGGCCGCTATAAAGAAAACAAGACTGGTTAAGGCCTGACAATGTTATTCTTTCTAACTCATTCAATAAAAGATATTGCTAACTTCAAATCAAATTAGGTAGTCAGTGTGGTGTTTTCAATGGAATTCAACTGGGTGACCTTGGGCAAGGACAACCCGCCTCTGAAGCCATTGTGGCATGGAATCCCCACAATATGTTCACCATAGGGTTGCCATGAGTCAAAATTACTTGAAGGCACACTACAAGAAGTTTCACTTCCAAGTCAAAGTTCCCCAACCATGCCTGATACAGGTACTCATATCAAGAACAGAATATGGAGTGGAAAATTTGAAAAGCTTTGTAACTAAACAAATATTTCTCCAAATGTTATATGTTCCACAATACAGTATTTTACTAACATACCAGAGTTAGATACCAATTCAATGTCATTTCCTTCAAGGATCAGTTCATCCTTCTGGGCTTGAGATACTGTACAATTGACTCCTAAAATTGAAGGGAAAAAAAACAATTTACTCAAAGTTCATCATTAAAAGAAAGCTCATATTTCATAAAGATCATTACTGTGACTCAAAGATGAGGCTGCATAAAGATAGAGTATTGTCCCCAATCCACATCTGTAGGACTTGCCCCTTAAATACTGTTAAAAGTTATAAATGAGTAAGAATTATGAAGTCTGCTATCCACAACATATTACACTGACAACTAATATTCTACCACAGCTTTTTATAGCATGGACTGCATATATCTCGACAATATATAATTCATACTCAATCATAAACTCCCAAGAAAAAGCATTAGCAACCAGACCAGTCCATTGATACATGAATTTCCTACAAGAGTAGTACAGAGATGCATTCTCTGCAGCTGCTTCATTCTCTTGAAAATAAGTAACACACACGTCACAACACTGTTATAAAAAAATCCCCATTAGGCTGGCCTTTTCTTAACTGGAATTAAACCCATGCTAAAAATATTAATTTTGCTGAAATTTAATGAGGCTCTGTTAATTACTTCTTTTCAACATTAGTGTTTTGCAATTTTGCATTTTAAAAATACTTTAACCCCAAAAGCCAAGGACAATCTAGGAAAGTTGCTTAGACTTGTGTTGCTGAACCCCTGGAAAGTCTGTGGCCTTTAGGTTTGTGAATTGGGGGGATTTAAAAAAAATTCTCTTTAACTTTTCTTCTTATTGTTACGCAAACTGTATTTAAGTGGATTTTTCTTGGGAAGAGTCTATAGCTTTCAACAGATTGTCAAATGGGTCTGTTAACCAAGAGGTTAGGAATTGCTCATCTAGAACAACAAAAATTAGAGGTACTGAAATCTATTTTTTCAGATTTTTGTTCTTACATTGCAGCGCTGCTAAAAATGAAGGACCATGGACCAGTATGAATCTGTGTGCCATCAGCTACCAGCTCACAGCATGTTCTCAAGGAAAAAAGCAAATATGATAATAACATGACACAACTGTCTCAGACACAGTAGAAAAAAATGGCTTGTCATCAGAAATAGTTTCAGAATCAATGTCCAGTGCATAACCAATTCATGAGAAAGCATATAGACAGCATATTATAGGATTCTTTTTAAAAAAAGATTTCTGTAACTATCCCTTCCATCCATGCATCCAACCCCCAATCCTGTTCCTTTCATATCTCAAGTTACATAATGAAATGAAAATCACTGCACTACTAGCTCCTTACCTGGCCTCATGCGTACTCTGCGGATAAACTTCTCTCCAAGAAAGTTACGGATTTCTACAAGTGAGCCATTCTCCTGTATAACCACGTTGATGGGGAAGTGAGCATACACTGACCTCATCTTGTAACGAAAGCCCTGAAATCATACATATTTAAAACAAAACAAAAAGTTTACCTTTAAAAAAAAATCAAAGCCCAGAACTGCATATGGCTTACTTTTTTGAAGTACAGACATTCCTCAGTTAACAAAGCCCCTAACAAAGAAGTTTGTTTTTACAAAGTCTTTTTACAAAAATTTCTACCTAGAAGTTTTTTAACAGCATTGGTGGGATGCTGAAAGAAGGAGGGAGAAACAAAGACTTCTGGTGTTGGGTTGCAGTAGCATGTCTATATTAAAAATGCTTGTGGTGGGAAATAATGGGATTCTATTTTATCCAGTCCTAGTATAGCCAAATATGCCTGCCTGTAACAGTGAAGCAGGGGTAGGCAACCTAAGGCCCGGGGGCCGGATGCGGCCCAGTGAGGCCTTTGGACAGGCCCCAGGCCGGTCCTGCCGCCACTGCCCGCCATGATGATATTGATTATTGTTGTTATTACTTGTTCTTGGGGTTTTCTTGGCAAAATCTCCACAGGGTTTTTGCCATGGCTTTTCTGGGGCTTAGAGAGTGTGCATGCATATTTTAATTTTTTTTTAAAAAACAATATTTATTTATTTATTTATTTATTTATTTATTTGTGGTGCTTTGGCCCCCCAACTGTCTGAGGGACAGCAACCCGGCCCACGGCTTAAAAAGGTTGCCTACCCCTGCAGTGAAGATTAACAACAGCTTCTTCCAGAAGCTCTTACTGAGCATATGCACACAGCAAAACAAACAGAAAAGGAGAAAGCAGATAAGCCTACCTTTTTGGCCACCAAATGGAAATCATAAGAAAGATGGAGGCTGGGTAGAGAAAAAAATCACTCCTATATAAGTTTTAAGAGGTTTTGGTTTACTTATGCAAGGCTTACTTGAACTGCCCATCTTTTTTCTGGTGCAGGAATTTATCCCTATCCTTTCCATGTTATTTCCGCCTCTGGTACCAATTTTTTTTGTTAAAGTAGTACTGCTCCCAATACGCACATTTTGTTAACTGAGGTACATATATAATGCAGCTGAAAAGCTTCATATACAGTTTGTGTTAGTATTTATTGCATTTTGAGATATTTCATGTTAAGACTTACCAATGTGACACCCTTGATCATGTTCTGAACATGACTGCAAATTGTGCGGACTGTCGCCAGTTCTTTTCTGTTACCCCACCATTTGTCAACACGCAGCTATAAAAACACATAAGAACACATCAAGTTGTTGCTCTTTCAGTATGCTCATTATACAACAGCCCACTGCAAATGACAGAAAGATTATTTCTATTTAATTAATGCTACTCATTTATTTTTATTGTGTCTTCATTTCCCTTTTCAGACCAGGGTGTTTCCTTTAACTTTTATGGTCTTGGGGCAAGCCATAAGATAATATTCTGACAGCTATCTCCTCAGCATCACACTGATACAAAACATTCTCAAAACAAATTAACACACAAATAGAAACCATACGTGATTAAAAGAAAACATCAACATTACAGATAAACCAAGCACTGTTCTTGTATGACACCAACTTTTCCATATACACATACAATACCATATTATTCTTGGGTGCACAAGAACAGCGTTAAGTAAACACCCTTTGGGGCTATATTTTAGGGCCCCAAGAGGTGCATGCAGCCTACGGGCTACACTTTGCCGGCTCTGAAGGAATACTTATTCAGAGACAGTAAGGACAGGAGAAGATCTACGTCTGAAGAATCTTGTATGAATGTTTTTTGGGTTGTTTTTTTTACCAGGTTAACTTTTACAAGAAACAGGTAAGCCATATCTAAGTTACAAGCTTATTCAGCTACAGAAACAGGACTTTCTATCTACTAGCATGGCATGCAACAATATACTGCAATATAGAGTCTTCAGGTTTCCAACCAAGCCCTCTGTCAGGATTCTCCATTCCTCCTTTCTAAGTCAGCATTCCATGTTATGTGAGTATACATAGCCCTGGCTGAGTTGTGTTTGGGTATTCCCTCCTTTACTTTTTCTCTATGATTTCTTGTACTTCTGTAAAAATCTGGATGATGATAGTTTCCTTCTGTGTGTGAACTATGGCAGGATTAGGCCAGGCAGGACCCAAAGCTAAAATCTACTTAGGGTAAGCAGCACAATTAATCAGAGAGAGAGAGAGAGACAGACTAGGGAAAAGATAACCCCATTATTTGTCATCACAGATCAGGGATGGGAATCATGTGGTCCTCCATATATTGTTGGACGCATCAATAGCTACACTGGTTAGGGCTGACTGGGATTTGCAATCCAACATCTGGAGGACAGGAAAATTCCCCCCCTTCCGGCTCAGCAGTAAATAAAGATAGATAATAAATGAAACATTGGAAGTTGATCTCTCTGACTGAAGGAGGACAGAATGGAATATCCCAGAGGAAAACAAGTTGCAGACTCGGCTTAAAATGGAACATGGACTGAGAAAGATTAAAGATCTATATCAGGGACCGGCAACCTATGGCCCGGGGGCCGG
>CM034708.1:85192784-85212892 GCA_020142125.1 Phrynosoma platyrhinos | reverse complement strand
CATCCATACATGGTAATAGGGAATACAGTGGCTTGTATGATTCTAACTATTACGTTGAGTTGTATGTCTTTGGATTTTCAAATCTTTTCTAGTTCTTTCATAGCCACTCTCTCCATTCTTAATCTTCTTCTGATTTCCTGACTGCAGTCCCCATTTCTATCAATGTTTGATTCCAGGGATAGGAATTATTTTACTATTTCTATTTCTTCATTGTCTAGGCTGAACTTGTGAAGATCCTTGGTGGTCATTATTTTTGTTTTCTTTATGTTCAACATTAAGCCTGTCTTTGCACTTTGTTCTTTCATCTTCCTTAGTAGTTGTTCCAGGTCTGTGAGGTTTTCTACTAGTATTATGGTGTCTTCAGCATATCTCACATTGTTGATATTCCTTCCTCCTATTCTTCTGTATTCAAGCTTGTTTTTCTTATAATATGTAGCTTGAAGTAATTGTAGCACTACAATAATCTTTTTGTAGCACGATAATGTGGAAAGGTCAAAGAGCGATGAATATAAGACATTGGAGATCTAGGCATCTTCTTGGCTTAATAATTGAGGCTATTGTAGTTTATATTTATTAAGCCTAGACAAAAGGCACTTCTGAATTATGATCAAAATGAATTTGTCTATTCAGGTTGAAGAGTATATAAGTCCTGAGAAGTTTAAATACTGGGAAAAAGTAGGAGATGACCTTGGATTCCATTACACAGCTAGTGGGCCTCTTGTGCGTTCTTCATACAAAGCAGGTAAAAACATGTAATGTATTACATTAACTTGCTGTAAGGCACAGTCAACATTGGCAAGTGCAGTAGAGCTTTCTAGATACCCTTAAACTGGAGGGAGGGGAACATTTCCCTCCAGATATTGTTTACTTCCAGGTTCACTTCTGTAAATTAAACTGAACCAAATGACAACCAAAATGAATCAGCAAATGTAGCTGTTCATTACAGTGCATTGTGCATGGGAGATGGCGCCAACTCCCCTTATCCACACAATATTTTAATCTCTTTTAGCCAAAGATATCAGAATCTTGGGGTGCAGGTCTATTAAAATCAATGTTTATTGCTTTCAAAAATATTGATAGGACTAGCCATTTGAGGGGTTAGAAAGCCATGGCTTTGTTTTTCTGCTGCCTAAAACCTTGAGTGGCTTCCACTTTCCAAATAGGGATATATAAGATTGCGGCTTAAACTACAGTTGGGGCTTCATTTCATTTTAAAGTGAAGAAATTGCTTAGACATGTGACCTCTTCCATTTCACCCATCTTGTAGTGCTAAAGAACCAATGCTGATAGGTCTCTCCTGCACTCAGTAGTTTTGTCTACAGTTCTGTACAGTTCCAGATGACTGCTGATATCCACTGTCTTTGTTTGCACAGGTGAATTCTTCTTGAAAAATTTAATACAGAAGAGGAAGGCAAAAGACATCTGAAATGTTAAAATGCCCATAGGAGGAATTCTACAGCTTTTAATGGATAGTATTCCATATGGTTTCATCACAAACAAACTGAGTAAGGACTGGGCATTCAAAAAGGCTTGTACTTAAACTTAAACTTAATCTTGAAATATTCAGTGTTCTGGTACTTTTCCATATTCAGATATAGTTTTAAAATGTTAACATGTATTTAATGGCTCAAATCCTTTGCGCTCTAAGAAAGGTGATGGACAGCAGCTACACGAAGAGACAAAAACACATTTGGAAAATCAGAGTTGCATCCATATTTCAATTACTGTATATTAATGATGAAATAAAGATATCAGACAGGCACTGTGTACAGCATTCCTATTACAGTGGATCAGGTGTACCAGTATTTACACTTTATTAAATATCCTTTTACTACTTTTATTTTTCATCCTAAAAGTCAGTGAGCAAGCATTATAAGAGACAGTCAAACTGAGGCAAGTTATCAGTCCTGTAATTTTTATGGGTGAAAATAAGCATATGTGAAACATACTTTCCCACTGAACATGATTCAGTCTGGCTAAGTTGCATCTTGCGTAGCTTAATGCATAAAACACTTAGTTTTAAACAAGAAAGATACTCTCTGGTCATTGTATTTTGAATAGCTCAGTTCCATTAGCAGTTGTGCTGCCAAAGACAAATACTTTCAAGCTCAGGGTAGGACTAAGTATGTAGATGTTTACTGCTAAGGAATTTTACCTGACAGTAACGGAAGCAAGTGTTTGCATGCCAGCAATAGACTGAGATTCAGAGGTAATTCATACATGGATATAGGATCATACATGGGCCTAGTCTTCTTTTGGGATAATTTATTTGCTGCAGCTCTGCTTTTAAAAAAGGCACAGCACTATGAAGCTTTCTATGCAGCATGCCTAGTTCCATTTAAATATCACTAGAACTCTTCATATGATGCACAGTGGACCCTCTTTATCAGGGGTAGGCAACCTTTCCCCTTTAAGGGCCGAGGGACTTCAGCTCCCAGAACCCCAGGAGCTACTGGCCAACATGGGACTATTGGCCAACATGGCTGAGGCTTCTGGGAGCTGAAGTCCCTCGGCCCTTAAAGGGGAAAGGTTGCCTACCTCTGCTCTTTATCATGGACTTGCCATCCGCGGATTTCAACATCTGTGGATGGCAAGCCCCCGGTTGTCCCCAATGGCGTTGTGTGCACGTTGCCATGCCACTATTAGGGACCCCCCGAAGAACCCCTCAGAAAAAAAGCGGGAGCACAGCACCTCAGGAACACCCCTGTCCCCACCACTCCATTTCTCTCTTCCTCTCTTGGGCTCCTTGGGCCAGCTTTTCTTTTCCTGCCCACTCACCCGCCCACCTGGGGTAAGAGGAGCTGGGCAGCTTGGTCACCACCAGGCCTGCTCTGCCTTGCCCTGTCCTCCTTCTCCTTCTCCAGTTGAGTGGGGTCAGTGTTGGGGCAGCATGGCCTAGCCATCCAGGCCATTTTCTACTGCGGCTCAGCTGCCCCGGGAGTGTGGCATGGCGGCTCTCCTTGCGCAGCCCAGCCCAGCTCCAAATGGAGTCTGAAGCCCCTCAGATGGGCCTTGCCTCTTTGCCAGACTCCCCACATGGTCCTTGGTAGGCCTGGCCCACCCCCCAATGACCTCCTTCCCTGTCTCCGCCTCTCCGTCATCGACCACACCACACCGTTGCATGGGACAGGTCCCTTCGTACCTAATGGCAATGCAGCCATTAGAGACAATGGCACTTGAGAATCTGTGGATTTTGGTATCCATGGAGGGGTCCAGAACAGATCCCCCATGGATACCAAAGTCCCACTGTATTATCCATGCAGAATTTTCTTACCTATGTCACCCTGATGCTGACATACAATTGGAGCTATAAAGTGACTTGATGCACATACAGGAATTACAGAGGAAAATTTGACTATTCAGCCTCATTGATATTCAACTATGCCTTTACTATGAGAAAACAATCTCCATCTTCTCCCACAGTGCTGAGTAACAAGTGGTGATCGTTTGGATGAGGTATTTGCATCCCACAAACCAAAGGGCTCCTCCTGTCCATGGAGCTCTTACAATCCAATGCAATATTTCTGCTGGTGGATGCTTCCTAAGCCTTGAGTATTTTTTAAATACGGCATATTTCTACATGTTTTCACACCTGGTTTCCCATTCTTTAGGGAACAATAGGTATTTCCAGCACAGGTTTTTGTTTCTCTTAATATTTTCCTAAAATTGTTTGGTGGGAAAAGCAGAAATATTTTAGAGCAGAGGTAAGCAAGGCATGGCCGTTTAGTTGGTGAACTGCAAGTCCATCAGCCCTTGCTAGCCTAGACCATGATGAGGTCTAATCTCAAATTGCCCCACCCTGCATTAGGTGAAGTACTGCAACATTGCAGTTAACAGTTCTGCCCTAGAAAACACAGTGGTAATTCACCCCTAGATGTGACAAACATAATGTCCTTTAAAAGTCTATGATGCATTGGCAATAATAATGCTATTTAATAAGTGTAGAAGAACCAGTCCTTTTCTAGGCTCAAGAGAGGAGGAACAACAGTGTGGCTTTGGTTGCTCAGTTTATTACAAAACCCAAGGCAGTACAAATTATTATCTCAAAAGAATTTTAATTGAACTGACTTTATCAATATAAAAGAAAAGGTAATGCTAAACAACACATAAGATTTGTACCAATGAGCATAGAAAATTATTTCTGTAATCATAGTGAGGTAGCAACCTGATTAATACGACAGTTTTGTTCTGCTAAAGATATAGAACACTTGCTTCTGTAACATTCTTGCACATTAACTCAGAGCTTCAAGATAGCATTGGGAATACAATGATTATGTGGTGGTCCTAAATATAGCATTGCTTCATTCAGACAAAATTGTTTTGACGTTAAACATCAGTCTTTGTTTTGGGGGGAACACGTGGCCCTGGAGTTGATGGACTACAACTCCTAGCAGCCCTAGGCAGCATAGCCAATAGTGAGGTGGGGATTACTTACTCATTCACATTGCACTCATTGGAAATGGCAGTTTCTGGCCCCAGTACCATGGTAGCAGGGAAGGAGGAACTCATCCCTTTGCACTAACCATGATAGCTCTCAGTTTCAAAGTGAAGCCTACCATTTGAAAAAGACATATTGTGCATACCTTCACAAAGAGAGCAAAATGAAGAATCAAGTAATAAGGTAGGTTAGACTAATGTTTCAGAGTCACTATAGAAACTTGGAAAATGACTTAATCTTGATTCCCTAATTTATGTTTTAAGGCTGCAATCCTATATCCATTTACTTGGCTGTAAGTCTCAGTGAATAGCTCCAAACAGACAAGACATAGCTCCAAACAGACAAGATTGTATTGCACTATTAATACCTTAAAGTAATGATAAGGAACAAATCTGTACACTAGAGTGAGGAGGAGGGCTGGTTTAGACTGCCAGACCAAATTTCTATCCTAACCACCTGCTGTGGGCCTGAAGACATCAGCAGTGCAGCCACACATTGGGAACATGACAGTGTTCCCTGACATCACTAACTTAATGGCCAAAGTACCATCTATATTTTCTAGCTGACAGTTTGATCAAGTACAGGGGTAGGCAACCTTTCCCCTTTAAGGGCCGAGGGACTTCAGCTCCCAGAAGCCTCAGCCATGTTGGCCAATAGTCCCATGTTGGCCAATAGCTCCTGGGATTCTGGAAGCTGAAGTCCCTCGGCCCTTAAAGGGGAAAGGTTGCCTACCTCTGATCAAGTATCTGACATTTTTACCAACTTTTCTTCCCTTGAGGGGAAGGAAAGTCAGTGGCATTAAGCCAGAGCTTCAAGAACTTGCCATTTCCTAGCTCTGAAAGTACCAACTGATTGTACTTCACTTCTGCTTGTCAATGTCATGTTGGGAGTGAAGCTGAAGCACAGTGAGGAAGCAGCAAGCTTCCTCCTCCTCAATGGAAAATAGCAGGATGAGCAAGTGCTCTCCCTTCTAGGTGGCAGCTGAATTCCAACATTACGCAGGAGGGGAAAGGGGCAGGAAGTCATTTATAAGTCAGAGGTGCTCCCTCCTACCTCTGAGATTGACAAGCTGTTGAAAGGTGTTCTCACTGACATTCATTCAGATCTGCTCCTAATTTATCTCAAAGTGAGGGAGCTGGTGTGTGTTTTCTTCACTAGAACATAAAGTGAGTCTTCCTTAACCTGTAATGTAGCCTTCTCCCACACAAGCCTAGAAAATTTACAAGCCCATATCTGTGGCACATTAGCAGTGTAAAGGAAATAGAGTACCAGCTTGTATCCAGCTGCTTTCCAATGTGAATAGAGGTACAGGTGGCTTTTCACACTAGTAACTGCAAACACACCATTAACCTCTGGCATTGTAATAACTGATCCTTCAATAAATTGCCCACATCTCAAGAAGATTCAAATTAAAAGTTCCAAGAATAATGTTTCATAGTATAAGAATAGAAAACACAATAGGGAAATTCTTGGTTTCTTTTGAATTTGAGAACATGTCATAAAAATCTAAAGTGCAGTTTGTAAACCCCTTATGGTAGAAATCTTGAAGTCTGAAGTGGATGGGTTTTTTAATATAAAAATCATTATGAAAATCAATTGACTATACAGGTTTTCACTTCAAAGACCGAAGTTCCAATAATATAAAAATAGAGATTATAAAATACATTCTGGATTGAAATGTCCCAGATACAATTGTACTACTCATGTAAAGGGTCTAAATTGTTAGGAAATAATGAGCACAACCTAGCCAGAATTAAACACTGTTTAGTTTCCTTGATTTCATTGTGGGACATTTAATCATATGTCTTATTTCTCCCACTGAAATAAAAAGTACAGTGCTTAACTTTGCTCAAATATATGCCCATTTTTTTCATTTGAATCATGCTCATATGGTGCGATTTGTTACAATCTTTACATGTCAATTAAAACTTATACTCTTGGCTTCTTGAGTGGAGGATCTTGCAGGCTAAACTTTGGTATATCAGATGAAGATGCAAATGGAATTCTTTTTGCAGATACCTTCTTTCCAATTGTTTCAATCTGAAGGAAACCAACAAATTAGACAGGTTAGTCACAGAACACACTTTTCTAAAGATGGTAAAGAGTCTTCATACAAAATCTATGCAGAACAGCTACAGGACATTAATATGTTTAGCATGAAGAAAAGGCTGAGAGGTGATATAACAGCAGCCATCCTTAAATATCTGAAGGGCTGCCACATGGCAGATGGAGCAAGCTTATTTTCCATTGGCCAAGGCAGAGGACCCAAACAAATGGATTTAAATTAAAATAAGAAATTCCAACTAAACATTAGAAAGAACATTGTGATGGTAAGATCTGTCTGACAGTTTGACAGACTGTCTTGAAATTCACTGGATATTTTTAAGCAGATGTTGGATAACCATCTGTTAGGGATGCTTTAACTGTAAATTCCTGCATTGACAAAGGTAGGATTAACCTTAGGGTCCCTTCCAACTCTACAAATCTATGTGTCTATGAAGGATCTTATTATGAATCGGTGAGTGAACAAAATGAAAAATTTACCTGGAAGCCAATGACTTGCAGTTCATTATGAAGATCATCAAGGACTCGCCTGCCATCAAAGATGAATGCTGGCTTCAGCATTTTTTTGTGAATGCGCTCATAATCCAGCTCCTGCAAGTAACCCCAGAGACTATTTCAGTAACAACAGTGACTACACCACGATTTTTTCCCATATTTTTTCTGTAATCCACTTTATTTACCTTAAACATATCCCACTCTGTGCAGATAACGAGGGCATGAGCTCCATCACATGCTTCATAGGGATCTGTACTTATGGTAACTAGTCGAGACACTAGTGAAAATTTAAAAGAAAAAGAAAAGATTGCATTCAAATGCCATCTAGCCAAAGTTCAGCACAAAAGTGCTGCTGATATCAGTTTAAAGCCATTTGTACAATTGTCCTTTTCAAAAGAAACAGGACTTTGCTGGCTTATGCCTTGCTCTTTTCTCCTTTGTCCTCAGGAGCTTTCTGTATTGTTCTTTCAACTATAACAATTCAGGGAAGAACCTTCAACAGGATTTTATGTATTCTGCACTTATAAAACTGAAACAAGAAAAACTGAATAAAAATAACACATCTATGTTTAATTTACTTAAGTTTCAACAACTCTGAGTTCTATAAAGAATAACAAACAATGCAGGGGTACAAAACTCTCAACCCCTAGAAAATCTACTGAATTGCTCTGGCTTCAGATATTTCAGCAGGCATTGTGCATGCAAACCATAATATTATGGAAATAATAGTTAAGAACTTGCTTTAAAAACCAGTGGCACCACCTATTCCCAAGGAACTTAATTTATATTCTTGATTTTGCACACTTTTTTCCAACCCTCATAATATTACAACATAAATACAATTCTAGCTAGCCCAAAACCAATGTGGAAACTCCAGCGCTCTGGGGCCAGTTTTCCACCTCAACCTGCCACGACCCATATCAGGCCACCAAAATAAAGCCTGAAATGGCTGAAAGTTCATCTCTAGATTTGCTGGCCGCTGTGCTTGATTACAAAGGAGAACTGCAACTCTTGGAAGCTCCCAGAAACTACAATTCTCAGTTTGCATCCACACCACAGAATTAATGCAGTTTGACACCACTAACAGCCATGGCTCTATGCTATGAAAATCTGAAAACAGTTGTTTGTTGTGCCACAGATGTTGTAGCTTATAATCCTGCGATCCATTAACAGCAGCCATGCTGGGTGAGACTGATGGGAGCTGTAGGCCAGAATATTTGGCAGGCCAACAGCTTCTGCCCCTAAAATTGTCCCAATAATAATTTTCAATAAATATAGATTGGTCTATATTCTCATAGCTGGAGGAACATAGCAACAGCAAACTCCATTCACCTTGATCATCCTCAGATACACCTGGGTGAGAAAGATCCAGAATGATTTGTTCCCGTAACACTTTTGGATCATAGATATGAAGTTTTGCACCTTCATCCATTAAATACTTGCTGATGTAGATGCTGGAAGATTCTCTAAGAATAAAATGAACAGCTTTTTATTAATAAGCCTCCATGAGATATAGTTAGTATCGATGAATGACAGTTCATTACACTCAATAATCACAAATTATAAGATGGCATCTGGGATACAGGTGGGCAGGAGGTAGGCTACACACTACCAGGATGTTTTCTGAATAAACATGCACAGATTTTACTATAAAGTCCCACCAGTATGCCTGCTACTTTCAAAGAAGAGCTGCTCATGGAAGCTACAAACATGGTTTTGAAAGCTATAACTTTTGGGGCAGTCACAAATGCAAATGGCACAGTTGTTCTTCAAAGGAAATCAGATCATTTCCATCATGATCTGAACCATGCAAAGAAGCAGCATCCTTGACTATCACAATGCACTGAAAGAAGAATAGATATTAAGAAAAATATAGTATATAAACAAATGCACCAACAGATTCAGTTGCTTTCCCCTTTGTCCCTGTCATGATACATCCTGTACTCTACGGTGTGTTTCAAGAGGCATGCTGCTTGTGAAAATCTTAATGGTTAACAAAGAGCTAACAGCTCAAATAGACTTAGCTCACTGCTGAGTCACTGTACTAGCATGCCTTTTAACCTCAAGGCCATAAAAAGGAGATGAGGCCACTGCAGGTGAAAGGTAGGTAGCTAGAAAAGTTGTCAAATGGCTTGTTCCTCTTTTTTCCTGCTTGATCCAACAGCTTTGACTGGATGTATGAAGTAGCCACTAAAATCAACATCCCAAAAGAAAGAGAAAGGACATTTATGTTCTACTGCATAAAATTTGGTTAAGTTCTATAAGAGCAAGGGTGAAGAACCAGACAATATTGAACTATAGATCTATTTCATCCCTCACCATTGCTAAGTTAGTTAGAACTGATGGGAGTTGGAGTCTAATGTGCTCCTCACCTCTGATGGATTAGGTTGCAAAGGCTACAGTCTTACAAAACCCACAGCTGCAGAACAACATACTGGGCAGCCAGGGTAGTCTTATAAAGGATAAATTATTGTACTTTAATGAAAGAAATGTGGATCCAGATCCTGGTCTTAAACTAAACAGCTAACTTTCGGGACAGTCACTTTCTCAAGCTAGCCCATCTCAAAGGGGATTAAAGCATGGAAAATGAAAAACTCTCCCAGAGATGCCATCTTGAAGAATGGGCTGCTGGAGCAGCCCTCAACAGTGTCCCACCCGTGGGAGCAATACTTTGTCTGAGGTATCAGAGAGGGTCTTCTCAGCATTGGCACCACAGTTGTGGAACATCCTCTTCAACTGGCATCAATACTTGTTTCATTTTCACACCAGATTAAAATCTTTTGGTGGGGGTGCTGACATTATCCAATGTATATGCATATATGGTTTTATATTGTTTTAATTTTAAAGTTTTAACTTATTCCATTTTTAACATGTTTTACAATGTCTGGATTATTTTTATTGCTTTATTGCTTTACTGGCTTACATTTTAAACTGTTCAAAATGACTTTATTATAAGCCATGCAGATATCTTTGAATACAGGGCAGGCTAATTTTTTCTAAATAATAAACAAACAAACAAATAGCAGCAGTTATTTACAGACTTCAGTACTTTCACCAATTTTCCGATGAGTTCATAAACCTTCTTATCTGCTGTGGGTCACTAGCAGATCTATTGAAAAGGTTTTGATATGCCACTGTGTGTTAGAGCTACAGGTGACAGCTAAGAGTCTTGAGAGAGCAAGCGTGAATGTATTCCTTATCTCTTTCTTCATATTATCTCTCTCACTTTCTGCCTCTGCCTCATGAGTCTCTTCACATTACCATTTAAGGAACCTCAATTTTAACTTGGGTCAGAACTGAGCTTTCATATCACCGACTCAAATGAGCAAAATTTGATCCTGGCTGCACAATGAGTTCAGTTTGCATGACAAATGAGCACATGCCTAAGCTTTCAATTGGATGGTCTGTGGCTCCAACAGACTGTAAATCTCTGATGAGGTTCACAGCACAAGGAGATCATTTGGTGGTTCAACAAACCAACCAGATGAACATCTGTCTGCACTGACAGCTACAAAAGTGCACTGAACTCACTTGTAGGCTAGAGGCAACTGCTGGGTAGATAAATGAAAGTACTGAATTGATTAAGCTTGGTTAAATAGTGAAGATCCTCTTAATTAAGAGGTCAGGCAGAATCTCTTTCTCCATCCAATCTTTTCCCAAAGTTTGTTATCCAGTTATGTAGGCTTTATTATGAACCAATAACCAAGAATGCTAACCTTTTGCTCATCAAACATTAAGGATCTTTGTTTTTAATATTGCTGCGTCTCTCTACATTCTCCCCATGCAGAATGCCAGATGCCATACAGCAAATGCTCCACTTCAAAGAGAAGCCAACAAAAGTGCTAGTAGAAAAGTGACAAACACTAGAAAGGGAATGAAGAAGATGTTGTATTCTATTTCAGGCACCAGATTTAGATTTTCTTTATGTAGAAATTGCAATCTTTTGGAGTCAGAGCATGAAACAGTCCAGGTAATAGATGTTCAGGTGATTTTAACAGCCAATTCCGTTCACTTTGTATTACCTTGTGTCTCCTGTGTCTTTTTTGAATGCAAATCCCAAAATAGCTATCTTCTTGTCAGTGACAGTGTTAAATAAGCTGTCAATGATTCGAGAAGCAAATCTTCTTCTCTGATAGTCATTCATATCAATTACCTGCAATGATACAGGATACAGTGTTCTTGTTTGGTTGTCATAGGATGTTACCTATCACTGCTTATAATAAGGAAAAGTCATAAAAAATCAGATACAAAGGCTCAAGAACATGTCTACAAGTTCAAAATTATACAGGATGCAGTGTTCTTGTTTGATAATCATAAGATGATACCTGTGCTCATGAGAAGAAAAATCAATAAAAACCCAAATACAAAGGCTCAAGAACATGTATGCAGTTCAAAATAATTATGCAAGTGTGCTTTTCTCTATTAATTTATGCCACATGCATTTTTTTCTTCTGAGCCTAATTCTAATTTTATAAGCTCTTTTGGCAAGGAATTGTAGTACAACAGCAATATAACTGCATGGGCAGTTAAAGCGCATGGCAAAGAAACATGTATAAGGAAAGGCCATAATGGTGATCAAGGTGGCCAAGAAGTCCAGATAAGCTGCTCTTGCATACTGGATGTTTCATAATGCGTCCATACAATAGTCTTACCAAATTTAGAATTCTTCTAGATGTGTTGGCCTACACTTCCCATCATCCTTAAATGCCATGCCCCGATGGGGATCGTAGTAGTCCAGGAAGATTATCTACCACAATTAAGGTTAGCTCTTCTGCTATCAACTGTACTCAGGTAACTGCTGTTGTAAATACCATCACAGCCAAGCACCAACCTCCTCAAAGCCAAATTTCAACACTGCATCTTTGAACCCAGCTTGCTACTGTATAGAAACCCTCAATCAGTTTCTGAGTCCCCCAAGTTCCTACTGGGCTAACCTGGTATGTCAAGTCCTGCTGCTACTTGCTCTCTCTGAGTCAACCTCACTTGCTCCTAAAGGGGTTTAGCCAAACAGAACAGAGTGATCTTTCATATACATCTAAATCAGCAACATCCCCTTTGATTTCAATAAGGATTATTTTCATCAATATGTTGTGCACAAATGTGTTACTCAAATCCAAAAGGATAATTGCTAAATTAATAATGATAATGGTAATATAATAATAAATGAACAAAAGTATTGCTAAAACAAAAATCTGATTTTACTTTTCAGCTGTAATAGATAATTTGGTGCCAGGAAATAGCAAAGGAGATGATAGCAAATGTATTACTGATTAAGTATGTATTTACTGCCCCATAATCAAGGATCTCGAGGGGGGGAAATAATTTAATATAGCAAAAATCCAATCAAAACATTTACATCACTCTACAGACAGCACACACACACATACAAGAGAGTGAAAGAGAAGGATGACTTCCAAGAGAGAGATTGATTTTCAGTTTTATTCAGACTCTTGCTAATAAAGTGGGACAAAAATATGACTAGTGACATCTTGTTAGGGCACAATTTTCACTACATTTATTCTTACCTGTTGCCAGTATCGAGCTACTTCTGGCAAATTCAAAGCCTCACAAAGATAAACCAGATTCAGAACATCTTTCTGAAAACAGCTGCCACCAAATCCTTGAGAAAGGAGAAAAATTCAAAACTCAGTCTCACCACAAGAATTTCTTTTGTCACCCTGATCCCTATGTGTGATTAAGTAAAAGTTACACTTCCAAGAGGTGAGAGGAGCTAATTCCCAGATGAATGAAGCCACAGAATTGATGGGTACTTCCTATCAAGCCATTATTAACCAAATGGCTTACAGTTCAAGGTTAATAGTCAAACTTCATAAAATTAACCTGTTTTAAAATACTTCCAATTTTTTTTTTTTGAAAAGCATATGGCTTCCTTTCTGAGAACATTCTAAATCCTGCTGAAACAAACAGAACTGTGTAGCTGAAAGTCTAATTCTTTTGTGGACTCCTATGACTTGAGAATATAATAATTAATAAACAGACAGGAAGGCTTTCTTTCATTACAACAGTAAGTTATATTCCTTTTTACTACTTTGGATTAAGAAACAATTTTAATATATGAACACACATGCAAGCCAACAAGAAAAGGATCTTAATTATACAGTTTAAATATCACTACAATACAATCAATAGTGTGAAGTAGTGGTTTGAGTGTTGGACTAGGCCACTGGCAGACCAGGGTTCAAATCCCCATTTGGCCATGGAAACCTAATGGCTGACCTTGGCAAGTCACACACACTATGCAAAGCAAACCCCTTCTGAACAAATTGTGCCAAGAAACGCCTATGATAAGTTCATCTTATGGGCAATTCAGGGGGGAAATGACAAGAAGACACTCAACAGCAATTTGCATTGAGCAGGGTGTTGGACTCAATGTCCCATGAAGTCCCTTCTAACTCTATGACTCTATGGTAACTGCGCACACTCCAGAAGGATCATTTGAGATGCAGCTCTCAGGTTGTGCAGTGCTTATCTGATATAACAGTTTGTTTGGTAAAGTTAAAGCCACCTTCTTTTCTTGGGACCCAAACATTGTGTTCAGTAGGGAACAATGGCATATGGTTACTGTGCTATTTCAAGTTCCAGGTTAAATGGAATTGCTTTCAGTTCACCTATACTATTATTACCTATGTCAAGGAGAGGCAGTGTGTAGTATTCTAGATGCTATTGAATATCAGTTCCTATCATTTCTCACCACTATGTTGGCTAGCGCTGATGGAAGTCATAGTCCAACAATATGTGGAGGGCTACACAACTTCCATTCCTGACTTATGCTTCCCCATGACCCTATCAGAGTTACCAAATCCCCTCTAGAAAAGTCTGCCAGGCATTTTCAAAGGTCTAATCAAGAGGAGCCTTGGATTGCTTCCCACTAGTCACATTTCACTTACAAAGATTATGAGCAATTTCCTTTAATTCCACAGGAATCCATCCTTCCCAGCCAATATGATCATTCTGAATTAGCATTATGGAAACTGCAGTCCAAAATCAGGAGTCCACCAGACTGAGGAAGGATGCTATAGCTTTTTCCTCAACACAGTTGGAGTGGAGAGAGTATATGAGCTCTGTAGTGTCAGTGGCTGTTTTTGTACCATCAACTGCCCCAAAACCCTTTATAAAAAGTTACGTAGCTTAAAGGCTATTTAAAAGCAGGTGCATTTAAAAAATGTCTGGAAATATTGACAGTGATTTGAGAAAATCTGAATTGAAGGCCAATTTAAGAATGCCACAGAGGTTGTTTATAACAGCCTGTCATCTAAACAATACTTTGACAAAAGCAGAGCTTAGGAATCTGCAGCTTCCACATGTTGCTGGACTACAATCCCTATGATTCCTGACCAATAGTTGTGATGGCTAAGGCTTTTGGGAACTACTCCAGCAACATATAAAGGACTACAAGCTGGACAACTCTGGCCCAAAGGCACCTCTTGCATCACATCAAAAGCAGTATGTTTTCCCAATTTACCAACACTGGCTTTCAGAAATTTATTTCCAATTCTTTGGTCCATTCCAATGGCCCTTGCAACCTCTTCAACATCAGCACCTGTTGCTTCACAAAGGGCACTTATGGAGTTGATGCTGCTAATCCTCTGGGCAAGGAAAGCATTAGCTGCCTGGAGAATGGAAAGAACAGAAAACAACCTTAAGATGCTACATTCTGTTGGCAAGTTGGATGGGCAATAGTAATCAAGTATAATATCTTCACTGGAGCAAGAAAATATTAGAAACTGGATAACAGAAAATTCCAGTTTTTATTTACATGTATGTAGAATACTCTCTTGCACATATGTAGAATACTTGCTTGAAGTGTAAAGATACATAATTGAAGATTAAGGTTAGGATTGTCTACGGCATCACATTTCCCATTTGTATATATGGTAGTGAAAGCTGGACAATGAAAAAAGCTGACAGGAAGAAATTCAACTCATTTGAAATGTGGTGCAAGAGAAGCGTTCTGCAGATAATGTGGACTGTTAAAAGGGGAAATAAATGGATCTCAGAGCAAAGCAAGCCTGAAAACAAGCTTCAAGATGACTGAACTGACACTATCATGCTTTGGCCATATCATGAGAAGATGACTCACTAGAAAAGCCAATAATGTTTGGTAAAGTAGAGGCAGCAGGAAAAGAAAACCAAATAGACAGACATGGCCCTGAGTCTGCAAGACCTTAGCAGAGCTGTTGACGACAGAGTGACTTAGAGGTCCCTTCTTCACAGGGCTGACATACGTCGAAGTTGACATGACAGCAGTTAACAAGAAGAATACTTTCTGCACAAGGTTGAACTTTGGTGCATTAGCTTATAACAGTTCACCCTCAGTATCCGTGAACTTGCAATCTGTGGATTCAACCACCCACAGATGGCAAGCCTGCGTTGTCCTCAATGGCAGCGTGTGCATGTCACTGCACTGCCATTAGGGACAGCCCCCATTGGAAACTACCTGAAGACATCCAAAAACAAGTAGGGCAAGTCACATCTCTCAGCTTCAGGGGAAGGCAATGACACCCCCCACTGAGCTCCTGAAAGCTAGAAAATCCTTCTGGCTGCCCAAGTATTCCAGGCATTCACCAACCACCAGGCACTGAGGAGAAAATAGACGCACTTCTTCCTCTCTCCAGGTGTCAGAAGGCTCAGGAGTGGAGGCAAGGGATAATAATAATAATAATAATAATAATAATAATAATAATAATAATAATAATAAGGGTGAGGTGGCTTCAGTACCCGCATTTCATGGGGCAGCCCTGGGGCAGCTGCTTGGCCACTAGGAGCAGTATCTTCCAG
The DNA here is from genome assembly GCA_020142125.1 of Phrynosoma platyrhinos. Taxonomy (NCBI): domain Eukaryota; kingdom Metazoa; phylum Chordata; class Lepidosauria; order Squamata; family Phrynosomatidae; genus Phrynosoma; species Phrynosoma platyrhinos. Next base: position 85,197,096 of record CM034708.1, on the reverse strand, counting down.
CCTTCTAGAGGCGAAGCAAGGCAAGTCCCATTCCATTGTCCCTAATGGCGGAGCAGCCATGTGGACACACTACCATTGCTCTCCATAGCAAACTCTTATCTCTTTCATGCAATACAGAAAATATGAAATCTGTGGGGCTATTCAAAAGACAAGAACTACTTGCTTTTTATACTATATTCAACAGTGCTTGTTAGAAGCTAATGAAAGAGGAAGGCCCCATGTTGATAAGCTGACACTTCATACTTCATTTATTTCTCTGATATGAGAATATGAAATGATACCAACCAGTTTGGAAAGTTCAGAAGACCAGGTATTAGTGGTAAGAATTTTCTCTTTGGGCACCCACTGCTCATAAACAGCGCACAGCGCATGGACAGCTTTCTGTCCCTCAGGAGTCTCATCACCACCAATCAACACCCGGTCTGGATTCTTCAGGTCCTTAATTGCTGTGCCTTCTGCTAGGAATTCTGGGTTAGACAAAACCTGCAAGCAAAGACCAAAAATGGATTTGATACATGTCAACAAAACCAAAATCCATTCACTGTCACAATGGCAGTAATATTACCTGCAAATTTAAGTTGGGCTTTGTATTGGCATCAAAGATACGGCGAATACTCTCTGCAGCACGGACAGGGACGGTACTTTTCTCAGTCACAATTTTATAACCATTTGAATTTTGCACAATCCGTCTCGCACAGGCCTCAATATATTTCAGATCTGCTGCCCGGCCTTTTCCCATTCCATAGGTCTTTGTTGGAGTATTAACCTAGTTGACAGATAAAAATGAAAGTGATTATACAAAAGCAAACAAAAACAATATAAAAGCAAAGAAATAAATAACAGTTGCTATTTTTCTGTTAAGGTGCAGAGCTAAATTTTTCAAAGTGGTGCCTTCTTCTACAATTCTTTAAGACCCTTTTGGGATTGTAGGCCAACATACAGGTTAGGGAAGACTAGTCCATAAAGTACATTACTGAGCGTGAGCAAGAATGTGCAAGTATGTTAGTGGTGTGGAGATTGAGAGGGAAAATGGAATTTGTGATGAACTTTGGACTGCAACGTGAAAGGTATCATGCAAAGGGTGAGTGAGCCTGTGCCCACTTACAATGCTAAGATCAAAGGACAGAACTATAGGTTTATGACCGGATGGGCAAAGTGATTTTGTAAACAGAGGCCAAAGCAGATCATGTGATGAGGCACAATGTCAATAAACTATTTTAAGAATTACACAGCCAATGGGCCACCTCATACACACAAATTTGGTTAAAAACAGAAAACTGTGCTTCTAGAGGCCTAAAGGATATAGTTTTACCCTGGAGAACAGAAGGTTAAGAGGTGACATGATGACTATGTTTAAATATTTGAAAGGATGTCTTATTAAGGATGGAGCAAGTTTGTTTTCTGTTGCTCCAGGTACTAGGACACAGAGAAATGGATTCAAATTACAGGAAAAGAGATTCCATCTAAACATTAGGAAGAACTTCCTGACAGTAAGAGCTCTTTGACAGTGGAATACACTACTTTGAAGTGTAGTGGAGTCTCCTCTTTGAAGGATTTTTTAAACAGAGTCTGGAAGGCCATCTGCAAGAAGTGCTTTGATTGTGTATTCCTGCATGGCAGGGGGGGTTAGACTGGATGACCCTTGTGGTCTCTTCCAACTCTATGAGTCTACAAGTCTCTGTATAATTACAAATCCCCCTCTGTGTTTTAAGAAGGGCCAAAAGGATGAACTTTAAAAACCAGAAGAAACCAGAAAAAGGGCAGTGTGAGATATGTAGAGTGTGGAGGGTGGGGTAGGCTCCAGCTCTCAAACTCTCCACAACTCTCTGCTATAACTTCTACTAGAAAAGGTTTGCTTTCTGAGCTACTCACTTCTGCTACTCCTGTCTCTTCTTAACAGAGACCTCCCTGGCATCACACTGAGGATCCTTGACATGGAAGAGCTGGAGACTTGCAGCATAGCTTCTGGCATGGAAATACTGCTATGCTATCATGTAGAGCTGGGAACATTACTTTTTAAAACTACAACTCTCAGAATCCCCAGCCAGCATGATCAATGACTTCACTGCCAACTTACATCCTATTTATGTGAACACTCAGACTCAAGAAAAACTGCCCACGACTCTCTCCAATAAAGAGATTTCTCTTCTACTTGTCCATCCTTCAGCAGACGGTCAAGGTGGCTCAACAGGAAATAAGTGCCAGTGGGCTCATGCAAGATTTATGAAAGGGCCATTCATGCAATACTGTGTGATCTTTATTCTGGAAGGAAAATTACTATCTCATACATTTTCTTATTTATACCAGTTCTGAGAGTGCATTTTAGCTTCTGAGCCTCTTTGTCTCTATTTCACTGTACCCTAATTCTAAAATACAAAATAATTCTGAGATTCTAATTAGGAATATTCCTTCTCACTGCCAGTTTTTCAGGGAGAGATTAGAAATCAGGGACAGAGTTCATACTTTGTGCACTACAAGTCCCAGAGTGCAATTTCCATCATCTCCATTTAGGGATGGGAAACAATGAATCTAAATCTACGGTAGATTGCAACATGTGAATAGAGCACACAGGTTTCAATATTTGCCAGAAATCCAATGAAGTCAAAGGAGCTTTCTGAGTAAAGGACAGAAAAGGGCTGTGATTTCCCCCAGAAAAAGACAGGTTATCCTTCCTCAGTGACCCCTTCTGTAATTTCTCTGGAGAAATCCTGACATTTAGAAGCATATACACTGCTCACAATTGTGATAGCTGTGCAAGTATACTGCTAATGAGCCTCATGAACCCATGCTTGTGGAGCCCACAATAAACAGTAGAAGTATTTTTTTCTTGCAACTCTCAGTCCACTTCACTGTCCCCAACAAACTGTGCATAACAGCTGAGAAAAGTTCATTATGACAGCCAGAATAAGTGACCTAGTTTTGTCCAACTTCCAATTGCTGCCATTCAGATTTGAATAGCTGAAGATAAATAAATTACTCATGCCATAATATTTACTATTTCTATGTATTCTATGTATTGTTGTGAAAGCTGAAATTTCAGAGAAAATAGTTCAACTGATTTGAAATGCAGTGCTTGAGAAGAATTTTGTGGATACCAGGGATTGCTAAAAATACAAATAAATGGGTCCTAGAGTAAATAAAACCTGAATTCCCTCAGAAGCTAAAACATTTAAATTGAGGCTACTGTACTTTGGGTGCATCATGAAATGACATGACATGGAAAAAATGATAATGTTTAGTGAGACTGAAGGCAGTAAGAAAAGAGAGACTGCATTACAGATGCACTGATTCAATCAAGGAAGCCACAGCCCTTAGTTCCAAGAGCTGAGCAGAGTCGTTCATGACTGGGCCAACAACAACAACAGTAGCAATGACTTACGGAAATAAACACAAGATCAGCATCTTTAATGGCATCATCAATGTTGGTGGAAAAAAAGAGATTCTTGCCTCGGCAGGATTCAACCACTTCTTTTAGCCCTGGCTAGAAAAAGATCAGTAGATAGGTTCAGAGTTAAAAACCTGAGTTACACCTAAGCAAACAGTAGAGACACCTTGTTTAGATTTTGCCAAGGTGACAATCTTATTGATAATTTTAACTGCCTGTGGCCTGCTTGGCTTACTGTGGCTTTCTCAAAAAAACGTCTTGTGAAATGGAATGTACTTAATAGTAGAGACATCAGAGAGGAATCTTTCCTCTCAATGTTTTATTATTTTAAAACTTTACCTGCATATCAATTATTACCTTGGTAGCCCCTGTTAAATTCACTATATATCATAAGTACAGAGCACGTATATAAGTTAGCCCCCTGCAGAGTGCTTCCCTGAATAAAAATTAGCTAATATTATGAAGATACAGTATGCATTTTTCAAACTTGAGGAACAAACTGGGGTCAAGTCAACACCATTTCCTGAAAACTGTTTACCCCTTGTTGCCCAGTGTAACCAAGTGTGCTTAGGGAATCATTAAACATACAGATGATCTGCAACACAAATCTCAAAAGGAAGGCAACCTCTGTGGTATATATGTCCAGAACAGCCCTGTTAAGTGAGGTAATCTGGTATACAGTAACTAGCCCTGTGATTTTAGGTGCATAGTGATTAAAAATCAAGTCTCCCTAATCCAAATCCAAGACTATTGTCTGACATTTGCCTCCTTGACATACCTAGTCAAGGTATACAAGCTTAACTTAGACCACGTTGGTCCTTTAGAAGTCTCTCATCAGGTGTGCCAGCCAGCATGATCAATGGCACATGATTATGGGAGTTATACGGCCTTTGCAGACTGCCAGAAATAGTGCACATTAAATTGAGG
>CM034708.1:85159604-85174126 GCA_020142125.1 Phrynosoma platyrhinos | reverse complement strand
AAAATGGAAGTCTTATATTCAATGTGCAACCAAACTTAAGAAATGCTTTCATCCCTAAAGCTGTTTTATACATGATATACTGAGATGGCAGAAATCTGGACTGTACCATTTCATCTTGCAAAGAGAGATAATTTTTTAAATTCACCATATCTGAGTGGAGAGACTTTGTTCAAATTAACACAGCAGGCACTAAAGTTCAGCAAAGTCATCTATAATAATGCTGTTTTGTTTAAAGCAAGAGATGTTTTACATAGAAAAGGACTTAGAAACATGACAGTCTACACAATTTATTCCAATCCAAACAGTCCAGATTTTTTATCATCTCAATCTACCATTTCATTTTCTATAATACACAGAGTGGCCCTTACACATTGTTTCTGGGAATTCTATTCCAATATTTGTATGCATGAAAACCTAGAGACTGAAGCAACACTTACTCTGTAACTACATCTTTTCCTTTACAAAAATCTCATGGTGCTCTCACAAGTGAACCTTTCTCTCCCATGTTGTTGTTGTTTTGGTGGGAGGAATCTGGGAATATAATGAATGTTGTTTATAATGCACAGAAGAGAATTTTCTATTCAAACTGCAGCTACTAAATATGCACATTCTATTTTGTTTTGTGAACAGATGGGAGTCTTTATAAATGTGCACCATCAGTTCACGATTGCCATCTAGAAAAAAAATGACAGCTGGACGTTTGCCCTAAAGGCACAGCTATTCCTCAGAGTATGAAAATGTTAGCAATTGAATAAATAATACAGAATGGATTCATGTTATCACATAGAAACAGGACATTTTAGAAAATTATGCAAATGCCTCTTGTGGAAAATTTAAGTCTAAGTAAACACGTTTAGGACTAAACCTAATTTTATAAACTGATACTGGCCATAAGGTTTTAGCAGTGGTCACATACTGTAATAGCTCGTAATATTGCACTAGACCACTGCATTCAAAGCATGTATTTGCTGGCATGGGAAGATTGAGCTACAAACAATTTGATTGCTCATATGAATAAGGTGGGACTATACTTAAAGGTACAGCAGGAAAGTGTGCACTGATTTCAGAATGTAATGAGACTGCTGTGTCTGGTCACTGATTTTTTCCTGTATTTGAATAAATTATACTGATGTATCCTTAGCCAGAAAGGAATCCATGGACATTAGAATGGCTTCTAAACAATGCCTGTGAAAGCAGAATGCCACATGTGTATCCTTTTACACGTAACATGGTCCACTGAAGTGAACAGGGAGCCCTTATTAAGGGGGATAGTTCCTTCTAAACACTATAGCTCCAAATCCACAGAAAATCCTTGTGTAAAGGTGGATTAGATTGTTATATACATTACTGAGAAATACACGCCAACATTAATATTACTAATTTAGATGTTAGTTATTCAGATTCTAGTTGTCTTTTACATGATACTAAATGATTCTGCTTCTTTTTAAAATGTTTAACTTAGCCTTATATTAGAGAATGATGTACACTGAATAACACTAATAAATACCAGCTGAGTAACCCGCATCTGAAATTCTTGGAACCAGAAGTGGTTTGGATTTTGGATTTTTTCAGTTTTGGAATATTTGCATATACTTGATGAGATAGCTTGCAGATGGGACCCAAGTTTTTATGTTTCATATGTATATACCTTATACACTTAGCCTGAAGGTAATTTTATACTTTTATACATGGAATAAAGCTAAAACAAGGCTTCCACTTTGCAAACAAATTAGCAGGAGTGCTGCTTAAAGCATCATGTCAGCACTCAAAAATGTTTTGGATTTTTAGATAAGGAATACTCAGCCTGCAGTAGACTGGTTGGAACACAGAAACTATTTCTGGTTATTAGGAATAGAATACGGTTGCCCCTCCTTTTTTGCGGGAGATCCGATCCGGACCCCCAGCGAAAAAGGAAAAATGCAAATATTCAAGCCCTATTTGGCTTGAATGGAGGTGCATGTCCACAGGAGCGAGTAGGCACATGCCATGGGCACATACCCCATTTTGTGCCCCTCACGATAAGCAAGGGTTGTGGACTTCAAGTCCACAAAAATGGAGGGACAACAGTAAATTGAAAGCAGCAATGTAGATTCCACTTACAACTACATGGAAATCCAGGTGATGGATACAATCCATGGGAAATTTCTGTGAACATCCCCAGTGAATAACAGAGTATACAAATATCAAAGAGAGGCTGCTTGTGGGTTAATATCTAGTTAACTATAAATTTAGATGTTTTAATTTTCTTTTAGGTATTACTGCAAATGTATGCCATTTCCTGCTACATGCTGTAATTTGTTCAAATACAGGCTTTCAAGAATGAGAGTAGAAAAAAAGGGAAAGTATTTTAAAGGTGTGGAACAGAACAATATTGTTATCGAGTTCAGGAGTAGTCCAGTCACTTTCGCTCTTTTGGTCGTGCAAGGTTATTGTTGTTGAACTTTGCCTGCTCTAGTCCACAGGTGGAGCTGGTGGTTCTTGTCCCTGTATAAGAAGAATGGACTGAATTAGAACAGAGGGAAGAGAGGTGTGCAGAGGAAAAGCAGCTCTCAGTGTAAAAATCCTCCTGCACTTTCCCCATTTTTTTTTCCTGTTAATGAATACAAAGCTAGAAATGGGAAACACTAGGGACTGTTTCAATGCTAACCATCTGGGAAATCCAAAATAGGCCCTGGAAAGGAAAAGAGATGAGCACTAGCAGTCCCTCTGATAGAAAACAAAGATGCTTCCAGATTAGCATAGCCCATTATTAATGAAAATATTCAAAGTTTCCATCATTGCCTAGTTAATAGGGTAGATCTTTTTGGTTGCTCTTGACTAGAGCTTCAGTCACCAATTTGGGCCAGACCAGAAGTTATCCAGTTCTCCTAGTATCATCCTGACATTAGTTTTTACAAAGTATATTCAGTACTCTTACAGAGATCTTTATATTGCCTTTGTTTCTCCTAAAATCCTAATTAAAAGCAGCCAACCTTTCTCCAAAGCACTAGATGCATAATGAATTTGAAAAATTGCTCCAAACATTTTAATGAACATTCAAATGCTGCTGTAAACTGTAGAGGGAGGATATCTACTGTAACTGCATTATGGATTGCCATATTGACTTCTACTGAAACCTCTTCAACTTGTTTCAAAATGTCTTAAATGTAAGCATGCCAATTCCAACCTCAGTGACTTTATATGAAATTATTAGAAAGGATCAAAAACAAAACCCACATAGTTTAATCTGTAAAAAGCTAAATCAGAATAATTTTTCGATTTGTCACCCCATACAAGTCAGCTAAAGCAACAGAAAACAACACTCACATTATGTGCCCTGGATGGCTTTTCAACTGTAAAAGATCTTCTTAGGCTGGCAGGCCTCATCAAGAACAAGACCAATGCCAGAATCAGCCAACCCACCATTATCATTGTAACATTGATGCCATTATCGGCTGATGGATTTGGTCCTGGCACTAGAAAGAAAAGACAAACAGAACTGAAAGGTGTGCAAAATCCAGATCACCTTTGTTAAATGGCATATGTGAACAAATTACTTTTTTAAAACAATATTTTTATTAAAAAGCGAATATTTACATATGTAAACAGTCATTAATCAATGTACAAATATAAGTTAAAAAAGAAATTGCCTACATTAAATATGATTCTTACTACAAAATTTCTCTAAAATTATTGAGACTCCCTCTTCTCTGAACTGGTATCTGTGGGGTTTGCTTTTAGGACGCACAGTGGATACCAAAATCAGTGGATGCTCAAATACCATTAAATACAATGGCACAGAAATGGTGCCCCTTATATAAAATGATATAATGAAGGTTTGCTTCTTGGGATATATTCCAAAAAGCAAACCTTCATTGTATCATTTTATATCAGGAGCACCTTTTCTATGCCATTGTATTTAATGGTATTTGAGCATCCACTGATTTTGTGCCCCTCCGTTAATATTTTCAATCTATGGATGGTTGACTCCATGGATAAGGAATCCGTGGATATGGACTGTATCTGTGGATTGTATTTTTCTACCTTGTCTTCCAACATATGTAACATGTTAAGAAGATACATTCCTGGATGCATAGGAAAAGTAATGACCAGAATCTTAGATACTGTATAAATTTTGGACCAACATTTTTCCCCCTTGGCACAGGACCATGACATGTGAAAAAAAGTTCCCAAGTTGCTTTGACATTTCTAACACCTGTTATTTCTATTTTTATACATTCTGCCTAACTTCACTGGTGTGAAGTGTCACCTACATAACATTTTATAATCATTTTCTTTTAGATTATCCCTGCAAATTCAAAAGGTACACTGTACACATACATATTCATATACATATAGATATGTTTTTTCAAAAAACAGATCTTGACTTCCAACCAGTTGTGTTATTTATTTATTTATTTTTACATTTTTGGCAATCTGTAATGTAAATACAAGTAGATAAATTGGTACCACTTCTCAGTGGGAAGATAACAGCGTTCAGTGCAGTCATACTGGCCATGACCACCATTGTAGTCCTCGGACAACACTGGCTCTTTGACTTAGGGCCTAAGCAGACTGCCAGAAATGGTGCACATTAAATTGAGGCACTGCCCTGGCTCAGTGCTAGGGAATCATGGGAACTGTAATTTATTGTGGCACCAGAGCTCTCTGACAGAGAAGGCTCAATGTCTCAGAAAAAAATACAATTCCCACGACTCCCTAGCACTGAGCCAGGGCAGTGCCTCAATTTAATGTGCACTATTTCTGGCAGTCTGCTTAGGCCTTTAGTAACAGAGGTGAGCACCACCCCGTATAGTCGGTTACGACTAAACATTCATGTCAAGGGATTACCTTTACCTTTCTTTTTAAAGCTACCAAAGACCCCAGGGCAGAAAAGTCATTCCCAAGTCCACCAAAGTTAGCCACCCTCTTCTAACCACATACAGAGTGCCATTTAAAGAGGGCACAAAATGTTGCATATAACATTTTAAGATGTTTTGCTATTTAATCTTGTATCTTCCAACTGGGTTCTTAAAGCCTATGCCAGTGGAGTCCAAGCTCTTCCAGGTTCCACCAAGCTGTTAAGGCTCCAAGTACAGTCAAATATCAGCTAAGCTAAATAGGGAGAGGCTTATCATCAGAAGATTACTTACAGGTACTGTAAACACACAGTATGAAATAGTTGGCTGTATAAATGGAAGGCCTATCTGGTGGTGCAGTGGTTAAATGCCTGTACTACAGCCACTCACTCACAATCGCAAAATTGTGAGTTCGATACCAGCCAGGGGCTCAGGGTGACTCAGCCTGGCATCCTTCTGAGGTCACTAAAATGAGTACCCAGCTTGTTGGAGGAAGGAGTGCTTAAGTGCACTGATAAGTGGTATAGAAGTGTACTTGCTATTGCTATTGCTATCTGCACAGATGAAGTCATGGATCCTCAAAAGTATTTAATCTTGAAAATATCTGCGATGAGTTCTTCAATCCTCAGTGAGGAATCCACTTTCTGTAAAGAAATCCTTGCTGCAATTATTTTCTAATTAACACAGTAGTTATTTCTGAGTGACACTAATCTATTAAACCAAAAATGTATGCCACAGATGGGGCTTATCTATTGCTTGTACATCTTTCATTCTTGTTGGACCCTTTCCTTGAGCAGGAATGGCCATGAAGCTTCATAGATCAGGATTTAATATTGACTCCAAACCATTTCTTAGCTGTTCATGTGGTTTTAATGGGGTAGTTTAAGCCCATTCATCAGGAAATGTTTAACAAGAGAGCAGCAGCAGCTCTGTTTGTGAGTCACCAAACACATGAATCACTGTACTGATTCTTAACTTTATAGATTACTATTTCTTAGATGCTGTCTACTTCATTTCCATGTCATCTTTAATTGCTTTAAGCTGGTTGGTGTTAGTTATTTCATCTGTGCTCATCCCTGAAAGTCTAGACCACAGGCTCTATGGTGTCATTTGGAAATATTCCATCAGACCAATGCTCTCAGATTTCTCTTCACTTATTTTTCTTCATCTTGAGTCCTTTACTTGCTAGTCAAAAGGGTTGTTAAAATGGAGTAGTAATTTAAAAATATAAAATGCCAAGTGTCCAGTAATCTACTCACTACTGTATATACTTATGTATAAATCTAGACATTTTAGTCAACATTTTGGCCTGCAAAACCTTGGTTGATTTATCCATGGGTCAGTGTTAAGTACTGTATTTTAACTCTTATCAAGAAAGGAAGCATCCCTTCTCTGAGTAGACTGACAAAAGGTGAGAGCTTAGTCTATTTTGGGAACACCTAAAAGAAGTACTGATCCTCTCTCTCTTTTTGAATGTCTGGGTAGTAATATGGTGGTGGTAGCAGCTTTTTGGTGCCTTCCTTCAAAGGAATGCCAAGAAGAATTGGGTTTTGAAGGCTATATGTAGTTTTTGTATGTTTGACAGCTTTTGGGGGTTAAAATCAGGCAAAGTTATCACATTAAAGTTAAAGCAGGGGTAGGCAACCTTTCCCCTTTAAGGGCCAAAGGACTTCAGCTCCCAGAAGCCTCAGCCATTTTGGCCAATAGTCAGTCCCATGTTGGTCAATAGCTCCTGGGATTCTGGGAGCTGAAGTCCCTCGGCCCTTAAAAGGGAAAGGTTGCCTTCCCCTGAGTTAAAGGCTATAATCACTACTAATGTAGTCATTATTTTCTTTGCTTTGCATTTACATCATTTTTGACATATTTGTGTTTTCTTAGCCTGCCTGTGCCTGGTTGTCTCCCCTACACATTGCATAGCCACGACTTACTATAGCTCCCTCCTCATCCATCCAGCCTTTAGGGTGAGCACAAACAGCAATACTTGCTGGAATTTAAAGATATAGTCATGTTAGTCTGTAGAATCAGAATGTAGAGAGATTTTGTATCACCTTTGGGACTAACTAAAGAAAGAAGTTGGCAGCATTAGTTTTAGTAGACTTAAATCTACTTCCTCAGATGCATTCGGATGCCCAACTGCATCTGAGGAAGTAGACTTAAGTCTATGAAAGCTCATGCTGCCAACTTTCTTTAGTTCATCTCAAAAGTGCTACAAGATCTCTCTACATGCTAGGATTTAGTAAGTTCTTTGGTATTGTTTTCTTTTGTTTCATCCTTTAAAAAAAAAAAAGAACCAGTCTTTTCTCAGTTCCCTCACTATATGTCTTCATTCGTTAGCAGGAGTAGGAGGAGCTGGGAACAATTTTAGCTGCACATTTTCGCTTATATGCCTGTAAATAAAACGAACAGGAGGTATTCACAGACATAGCATCATACCACAATCTCAGGAGTCTCAGTCTTGCACCCTGCCTTGTCTTGTTGTTTGATAACCTTTGAGCCTCCTAAATACTGTTTGCAGCAAATCATAGTTTGTTGATTTGATCAAATGGGCAGCCTGATTTGTGTTTTTCTGAAAATCTGGATAGCAAAACAGGATTTTACCTTGGCATGTGAATTAAAGAGAAAGCACAATGTGAGAGCATGAAACAAGTTACAGAAAGTGGAAGATTAAGTAAGGCCTGGAAAGTTTGCAGGGGGTGGGGGAGGTTTAAGCAAGTCTCTCTGATTATTGAGCTTCTTTAATTAATTGGATGCATAAGACCATTAATAAGATTTTGGATGGTGAAACTGGTTATGCAATGCTCCTATAACAAACTTAACTTGCACCCACATCGTTGTTCTAAAAGACCTCAGGCATTCACATATAGGACTAGCAAGCTATAGTTCTGTAATGCTTATGTAATTTTATCCTTTCAGCACTTGCTCCATGTTGAGTCATCTACAGAGATGGAGCTGTGGCAATATCTATGGCTTCTCTGTTCAGGTTATCATACGAGACCAGTTAGCAGAATTCATGGTTTGCAAACCAGCACCCTACCTGTTGGGGTCCCCAGCACCATTGGGACTGAGGAGAAGAAGGGCAGCCAAGGACCTGCCCGACTCCTGTCCGCCCTCCTGATGGGTCTCTTCCTGGACCTTCTGCTAGGCAAATGTGCACGCATTGACAATGGTGATGGCTTCCTGGATGATAACCATCTAAACTAGGCTGCTGGATCTGGTGATGGTTTCTTGCCAGCTAAGTAGAAAGGCTTTTGGTACTCACCCCTTCTGCCATGTTGTCCAATTGGCATGCCTCCCTGGTCCCTGGCCTGTTTTGGGATGTGGAGGTGGTGTGAAGACTTTCCCATGTCTTCTAGCCAGCTTGCCTCCCTGACCCATTTCAGGCTGGGTAGAGATAGTGCAGGGAAGCAGCAACATGAAGAGGTTTCCCTCACCCATCTGTTCTCCTGTATGGCTCCAAAATCATTTCCTGTGTCCCCACCACATGCGGGCCTTTTGGGGGTTAGCTCCACCCATTTGGGGATACTGGAAGGTTTTGTTTTTTTTCTTGCCTATCTAGAACAACCCAAACTACAGGATGTCGGGACCTTATATACTGGAAAATTTGCTGTCATTTATCAGTTATGCACCTGATCAATCTGCCAACTAATCTGATTGAATCTTATAGAAAACTGAATATATAACAACCTAGCTACTAGAAGATGTTGAAAAGAGAGATGGACATACTCCAGATAAGCATTTAACATTGTTCTTTGAAAGGAAGCTTGACAAAACAGTGATTTCTCTTATAGTCCAACAAATGCTACTCCTATTTTTTTTTCTCACTAAGATCTCGTAATATAGCAGCATTTAAGCAACTGTGCCTGTGGACGTTATCACACGGGGCCTAAAGCAGAAAGAATCCTCACCCAATCCCGTCCCATTGCGGTTCTTTTTCCCGTGTGTTCACACGACGTCGCACAGAACCCCGTCCCACCCCCGTCCCAATGCTGCATCATCCCCGTTCTTTTGAATGCCGGTTTCTTGGGGAATTGCAATTGCGCCACCGGAATGATACCGCAATGATGCTGCTTTCGCTGTATGTCTGATCATGAGATACGTATCATGGAGCCCAGGCCCCGCGCAGGCTTCGGAAGGGGAGTGTGTCCCTTCCCAACCCAAGCCGAGAAAGAGAGCCGTTCGGAAGGGGGGGATGTCCCTTCCCAACCCAAGCCGAGAAAGAGAGCCGCTCTGAGGACTGAGGATGTCTGTTCAGAGCAGCTCTCTCTTGGGAAGGGGTGTGAGTGCGTGTGTGACAGCCAGCTGTCACACACACACACACACACACACACACCTTCCAAAGCCTGGATGCCTGGTTGCTTTCCTTGGGACGAGGCCGGGCTCGGACCCCGGCCTCATCCCAAGGAAAACAACCAGGCTTCCCTTGGGACGAGGCCAGGGTCGGAGGAGCCCTCCGAGCCCGGCCTCATCCCGAGGAAAGCAACCAGGCTTCCAGGCTTGGAAAGGGGTGTGTGTGTGTGCCACGGCTGTCCTGTTTCTGCGCACGTGCAAGAACATCTTTGCTGGGTTCTGGAGGGGATCTTCTCACTTGTGTGTGAATGGCAGATACGGTCCCCAGGAGCGCATCTATCACGGTTTCGTTAATTGCGCAATGATGCTAGTTGCGTCTGGTAGCCGTTTCCATCTTGTGGGGTCTATACCGGTATAGTTCTGGATTGATTCCATACCGCTTTCTTGCCGCTTTGAGACCCGCATGTGATAACGTCCTATGAGATACTTTAAAAAGAAGCTAAACATCTGGGCAGTTGCTAACACAATTCCCTAACAAAAAAACTACATGATTTTTTTTCAGATAAGCAACTTAATAGACTGAACAAAAACACTTTAAAAAAAAAAAAGAGAGAAACCTATAAAAGTGCACATTGCTTGAGCTCCAATTTTCAAGAACAGTATGTAGGGCTATCTGAAATCAAAATAGCTTTTAGCAGACTAGTTGGTTATTTGCATATCCCAAACCAGGCATATCCTGCTTGACAAGCCTTTTAATGAAAAGACTATTTGTAAAACTATGAAAGGTATCTTTGGCTTCACTGGGCAAATATATTTGCAATATGCTTTTTTGGAAGGGCTTGGCAGAAAATGGTCAAGAAAGGGAGCATTGAAATTACAGACACAGAAAACCTCTGGAACAAGGATTTTGTCTTCCGTTAATATTTAAGAAATATACATTGAACTTTGGACTACCAAGTACTTCCCTAAAGGTATTCCTATGAAGATACTCCCCTAAAACCCCTCTGCATAGTGCGCTTCTGTCAGCAGGCAAGGGATTTCTTCTGAGAGACTTTGGGAACAGGTTATTTTTAATAGTGTGTTGTACTGCTTTACCTTTATAATCCATAACATTAAAGCAGGGTTCTTTTTTAATTGCTTAGTTAGGGGTCTAAATATTCCAAAGGCACCAGAGCCTGTCTGATCTTGGAAGCTAAGCAAGGTCAGCCCTGGTTAATACTTTGATAAGAGGCTGCCCAAAAGACTATGTGCTGTAGGCTATATTTCAATGGAAGGAAAACTACCTCTGGGGTATTCCTTGCCTAAGAAAACCCTGAAAACCAGTGTGGTACAGTTGTTTGAGCTTTGGACTCTGGAGACCAGTGTTCAAATCCCCACTCAGCCACAGAACTCACCCTCAGATGAAGGCAAAGCAAAATTCCTTTGGGGGAAAAAAACTTGCCAAGAAACCCCAATGATAGGCTTGCCTTAGGGTCAACCATAAATTGGAAATGACTTGAAGGAAAACAATAACATTTTTTTTTATTTTGTAAACTGCCTTTATTCCTAGATCTAAGAAAAATATGGGATATAAAATAAAGATATTGCAGAAAGAACTACACATTTGAAAAATTAAGGATAAACAATCTGTACAACATATATGTGGCATATTCAGGGGTAGCCGTGTTGTTGGCAAAGTAAAATAGGAAAGTAAAATAGCATCCAAAATCCACAAAATTGTGATATCTTTATTGCACCAACCTGATGAAGAAGCCAGTGGAGCTTTCAAAGCTTGCATTATTTATTTTGTGCATTTGGTTAGCCCAATCAAGTATCCTTATTTTGTGGATTTATGTGGCATGTTGTACAAATCTCTGAGGATAAATACAAAGTACTTTTGAATACCTGAAATGTTCACAGTGTGATAAATACATTTTTAACACAAACATTTTCCCAATTATCTTTCACAACTGCCTGTAAAGCAAGACAACATTTCTAGACTTGTGCTTTTGATACAGGCTGAGGCACTGACAATGTGCCCAAGACTACCTAATAAGTTCTTGATTAAAGTAACATTTTAACTGTGAATTTCCTAGCCTATGCATGTTTACCCAGAAGTACATTCTTATGACAATCAGATCAATGGACTCTATTTAGGATTGTTACCTTTTACATTATACCAGCATACAAACAGTATGTCATACAAAAGCAATGTTAACATTGCCACTATTGTTTAGTTAAGATATTGATGTATGTGGTGCTTTATACAGTGTGGCTAATGTATACAATGTGTAATGTGACTTGGGAGAACCATAACTGTACTGTGACAAAGTTTGCTGCTGTTGTGTGCCTTCAAGTAATTTCTGACTTATGGAGACAATACCACACTGGCTCTTCTGTGAGAAAGTATTAAAGGGTAATATGGCCATGTCTCCTTCCGCTCAGTTTCCTATGCACTTTCAGGTAATTCTGCCATGTTTCTCTTTGAGGTGTGCGTGTTTTAAAAAGCCATAGCTGATTAATACTCATAACATAATTACTCCTCTTCAGAGGAAGCCAGCACCTTTATCTCTGTGCAGGTCTTTGCTCTTGTTGTCATGTGCCTTCAAGTAGTTTCCAACTGATGGCAATCCTAAGGCAACCCTTAGATTTGTTCAAAGTGGATTTACCATTGCCTTCCCTTGAGACTAAGGGCCTTTACAAACGGCCCTTTGGGCCGTCCTGGAGTCAGGGATGGGGAGAGGCAGACGCACAGCAGCTGCCTCAACCCCTCCCTGAAGACGTCATCACAGTGCGCGCTGTTACGCACGGTGTGCGCCGTCAGGACATCCTTCCAGCGCAACGCCTTGATGCACCACAGCAGAAAGGGTGCAGAAGAACCGCATGGTGGCTCTTCAGGCGTCCTTTTTGCCGGCTCTGAAAGGACTGACATTTTGCTGCTCCTTTCAGGACCAGGAAAAGGGTGGATTGGGGCCGAGGCGTGGGGCAGCCTCAGTCCCAATCCTCCACTTCCCAGGGTGGCCTAGGGCCACCTGTCTGCATCCCCCCTAAGAGTATGTACTTGTCCAGGATCACTTACTGGGTTTTCATGGCTCAGCAGAGATTTGAACCCTGGCTTCCTAGAGTTTGTATCCCTGCTCAGACTTGAAAATGTCCTTTTTCAGTCTTTATGGATATATATTTTGAATTTTACTTGAAAAATTCTTCAGTTTCAGGAATTTGGAGCCCACTGCTGCATGGTTATCCCAAAGCAAATGAGTGAATTTCCCATTTTTCTTAATACTGCTACTTCAGGTTGTCAGGAGACAAAAACAAACAACTCTCCGTCATTTAAACACCCACAGAAAGCCTTTTTGTGCCAGGGATTTCATGACTAACTTAGTTTCCAGCAACAGAACAACAGACGTAATTCTGACTTCGGCTGAGCCACAACCCTCCTGCTTACTAAACCAATCTCCACCCAAAATCATAGCCATTACTGCATAACTTTTAACCAAGAAGTGTTTATACAGCAAGAACAGCTGAATCCCAGACAGGAAGTGAAAGAATGCATAGCTGGAGGCATGCAGCAAGTAATTTGGGGAGTCAAAACCTTGGAGTCCAGAAGACAAGTCCCCAACAACTCTTGCTCAATCCTTAATTTAAAAAAACAAACATTTTAACTTGTCAAGATATTTGGCCTTCTCAGTTTATATTACTGTTTGCCCTTTGGATTTTTAAAAAGGGGTTCAGGGGCTACATACAGTTTATGGGCTGCACTTTCCCCAACCTACTCCAAATCTTGCACAGACTTTTTAAAAATAGTGTCAGACTGCTATAAAAATATAAAGCTAGAAATAAAATGAATGACTGATTTCCAGTTTAAAATAAAATATTTATAGCGTAACATATTGTGTTACAAGAATGACTAGACTTTTCAATCAACTGAAGAGGTTGATTATAGATACCAATTCAATTTTTTATAACATATTGAATTGATTAACATGTAAGAAAACACAAGGCCTTTGTTGATTTATCTTTAAAAAAACTGCTCTATAAGTCCTTTTCAACCATGGTAGAAAGAAGTAAAATAGATAACCACACAACAAGGATGCAGAAACACCAGGCTTCACTAGGAAAATCGGGTGTATTATCCCTGATCAGAACATCGATGCTTTCTAAAACTAGAAGAGCAACTTACAGTTAAAAAACACTCTGATGTTCCTCATTTTCTTTAACTTAAATTACCAACACTGCAAGCCATACAATGGCATGATTTGTCACACTTTTGAATCCCTAATATCTCTGGCTCAATACAGTTTCTGAGTCATGTGCTGCTTCCCCAACTCCAATTTTTTTTACTAAACACAGTAACAGAGATAGTAAGCTAGAGTTAGAAAACTTGTGTGTGCGTGCGCCATGTATCTTCAATTTGCCTGTCAACTTATAGTGACCAAATGAATTTCACAGGTTTTCTTAGGCAAGGAATTCTCAGAGGTGGTTTTGCCAGTTCCTTCCTCTGAAATATAGTTTACAGCATCTCGGATTCACTGGCTGTCTCCTCCCATCCAGGTACTAACAAGGGCTAACCCTGCTTAGCTTCCATGATCAGACAGGATCTGTTGCCTTTAGGGTATTTAGGCAGGGTGGGTGAGTACGTGATTCTTAACCTTCACTCGCCAGTGTTTTAAATGTTTTAAGAAATTATGCCAGTGACTCCCAGAGTGGATGGTATGCTCCCCATGGGGGTAGTGGAAAGATCCAGGAGGGCAGTGAGGGGAAAGGGAGTGTCAGGGGGGATTCCAGTCAAAGTACTGGTGTGCAACAAAGACAAAAGGAACCAGTGGTCTTTAGGACCATGGTAGGGCTGAGGGCTGCATGAAACTTCCTTTTAGGGTCCCTACCCCCAAAAACACTTTACAGCCATGCTGATCACTTTGTGTGATGGCATCTCCCACTCTTCAACTCCACGCACAAGCTCATTCCCTTAGCCACATCTTTTGCTAGTAGTGGCAGTTGGGAAACCCTTGCAAGGCTTGGGTGCAGAGCATTGTTTCTGTGGTTTGGAGCAGTGCTATTTTGAGACTGACGGGAGCGAGGAGTTAGAAGACATGGTGGTAGAGGAGACATAGTGCTAAAAAGGAGCTTTCAAATTTGGGAGCTTTGCTGGGGTTCAGCTGCTAGGTTGGAGCTGCAGTGGACAGGCAAAAGGGTGGGGGAACACTTGAAGCTATGTAGGGAAGGCACATCTCTGGGGAAGGGAGGAGTATCTGGGTCAGTTCTTGGAAAGAGTCCTTTGTCTTGGAGCAGCTCCTATACATAAAATCTTTCCCTTTCCCTATTCCTGCCAGTCTCAGTCCAGAGCTTGTGGCCTCTGTAAGCCCCTACATCCATTACGTGTGAAAGGGATCTAGGAATCCAGGTGGACCACAAGTTGAA
>CM034708.1:85144153-85159504 GCA_020142125.1 Phrynosoma platyrhinos | reverse complement strand
GGTCTCTTTCAACTCTATGATTCTATGATTCTATGATTCTATGATCCACACTGATCCCCTCTCTGCCCCGAAGGAGGAGGATTGAAAATCCTTCCCCATGAAGGAGAAGCTTTTCCCTTTGCACTGGTCACCTTGGGAGAAGCAACTGAGCACCTGGCTGAGCAGCGACTGAGAGGCCTCTTGCCTGCACTTGCCTTTGCCACCAGGCTGGCATGGGCGAAAGGCTTCTCAGTCACTGTTTGATTGCTCCTTCCAGGATGACCAGCTGGCAAAGGGAGCAGTGACCAAGACTGGTGGTTTTGAATTTGCAGTAGAACAGTAAATCTAATATCAAGAAGTACACATGGGGATGGGGCTAGGGTTGTCATTGAAAAGGCAAAGAGGCAGTAGCCAAAAAAGGTATGGGGGGCCCACTGAATTAAACCTTCCCAAACTGTAGAGAGAATGCAATTACAGGAGCAAATTGAAAAAAAGCACTAGAGGGGACTGAGTTATGAAGCCACCCATTCAGAAATACTTCCAGAGATTTTTTGTAGTTGTAGAAGTGTGTGGTGTGCCTTCAAGTAGTTGTAGAAGTGTGTGTGTGTGTGCCTTCAAGTCAATTGTTGACTGATGGTGACTGTGAATTTCACATATTCTAAGGCAAGGAATATTCAGAAGTGGTTTTGCCATTTCCTTCCTCTGAAATACAGTGACCCCTTGGTATCTATTGTGGTTTGGTTCCAAAGACCTGCCATAGATACCAAACCTGTGGATGCTCAAGTCTCATTAAATACAATAGCATAGTAAAATGGTGTCCCATATATAGAATGGCAAAATCAAATACAGCACACTTGCACCATACGCGGACTCATCATCTGCAGACTCAAGGTCACACGGATGGCGAGCCCTGGAAAAATGAATGGGGTGTGCGCCTGTAAAATGAATGGGGAGCATGCACCCATTCAAACAAATGGAGCTTCAGGTCCTGCATTTTTTGCTTTACGCTGAGTGGGGAACGGATCCCCACACACAGGAAGGGTGGACTATATTGCTGTTTGGAATTATGTATATTCAAGCTGTGGATGGTTGAATCTGTGGATAAAGAATCCATGGATATAGAGGGCTAACTGTATACCTACAGCACCTGGTATTCATTGGGAATCTTCCATCCAAGTACTAACCAGGACCAACTCTGCTTAGCTCCCAGGATCAAATAGAATCTGGTGGTTTTAGGATATTTTGGCTAGAAAGACATAGGAGGGTTAAATATTGAAGACAATAGGCCTTTGCAGACTGCCAGAAAAAGTGCAAATTGAGTCCACTTTAAGGGTTAGGGTTAGTGCTAGGGAATCATGGGAATTGTTTATTTTTCCTGAGACATTGAGCCTTCTCTGTCAGAGAGCTCTGGTGCCACAATAAAATACAGTTCCCATGATTCCCTAACCCTAACCCTTAAAGTGGACTCAATTTGCACTATTTCTAGCAGTCTGCAAAGGCCCAATGTCTGAATTGTGAAGTTGAAGGCTTTCACGGCCGGCATCCATAGGTTTTTGTGTATTTCCTGGGCTGCGAGGCTGTGTTCTAGAAGAATTTATTCCTGATGTTTTGCCTGCATCTATGGCTGGCATTTTCAGAGCTGTCTGAATTCTTATAAAAAGCCAAGGTAATTGCAGAAGAAAGGTCACAGCTGAAAGCACCCAGGCCTTCCATTTCAAACCGCAGCCTCTACAGATGTATTTTGTAAAACAACCATGTTAGAGATAATGTGATCCCATCACCTTGTTTAGATGATTATATCTCACTTTATTCTGCATATACACTGAACTCTCTCTTCACGCACTGCATTTAAAGCAGAAAATTACCAATTTCCCATTTTGACTGAGCTTAAAAACTATTGCAACCAGTTTTCGAGAACACATATATATTATGCTCACATCATACTGTGGACATATATTGTGGTTTGTTGGTAAGTACACCAAGAAACCATAGTTTCTTGGTTACTGGTATAAAAGAGAAGAGGTGCATTCATAGGCAAAAGGCTTATATGCAACTTGGCTTAAAAAGGCAAGATCTGCTTGCCTGAGCATGGTCACTATTTGGTCTTCAGCCACAATGCTTTTATTAAGAGCTATTGTTCTGCCTTTCTCAGTTACTCACATTCCTGAAGGCATTCCGTGTCTGTGCAGTAAGATTGGGATTGTCGTAACTGAAATGAAGAAAAAATGACACAAAATTTATTAAGAAAAGGAGACTTGATTATTTCAAAAGTTAGTTGGGCAGTCTTTTGAATTTTTGAAATATGAATAACTCCAGAGCATCAAGTGTAAACTTTTAGGAAGTCAACATATTGCATCAGTTGCATGCGTTCTAATATATCAAAAGTATACTTCTGTATCAAATTTCTTGGGCCTCTAAATTTCCTTGTTTGTTTCAGTTACTGATTCAATGGGAATTTCATAAACTAACACTTACACATGTTTCATTCACTTAAATAGTGCACATTAAATTGAGGCACTGCCCTGGCTCAGTGCTAGGGAATCATGGGAACTGTAATTTATTCTGGCACCAGAGCTCTCTGACACAGAAGGCTCAATGTCCCAGAAAAAAAAATACAATTCCCATGATTCCCTAGCACTGAGCCAGGGCAGTGCCTCAATTTAATGTGCACTATTTCTGGCAGTCTGTTTAGGCCTTTAGTGGATCTGCTCTAGTTGGGATTATCAATTAGAATAAAGTTTTGATCTTCGTACAAGTAGCAATAGATCTAAACAAGATACGTGCAAGCAATATATGTCATAATTTGCCAGCAATACCATTTTGCATTCTACACAGGGCAAACATGCCAGTTTCTGTGTAAAATAATAAATGGCCTTAGGCTAGCCATTCTTGAACAAAAGATCTTCAAAGGCAAATTCCAGTGTAAATCTGCATTGACAAAAAAATCATCAATGCTACATTTGCACTGCACAAATAATCCAGTTTTGAAAGTTTCATCAGCCAGTAAAATTTATTATTAACATATTCTTTACCAGTAAACCTCAAAGTCAACATATATTGTTTTTAGTAAACATTCAAATGTCATTTCCATTTATTTTATTTTATAACACTAGGCATACATTATATTATGATTGTAAAAGTTAGGAACAAGCATGGCACGAACCTGTATAATATTTTGAACTTCCTAAAATTTTAAGCATATATCCAGCTACATAAAAAACAGATGTATCTTAGCCCTCAGTCTTTGCCTTCATCAAGGAAATGTAGCTTTTGAACCTTTAAGATAGTTCCAAAATCCGAGTAGTAAATCAAACCAAAACTCTGTATAACTTTTCAGAGTCTTTGCAAAAGATGCAAAATTGATCAAATCTGCCTTGATAAGAAGCTTGGAACAAAGGTATTAAAAATAGACTCTACTGAAAATGTCTATTTACAAAAGGAGGTAATAATTTCTACAGATCAGATATATCAGCTTGAACTGCCCAATGTGCTAGCAAGCCTTTTAATTAAAAAGAAATTGTACATTCATTTCCATCATCACCACCGCCCTTGAATAGTCAAAAGCCAGTTTCATCTGCACCTATGGTTGTTCCATTAGGAATAACATTTGTTATTGTTGTTAACTGCTTTCGTGTGAGTCTTGACCCATGGCGACCCTATGGATAAGACATCTCCAGGCTCCCCTGTCCTCCACTGCTCTGCCCAGCTCCTGCAAACTCATATTCATGGTCTCTTTAATAAAGTCCATCCATCTAGCATGTGGCCTTCCTCTCTTTCTACTACCCTCCATCTTTCCTAACATTATTGTCTTTTCCAACAATTAGGAATAACATTGCAATGATGTAGGAATAATATACAATACAAATATTTAGATCTATGGTTGTTCCATCAGGGTTGTTCCATTAGAATAACACACAAATACAGTTGTCCCTCCTGATTCTCAGGGGATCCATTCTGGACCCCCCCCCCGGGTGAATTGGGGGGGAAATGCAAATATTCAAGTCCTATTGAATAAAATGGCAGTGCATGCCACAGGAGCATGTCCTGTTTTGTCCCTCCTAGCTCCCCGTCCACGGAAACTCAAGACCGCGAATGGGAAGTCAGCAAATCCGGAGGGATGAGTGTACATAGATCTAGCAAGTATCTTAGTCTATGTTCAAGGCATGAAATCCAGTGAAAAGAATGAGAGATACACAAGTTCTCCTTGCACAACCTTTATTTAATAGGGCTTCAGTGCAGGAGATCTCCCCATGGACAGTAGTTTGTATGAAGTGACATACTTGGGGAAGTTACTGCTTACTACTGTAGGTATAAAAAGTTGGTCTTAAAAAGCAAAATCCTGCACTTGTAATTCAAAAACCCATTCTGGAATGGTGTAAACATGAAACTTGCCATTTCAGTTTCTTACCAAAAGAGGGCAATGTCAACATGAACAAGTTAACATCTAGCAACAAGAGGATGGTCTGGTCATCTTAATAAACTCCCTAGACATTTCCTTCCCCCATTACACACATACTTCTGATATGGGGATAGGGATAGATCATGAAAGAGGAATGGTCCAAGAAAATGGATAGCTCAGTCTCCAGGATCAATGGAAGGCTGGATTCTAGTTCTCATTTGCATGATGGCTCATTGTTGGCCTCCAAATGTCAGTTACTTGAACTCATTCTTGGTTAAGGAAAAATAATAATAATTCTATCACATCTTCCTATGTTGAATGAGACACATCTTCTGGCTTGACTCTGTTTTTCTCTGTTCATGCTAGCTGCAAATTCAGTACAAGAAAGAGAACAGCAATACTAAACCTGCTTGGCCATGCACAGCAATATTCTAGCTCTGAATGATCTGGCATTATGTTAGGATAACAAGTGACATTCCCTAATTTGTGTACAGCCATCCTGCTCTCTCATGAATCCACAACAGATGGCCAGCATTAAAAGACATCAGTGCTACATGATTCATTGTTATTATTTACATTAAGCTCTCTTTTCAGAAATTTGAATTTGTAAAATTTTATTATGAAGCCAACCCGCCTACTATGATTGAAAAAGGCAACACATCCAAAAATTGAACAGATCAACAAAGAAAAATTTTGAACATCAACCTAAAAAGTCATATCTATATGTCATTGTAATACAATAAATACTGTTGTGTTGTTAACTGCCCTCAAGTCAATTTCTACCTCTGGCGACCCTGTAAATGAGGCATCTCCAAAACACCCTATCTTCAACAACCCTGCTTAGTTCCTGCAGACATAGGGCCATGTCCTCTTTGACTGAGTCTATACATCTGATGTGTGGTCTTCCTATCTTTTCTACTGCCTTCTATCTTTCCAAGCATTCTCTCTTTTCTAGTGAGCCATGTTTTCTCATGACGTGGCCAAAGCATGACAGACTCAATTTAGTCATCCTGACATTTAGGGGAAATTCAGATCCAATTTCCTCTTGTACCCATTTGTTTGTATTTTTAGTTGCCCATGGTATCCACAGAACTCTTCTCCAGCACCGCATCTCAAATGAGTTGATTTTCTTTCTACAGCGTTCTTCACTGTCCAACTCTCACACCCATACATAGTGATGGCATGAACACTTCTGCCTTTAGTATTCAGTTGTGTATCTTTGCACTTTAGGATTACGTCTAGCTCTTTCATAGCTGCCCTTCCTAGTCCTAGTCTTCTCTTGATTTGTTGACTGCAGTTTCCATTCTGGTCAACAACTGATCCAAGATATGGGAAGTCTTTGACTATTTCAATGTCTTCATCATCTGTACTGAATTTGTGACTATCCTCCGTGGTCATTATTTTATTTATATATTATTTATATTTATTTTATTTATGTATTATTTATATATTTATATATGTAAAACAACTATGCCCAAGAGACACGAATTCTAGACTAGTTTTTTTTTTATTTCTACATGCTTGAATGTATACATTCTTCTCTTGAATGAAATGTTTCCTTGTTGGAAAATATTAACAAGTTTTGCAGATGTTCAGAAGCCCAGGTTACTCCAAAGTTAAATTTCAATCTGCTTGGTTCTATGTTACTTGGCTAACATTTTTAGCAAATGCCATGCTATTTGGATATTTTAAGAAGAAAGGAGCTTTTCTGGGTTTTCCCCTTTCTGAATGGTTGAAATGATAAGGCTTTACAGTTGACAGTAATTGTTTTAAGTGATAATAGGTTGTTGTTTAGTCCCACCCATCCCCAGAACTTCTGAAAATGAATTGAACTCTCAGGCTGAAAGAACTGAGTCCACTGTTGCACAAAACCTTGCATTTGCATATGAAAACACATATAAAAGGCCAAGAAGGTGTAAGACTATCCATACAATGGAACATTCAGGATCTTCTCATGATAATTTGTTGATTCTGAACACAAAAGGTGCATGGCTACTTTCTGATTATCAGTTGTAGAAAGCAATCCAAACCTCTTTCTGAAAAAGCATGCTGTTTGTTTCAAGGAAGCTGTGTTTTTCTTTCTCTATTCCATCCCCTCTATTCTAGGAAAATACATTATGTGCTCCCTCAGACAATAACATTTTTGAAACTGTTGTACAATCAAGATAAACCCATGTGTACTTCAGACTCACTGGCTTCAATGAAACAGTCACTGAAACAACAACAAATGCTTAAGTTTTGCTGCCCCATCCTCTTATTTTGTTTTATGGTCTTTCTCATCCCTACTGACTGAACAATCTCACCCTTTACCATTCAAGCACAGAGGCACTTGCCTAGTTCTTTAAATATAATGGAATGGCAAAACACCACTCCATGTGCAATCTACTCAAAAGTTTATGGGCCTTTCCTAACACATTTTAAAAGGCTGTGTGCTCCCTCTTTTCAGTGTTGCAGGGTGGGGGGAGAAGGAGAGTCCTGTGGCTCCAACTCTTGTGGATACAGCCTCCTAGCAGAAAGATGGAGAATATATGGCTCTGAAGATCTTGTTAGGATTACACTTCTTACCAGCAATAGCCATTGTAGCCAATCGTGAGGAATGCTGGGACCTTTAGTCCAGAAACATCTGCAGGGCCACACATTCGACATCTCTGGTAGAGGACAAGCAAAGCTGGCAACACTTGGTGGAAAGGCTTCTCACTTAATTCTACAGACCCATGCATGATGAACAATATACAGTTGTCCCTCCGATTTTGTGGACTTGAAGTCCACAACTCTCGCTTATACGCGAGGGACGAACAGAGCGACACAAAATGGGGTGCATGCCCGCGGCACATGCCCGCTCACCCCCGCAGATAGGCGCCTCCATTCAAGCCGATAGGGCTTGAATATTTGCGTTTTTCCTTTTTCACGGGGGGGGGGGATCCCCCACGAAAAAGAAAGGGTGACTGCATATAGCCATGAAAGATTTTGTAGAAGGGCTGCTTGAAGGAAAAAAGATGCATTGAGACAGGCAAATAGGAGGTTATAGGAATTTGGAGTTAAGGCTAAGCAGAGATTTCATATCTGGTGAAATACAGATCTGAAAGAAATTTATACATAACACACAAATAAACTGCCCCCTCAGGCAGATAGGGAGATGTACCCTGCATTGTCCTCACCAGATTGATCAGTCTCCTCATAGCATGTTCATGTGAACAAATACATTCACAGGGATCAAATCCACCTTCTGCCATGGTTATTTAGAAGGACCCCACAACTGGACCTTGACAGCAAAAGCCTAGAAAAAGAGAAGAGTTAATTCATGAGTCAAACTTTTTGTAAAAGACTTGTCATTTTAAGGTAAACTGCATACAAGTGAAATCACAGTTTGTAATACAGAGATAGTCACAGCTTCAGCAAGAACCAGACACAGCTATTGATGAGACCGAGACTTAAAGTGCAAATAACTTAAGTTCCACTTTGACCAACAAGACTGGAGCTGCAATCCAACAGCTACTCCGCTATAAGTCCCATTAAGTTCATAGTAAGTTTGTACACAGATGGCACTATATGATGATGCAATAATAATGTCAGAATGGGAACTCTTGGTTTTTTGTAATCAAGGGCAATGGTGTCCCTGCACCAGGTGTCACTGGTTTGGGAGTGGGACTTCCAGGGGTAGTGCATGCTCCCTACCCCATGCTGCCCCAGCCTTTTCCTGATAAGGAAAAGGACAGGATGGCACGAAGGGTTGGAGCATGCACAGGGGAGCATGGGACAGTGCAGGGGATGAGAGCACATACGGGGCTGCAGGGGGTGGGAGTGTGCATGGAAGAGTGTAATATGGCATGGGGGATGGGAACGCATTCAGGGAGCATGGGGCAGACCATGTGTAAAACGCTCCTGGAAAATATAACATATCACATCCCATGCTTCAACACAGATACATATAATCACACCATTTATTTATTTAACACATGTAGAGGAAAAATTGTATGACTGATCAGTTCTCAGTTTAAAGTTTCTCTGGACAGACAAAAGCTGATGTCAGGGAGAAGTGTTCAGCCTAATCTCTCATCTAATATGCTACTTTCCTATGTGCAGGGAATCTGACCTCCCACCTGCCTAAAGGAGAACTGTCAATACTATCCAGATTTTATTCCTGTACTGCAGTTTTAAAAGTGCACTTGCAGGTGCCAATTTTCTAATGTACTCCCTACTTCATTTCTTGGATAAAGCTATGATCCAGTTTGTCTACAGATTCGTATATGTAAATGAAATTTAATGATTTCTCGGGTTTA
Organism: Phrynosoma platyrhinos; assembly: GCA_020142125.1. Taxonomy (NCBI): domain Eukaryota; kingdom Metazoa; phylum Chordata; class Lepidosauria; order Squamata; family Phrynosomatidae; genus Phrynosoma; species Phrynosoma platyrhinos. Next base: position 85,150,846 of record CM034708.1, on the reverse strand, counting down.
TTATTCACTTTGTTACCAATGTTCAAGCACACTGCCAAGACAGGGTGTTCTTGTGCTCTCTAGTTTTTTTTTAATATAAGAGCACAGCGATGCCCAATTTTACCTACAAAATGGAATCTTGAACGGAGATGATGCAATTTATCATGTGTTGTGAAAAGCACAGGTATTCCTTTCACAACCCTCCAAAAATTATCAAAGAACATTTCTTTCTGGCTGTACCAATTTAATAGGTACAGTTCCTCCATAAATTGGTTTCTTATAAGTAATCAAACCTCAACTATTTAGTATAACATATCTACCAGTCACACCTGGTTTGGTTAGCACAATGCTGCAAAAGAAATACAGGTTGAGTCTTTCTTATCCAAAATACTTGGGGCCAAAAGTGTTTTGGATTTTTTCAGATTTTGGAATATTTGTATACGCATAATGAGCTATCTTGGAAATGGGACCCAAATCTAAACATTAAATTCATTTATGTTTCATATACACCTTAAAGACATAGCCTGGGTTCAATGTGTACATAATATTTCGAATAATTTGGATCATGAAACAAAGTCTGTGTACACTGAATCATCAGAAAGCAAAGATCTCAGCCACCCATATGGAAAATTTTGGATTTTGGAGTATTTCAGATTTTAGAATTCCTGATTAGGAATACTCAACCTGTAGTGCAAATTCAACACTGAAATGCAACGTAGCAATCTTTATTGTGCAACATGTAAAATGTACAGATTTGGGATGTCAATATTGATTTTTGAATTGTATGCAAATATGTGTTGGCAAGGAATATTTCAAAGTCATTTTTTTCCTGTATACTAGTATTATTGACATTTTGAATGAAATTTGATGTCTTGCTCACCTACTGTACTGTAAACCACTTGTTCACTTAAAATAAAACAGTAGGTCGAGTAAGCGTTATGAAGTTTTTTTTAAACTTCCACAAACAGAATTCTTCACAGGTTGGTTTACAAAGCCCTTTGGGATAGTTGTATGATGATATCCAAACATCCAATTTTACACCTATGGCAATTTGCTTGCTAGATTATTAAAGTGTATACAGCTGGAAAATCCCAAACTCTTGTGCCCTTCATTCCTGGCTACTACCACCAAGTGACATTTCCTTCCCTTCTGATCTCATTTAGGACTCCCAGAGCCCAACAGTCCACCTTCATGTTTCACATTTCAAAGCACAACATTTGATGAAATGGATTCAAATTCAGACAGCTGAAATTGGGTCCTATTAAAATCAGTCATGACCAACAATATAATCCAATGCAAAGAGATACTGTAGCATTCAAAGTCTCAGCTTTGTATGCAGGTTGGTTAGTGTCTATTTGCAAGAAAGGTTGAATATATATAATCCATATATGTTTATATGCTCATATATAAGCCCTGTTGATCCAAAATCCACAAAATAGTAACACTGTATATTTATTGAGCCTAAAGGTTCTTCAGGATGGAACAAAGGCTTCTTGAGAAATTAAATGTTCTCTACCTACGAATGGGCTGGGTGGGCAGCCTCAACCAGGACAGAAATAGCCTGGATCTCAAGGGAAGTTACCTTTTCTTTTGCTAACAGCGTTGAAATTTTATTGCCTGGATTTTATGACTCTGTTTCCTAAAGCCCACAAGGCCAAAACATCCCTCCAGACCATCTTAACTGATAACAAAAACCAACATCCTAACAAAACATAGACCTATGACTCTAGCTTCATCATTTTTACTTCTCCTGTACAATTTTTAACACCTCTTCCTGAAGAAGAAGCCAGTGGAGCTGCGAAAGTTTACATGATGTATTTTGTGCATTTTTGGTTGACCCAATAAAGATATAGCTATTTTGTGGATTTTGAATGTTATTGCATTATGCTGTATGGCCAACACAACTCTGGATATGTTTTCTGGATTTGAAGACCCAATGAGTTTAGTGGTAATTTTTGTTGAGGACCTATTTATGTACAATTGCAGCCTTAGTGCAACCAATGTAATCTGGATCTAACTTGAACTATTTTAAGTTTTCTAATATTGGAGATCTGTAGTCTCTGTTATATCAAGGTTCCCCTTTCTACATCCTATAATAAGTACAATAACAATTAACAGATTCTTAACAGAGAAGATTGAAGAGTAAGGCCTGATCTTTATAGCAGCTATGAGACATCAACATTCAATATGAATATGGGATGTACTGCCAATGCAACCATATGTAACATAGTTTTGGCAAATTCTACATTTAGTAAGTGTTTGCTACTGGCCAGTTTTGTTTCACAGTCATGAATTAAACTCATTTAAAATGGACACCCAAGTGAATCATCTTAATTTATTCAGAATTCTTGTATTTAGATGGGGTCTGAGTTCACCTTTTCTTCACTTAAAGAAAATAATCTTGGAGCTTGAAAATTTGCTGGATAACATTAGCAGGAGCTGAAGCTGGTACAACTGAAATGGAGCTACTTGGTGATAAGCCGGGTCATACAAACAGCTTGCTCATGTTTGCATTTTCAAGAGCCTGTTCATGCTGCCAATTTGGTATATAAATTGTATGCAGAAGAAGAGACGTTAACAGTGTTCTGGAAGAATCAACACTAACTTTAGCCATGTCTTTCAAGCAAATCTAATTCAAGCACTTTTTAAATGGTAGAGATTGTATCATCTTTCCTGGTGGATTGCAATGTGCCGAATTAATAGCCTAGTTTAAAATCTTACAGGGGTAGAATCAAAGGATTTGGGATAGGGCACATCAATAATGCAATGTATCAAAACATGATGTTCTGCCAGTGTCACTAGAAAGGCAGAGATTTTGTAGGATTAGTTAGTTAGCTTCGAAGGTCTTACAAATCGGGTTACATAAATATTGTTGACACTTGCATACCTCAGGAGACTAAACAGTTTAAGCAGGTGAGCAAGGAATTCAGCTATGTTGGTTGGTCAGGCTGGTTTGAGTCTGCCTGCAAGAAAGGTTGAACACATCACCTGACTCAGATGTCAAAATATTTTTAAATGCTATTAGTTTTTTAAAAAATGACTACAAGTTTACTCACTTTTAGAGTAAATGTGTTATAGTTATAGAACTTACTTCCAAGTAAATGTATATAGCATTGCAGTCTAGTAATCCCTCTTCTTATACTATAATTTCATTGCTTTCATCTTAATACCACTTTCATACATTATTTAGGGGACCCACAAATAAAAAGGACCTAGGGGCTGTGATATTGACCCTATCCCTGAGATTATTATGCTCTGTGGACCTGCAGCTGATTTTCTACACATGAATATGAAAAAGAAGGTAACGTTCAGAGATTTCCCAAGGAATTTTGCAAAAATACAAATTAGTAGTTTTCTTTCTTGGGAAAGATATACCGTATATAACTTTTCTGAGGACACTTCAGTTCTGGAACTCCCAGGATATAACAAACAATTCTGGTGCCTGTTCTTAGGACAAAGGTGAAGAAACTCAGGGCTGGGGACAGAATGAGGATCTCCCAAAATCCCAATCTGAGTGCTTCAGATGTCCATATTACCTTTCCTATTGCAGCACTGTTTGCCATTTTCCCAACTTTTCTATATTTTCCCCATTCTAAAATACCCAAATGCCTCTCCCAAGAGTATTTATTTATACTACTACTACTACTACTAATAATAATAATAATAATAATAATAATAATTTATTTGTATGCCGCCCCTCTGACAAGCAATCAGGGCAGCTTAGAAGATTAAAATTCCATACAATATATTAAACAACACCCCAAGAAACCCTGAAATCCACCCACCCCTTAAAAAATATTAAACCAATTATACATTAAAACATCTTAGTTAAAACATCATGAGTAGATTCCACTCATAAAGGCATTACTATATATCCTGCTTTCCTCCTGAATGCGACCCAAAGTGGTTAACACATGAATAAAAACATGGTACATTCATTAAAAAATTACCAATAAAAATATTGAAAAACTACCAAAATAAAGCAAAATTAGAATAATGTAAATTTTTTAAATATCATAAATGCTACATTTTAAAAGGTAAAATATGATGGTATTTTTGGTACCACCTTTTCGCTCTTGGCCCCACTGACCAAAGAAACACACCGATCCCAAAATGATCAGAAAGTGAATTCTTCTTTGGGCTAAAATATGATTTTCCACAGTAGTTTGAAGGACACAGTTATATCAGTTAGATCCCAAGCTAGGTAAATTTGGGCATCCTTGGCAACCATACCACAGAATTCCCTTGTACATATATATTGGATGGTAAAAGTATTGTTAGTGAAGGGCAAATGGATTTTTGGCCAGCTAGTCTGCCATTACTCTTCTTCTTCTTAAACATCTTCTTTGAAAACCACAAGTATCATTAACACTCACTAAAAATAACTGCCATAAAACAATGAATAATTTGCAGTAGCAGCAGTTCTGTTTTAAAACAGATGTTTGCTAGGCAAATATAATATACCCACTGATGCATTTTGCATCTAAATATATAGATGAAAGGAGGAAATGAGAAATTTGTTGTATGACAATTACTAACTTTTATTAAAAACAGTGAGTTGTGGTTAAGAAAAATGTAAATAGCTTATGTCACCTGTTTTTTTAACTTGCAAATAATGTAGTAACTATACACTGAACTTCATAATGCTGCTAATAAGTTATTACCTTGCACAACTAATGTTATTTCATGTTCAATCCTGAACAAGGGTAGCTTACATTCTAGTAAAGCCAGTAAAGGAGTGCAGCCCTCACACTGTTTTGTCCTGGTTTATTTACAAATAGTTGCTTAACTTATGGTACAGTTTGCTTTCATAGAATCATTAACTTGGAAGAGACCACAAGGGCCATCCAGTCCAACCTCCTGCCATGCAGGAATACACAATCAAAGTACTCCCAACTGATGACATCCAGCCTCTTTTTCTGTCAGGGGGGGGAGACGCTTTCCAGTGTATACAAGGCAAGTTGTGTCACACAGCTGCTGCTACGGATGCCTCTGTAGAGACTTATCTCTCGTGTGGCCTACTGACTGGCTTCTAGATGTCTCTTGGCAAATTCAGGTTCAAGTGCTGCCTTCTCACACTCAACTTTGTCATCTTTTGTTGTGAGGGGTATAAAAGTGAGCGAAAACTGTTCTAGAATCCAGAATCTGCTGATGTTTTTGCAACTTTAATTCTAAAATTGAAACTGTCTTTTCTGATCCAGTGGCGTCCCTGAGGTTGGTGTCACCTGGTGTGTGTGTGTTGCCCTCCCTGCCCAGCCACCCAGACCTCTGAAGCCCCACAGGAAAGGCCTTTAGGATCTAGTGTGGCTACAGCCACATTGGACTCTGAAGGCACTGCCCCCCCAAAAGCCCTCGCTTCTGTGGGGGGCAGCACTGCAGCTTCCAGAGAGCCCATTTAGGGTCCTGTGGGGCTGCTGGGTGAATGGGAAAGTGCCCTTTCTCACTCACCTAGTAGCCATGTCAGTCCCTCCGGGTGTATTGCCTCTGGTCTGGGGTGTCACCTGGTGCGGTCTGCACCCCCCTCCCTTGTGACCCTACTATTCAGATCTTGCTGCTTCTCATTCTTTATTAACAACACATAAAATGTCAGTTTCTTCTACATTCCCTTGTCTTCTTGGATGAACTACCCAAATCATTCAAACAAAAAAAATCCATCAGTGATACCTTTATTGGCCAACCAAAATGCACAATATACTTGTTGCAAGCTTTGAAACTTTATGGGCTTCTTCAACAAGCAAGATATTACAAACATATCGGATTGCAAAAGAGGGGTCCCTGTTGAGATGCAAAAGATTTTAAATTTCCTGGGCTTTGCAAATCTCCCTATAGCCACAGAGCCAGAAGGAGGAGGATCCTGCCTACAAACTATATCCTTCCCTCCATATACCATCTTAACTAAAGAATGAAACAACCTGTAGGCACCTAACCAACATCTCCAATTGTTTTTCTTCTGTTTGGTTTGTAACATCTTGCTTGATGAAGTAGCCCATGGAGCTCTGAAAGCTTGCAACAAGCATATTGTGCATTTTGGTTGGCCAATAAAGGTATCAATGATGGATTTTTGTTTGAATTTGCTAAATGGCCAACCTAGCTACCCGTGCACGTTATCCAAATTGTTGATGTCTCTGAATCCTTCCATTTGCTCTCTTCATCCTGTTGCTTCCTGCTTCTGAATTACTGTTGTCCCACCATTCCCCTGTCTCTTCGTATTATTAATATGTTTCTATGTTTCTATTGGTCCATTTTATTCTCAGTTTAAACATGCTAATATCAGAGCTTTTCTTTCTACTTACTATGCTAAGATCTTGGTTTGGTCTTTTCCCACCTCATTTATTGCAATCTTCTTTTGACTGGGCTTCCTTTATCCCACCTTAATCCCCTACAGGAAATTCTTGGTTTGGATTGAATGTTTCCATTCAACATTCTGCTGCTAAAATTATCTGTTTTGCCCATTGTTTTGATTATGTTATCCCACTTTCCACTTTTGATATCTTGTCATTGGTTACTCATTCCATTTAGGATTCAGTACAAGCTTCTTGTTTTAAGGCAGGGGTCGGCAACCTACGGCCCGCGGGCCGGAAACGGCCCCGTTCGCCGGACTTACCGGCCCAGGCCGTTGGTTGCCGCCGTTGCTGCAGTTGTCGCCGCCGCGCGCCGCCGCGCGCCGCCACCCGCGCGCATTTTTGGCCGCGCGCTTGCTGCGGTCGCCATTTT
>CM034708.1:85133268-85144053 GCA_020142125.1 Phrynosoma platyrhinos | reverse complement strand
CGATTTGGACTACAAAAATGGCGGCCGCGCGTGCGGGGGGGAGGGCACACGTGGCGGCGTGAGCGTGTGCGTGCGCGTGAGCGCGCGCGCCGCCATTCCAACCCCCCCTTGGCCCAGCTGAGACCTGGGCAACGGGAGACCGGCCCAGGTCTCAAAAAGGTTGCCTGTGCCTGTTTTAAGGCTTCAAGCCTTACATAACCTAGCTCCCCAGCCATTCCTCTTTCTTGACTTCATCCTTTTTCACTCACTGCTCCATGCTCTTGGAATCGCCTCCCTATACATTTGTGAACTGCTCCCTCCCTCAATATTTTAAAATCTATATTAAAAACTTTCTTGTTTTCTAAAGCATTTGGAAATTTAGGGTTGTTTTTTTTTATAATCCTATATATTTGATTACATGCATTGATTAGTTGGTTTTATATCATATTGCATTTTTTGTATTCTGCCTAGATAATTTGTTTTATAACTGTATTGTAGATTTTTATTTTTCTTCTCTCTGCATGTGTGTACACACACACTTTAGATTGTATGCCTTTTGCAGGATCTAGCTTTTTATTGATGTACCTCTAAAGCACCATGTTAATTAATGGTGCTATATAAATGAATGATAATGATGTGAAGTCGAAGGCTTTCATGGCTGGCATCCATAGGTTTTTGTTGGTTTTTCGGGCTGTGAGGCCGTGTTGTAGAAGAATGAATTCCTGACATTTCGCCTGCATCTGTGGCTGGCATCTTCAGAGATGTCTGAATTCTTATTAAAAACCAAGGTAATTGCAGAACAAAGGTCACAGCTGAAAGCACCTAGAAGATGCCAGCCACAGATGGAGGCAAAACATCAGGAATAATTCTTCTAGAACACAGCCTCACAGCCCAAAAAACCAACAAAAACCTGATGATGATGGTGATATTTAAAAACCTTAATTATGATGTTTAAAAGCCTCCAAAAAAGGAGACACCACCATATGTGAGGCAGCATAGGCCACTGTCGAACAGCTGTTATCGTCAGAATGTTGTTCCTAGGGTTTATGTAGAATCTCTATTCCTTACTTCTATGTCTTGTGAAAAATAAGATTATATGAAGCAGGCCTATACTCACTAAGACAATACTTAGAAAAGTATACCCTTATACTCATAACTCAGACGTTGGACTGCTGACTACCTGGACATTACAGGTTCCTCTGTGATGGAGTGGCAAACTATGGCTTCCAGTTTCCCTGGGTTTGACAGCTCTGGTATTTTTTAAACAAAAGTGAAATTTAAAGTCCCCTCTCACATTCTAGGCCCGGTGTGTCTAGTGCAATTTCCCCATTATTTTGCCCCCCGACCTCTTTTTAGGACTGGGATTTTGTTCTCAAAAGAGCTCCATTCCCCCAATTAAATCACTTGGAGGGATGGAAGAATATGGCAGAATTGGCCACTAAGAAGAGTGCAAGGGGCCATTTAAGCTAAACATGTTTTATTTAATGATGGATAAAGCTAATACAAAGAAAATCAACTCATTTGAAATGTGGTACAGGAGTTCTACGGATATCATGGACTGCTAAAATGACAAATAAATGGGTCCTAGAACAAATCAAGCCTGAACTCTCCCTAGAAGCCAAGATTACTAAAATGAGACTATCATATTTTAGACAGATCATGAGAAGATAGGACCCCCTAGAAAAGCCAATAATGTCTGGGAAGGTAGATCTGTAGCAGGAAAAGAGGAAAACTGCATTACAGATGGATAGACTCAATCAAAGAAGCCATGGCCCTGAGTCCGCAATAACTTAACAAGCTGTTGAGAACAAGGTTGGTCTCTCATTCATAGGGTTGCCATTAGTTGAAGTAGACTTAACAGCAGTTAGCATCAACAAATTAGAGGTGCAGGAGCAACAATTTAAGGTACTGAGTTTCTGGCACCCAGACTGAAATTCCCCTTCCCATTCTATAAGCAAGACACAAGGATAACTTTACAGTTACTAATCTTGACACCTTCCACTGGAGGAAATATTATTGAGACAGATCTAGTACCAGTAGGAAATTATTTTAATTCTGTGCACAATTATGAAATCAAGTCAAATATGTAGTTAACGCATGAATGGTGCCAAGTTTTAATTGCCTTACAGCAAATGAGTGACATCACCAGCATATTGGAAAAAATGAAATTGTGCACGTTTTTTTTTTTTTAACACCACAGTACAACTCCGTAATGATCATATAGACCAGGGGTAGGCAACCTTTCCCCTTTAAGGGCCGAGGGACTTCAGCTCCCAGAATCCCAGGAGCTATTGGCCAACATGGGACTATTGGCCAACATAGCTGAGGCTCCAACAGTCTGCTACACACTGCATCCTTTGACTTACTACTTAGTCTTAATGCATGTAAGCATCCAAACACTCCCTAATGTATTTTTTAATCCAGCTATAGTTTGATATAATATTGGACACCAGCATGAGCGGATGCAGTTGTGATGGCATGCATAGTACTACAATATGTAGTGTGAAAGACATGTAGACTTTTAGCCATTTGAAAAGGCGTGGGATGGAGGAGCTGCTGGAAGAGCACTGCCACACACCCCTTCTGCATTTCTGAGAGAAACTGAAAGCCAAAAGATGAGCTCTGCTAGATCAAACAAGACCAGAATCCCCCTTTCATCTCTTGTGTATTCCAAAACAGCCCTTCCTGGCCTCCTATTCCTGGGGACTCAGATCTTGTCTAGGTGTTGTGAAGTCCATGAAGCATCATCAATCAAAATCAACCCCCCTCAACTTCCAGGTATCAAAACAAACTTTCCACTTTGGAAACCTTCTCAGGTTCTGTCGAGGGGCTTTTGGTTTCCCATGGAACCTTTATGCATTGGGGTTGCCTTAAAGCAGGGGTCAGCAACCTATGGCCCGCGGGCTTGCAATGCGGCACCATTTTCCTTTCCAAAAAGGCGCCTCTACTCACGCACGCATGAGCACGACAGTGGGGCACCATTTTGGAACGCCAAACTGCGCCAGCGTCGTGAACATGCACTCGTGACGCACGGTGCCATTTGGCGTTCCAAAATGCCGCCCGGCGTCGTGCACATGCGTGTGCGATGTGGGCTGCCATTTTGCTTTCCAAAATGGCACCCTGCGGTCGTGCACGCATGCGCATGACGATGGGAGTAGTGTGCATGCTCGCGCGTGCGCACACGCACCTCCAACACCATCCCCCCCCCTTCGACCTGACGATAATTGGGGGGGGCAGGGCAACCGGCCCCACCAGCATAAAGGTTGCCCACCCCTGCCTTAAAGGTATAAATAGCTCCCCAAAACTTAGCCTTTTTGCTGCAGTCTGCACCCACACTTGCATAGTGACTGTTGCCCTCAGGCTTCAGTGTCCATTCCTTTGTCCATTCCTGTCCGGTTACTCATACCTCGTGGATTAATCTGTTCCTGCTTTCCGTGGACCTTATCTTCAGGATTGGTAGATATACCTCCTTATCCAGCCCTCAAACTCCACTATACCTTTCCATTTTTCTATATTTGGTGAGCTCTGTATGCTGTGTGAGAGTGAGGTACTCTAGTGTGTGTGTTCTTTTATATTTCTTCTAATAAAAGCTGATGTAGTTCCCCATGCCTGGAGTCTCTACTGTTGTGGATAAACAGGAATGGAGACCCTTTTGGAAGTCAAGAAAATAGAGTTTATTCTTTTAACATCGAGGGGCCTCTCAGAGAACAACACCCCCCTCAGTTAATCAACATCATTATATACCATCTTACACAGCTAATTTATAATTATATTACCACATGCATAATTCAACATTTTCATTGGTTACAAGATATAACTCCAAACCCCCTCCTCTCCTGATTATATGTTACACTTCTACTTCTCATGTGTGAACAAATGTAGCGTTCTTCCTTACTGCCTGTTCATACCATCAATGCTATCTCCTTTGGCTGTGAAACTGTCTGCCTTCAAGGCCAAAAACCAATATTCCTTTTCAGTGAAGCAGAGCCTTTTACAAACTGCCTTGCAAATGTACAATTTTAAACAGGGGTAGGCAACCTAAGGCCCGGGGGCCGGATGCGGCCCCCCGAGGCCTTTGGACCGGCCCAAGACTGGTCCTGCCGCCGCCGCCTACCATAATGATATTGATTATTGTTGTTATTATTTATTCTTGGGGTTTTCTTGGCAAAATCTCCACAGGGGTTTTGCCATGGCTTTTCAGGGGCTGAGAGAGTCTGCATGCATATTTTTTAAAATTTTTATTAATTTTTTAATTTTAATTTTAATTAATTAATTTATTTATTTTTGGTGCTTCGGCCCCCCCAATTGTCTGAGGGACAGCAACCCGGCCCCCGGCCCAAAAAGGTTGCCTACCCCTGGTTTTAAACATAGAAAATGAGCTCTCAAGGATCATCCCCGAGTTAGCCATGAGCTTTGTAGATTTTTTAACATTATTTTATCTCCTACACTATCAGTTATTACCAATATAGCTGGTGCTCAGTTCCTGTATATGTTTCCCCTTCTTACAAAGCCAAGCTAAACATTCCCCAAATTGATTAAAGATAGATTGCATTGGTCAGTGGAGGCTCTATAAGCCCCACACATTTAGGGTAACATGCAGGATCTAGACCAGTCTTCTCCAAAGTTTTATCTTCTACATGCTTTGAATTATAATTCCCATCAGTCCCTAGTGATGATGCTCAATGCTCAGGATTTATGGAATAAAGTAAAAAAAAAAATCTGGTGTCTTCTAGATTGGAAAGAGCTGACCTAGCTCCCCAGAAGCAAGCATTAATATTTAAACATATATGCTCTAGTCCTTCCAATATAAACCAAGATCTGCAGGTTTACACCAAACATTCTTGCAATATCTATTTGTAGTAGTAAATAGATTGAAAAAGCAAGATGGATACCCGTAATTCACCAGATATAGCACAAGTTCAGCACAGAAGGTCAGAGATTGCTGCTGGTTGTTCCCTATGCCAGGCTTGGGGAAACTATGAGGGGTTGCAGACTGCCAGAAATAGTGCAAATTGAGTCCACTTTTAGGGTTAGGGTTAGGGTTAGGGAATCATGGGAACTGTAATTTATTGTGGCACCAGAGCTCTCTGAGAGAAGGCTCAATGTCTCAGAAAAAAACAACAATTCCTATGATTCCCTAGCACTAACCCTAACCCTTAAAGTGGACTCAATTTGCACTATTTCTGGCAGTCTGCAACCTCTGCAACCCAAATAATGCTGGACTGCATATCTTAGCAGATCTAGCCAGCATAGCCAGTGATAAAGACCGATTGAAGCTACCATGCAATATCTGAAAGAGCTTAAATTGCTAATTTCTGCACCTTTCAGCTATAGCCTACCAAGTACATCATCCAGTTTCTGCAAGTATCCTGCAAAACAGCTGATGTTTCTCACATGTCTCGGGAGAGGAAGGAAGAGACAGTGATAAAGACATGATAAAGACCGTTCCTTGAATACAGAAGAGTCTGCTATCCCTCATCAATTATAATGAATCAGAGCTACAAGACCAGGAATGGGCAGCAGCTTTTAATTCAAGAGCCAACTCTGTCCCCATATCTACCTCAGTAACACTATCATAGTACAGCAACCATACCATTAAACACTCATTCACCTTCACAACCCCTAGTTGCATCATATGACAACAGCGCTCTCTCAGTCACACCAGAGTAACTCTATGCAATTGAATAAACAGCAATAAATCAGACAAGAAAGAAAACACACACACAAAACAGGTGCAGGAGCATTTCAAGCTTCCTGAACATCCAGTACCCAACTTGAAAGTTGCTATGTGTGTGTATGTACCTTCAAGTTGCCTGTTGATTTATGATGACCCCCCATGAGTTTCATAGGGTGCTCTTAGGCAAGAAATACTCAGAGGTGGTTATACCAGTTCCTTACTCTGAAATATAGCCTACAGCACCTGGTATTTACTGGTAATCTCTCATCCACGTACTGCATAGCTTCCCAGATTAGATAGGATCCAGTACTTTTAGGTATTTAGGCCATGCTCTTCACTGAAAAGTAGAAAGGGAGATTCCAGCTAGAAGCTGTTGAGATGGAACTGATAATACAAATCTGACACCAGACCACTTACACTGAACACCCCTTGTAGCATCCTTCTATCTCAGTGGTTCCCAAAATTTGGTCCTCCAGATGTTTTGGACTTCAGCTTCCACTCCTCAGTGAACTTGACCAAAATGGATCCAATTCTGGGGACTATGGGTGCTTTAGTGTAAGACATCTGGAGGGCATGATTTGGGGGAGGAGGCACACAAAGAGATTATTCTTTTTACATGTGCATTCCTTCTACTTTGCTAATTCATTACCAATCCAGAGCAAGTTACACCCATATTGATTTTACATTTTACCCTTTTACCGGATCACATTTCCATTTGAAAGTGTGCAATGATAAGACGCATCACACTGGTGAACATTTTGATCTTATTTTCTGATAACTATGGAAAATGACCAAAAACCAGACCAAAAAAACGTTATCAGGCCTTCTGACTAGAACAAATTCTATAATGTAGGATGAATTAACTGGCACCCCGTGCTTCTTTCTTGCACTTCAGGCTAGCTTACTTGACTATATCCCAGATTTTCTTCACAACAGGTTTCTAAAATAGATTAGGCTGAGAGATAGTGACACCCAGCCACCTTCAGAATAGAGCAAGAATCTGAATGCAGATATCCTAATCCAGGTTGTTGCTGGTCATGACCTTTAAAGCCACTGTAGAGACAGGAACTGACACTGAGTATTCTTTATCTAAGAAAACCCTATGAAATTCATGGGACCACCATAAGCTGATAAGTGACTTAAAAGCACATGCACACATATTTTTTGTTTTTGTTTTAGAGAGCCATTGGGTGTAGTAGTTTGATCACTGGGACAGGACTAGGGAGGCCAGGGTTTAAATCCCACTCAGCCATGGGAACCAACTAAGTGATCTTTGGACAAATCATACCCTCTTAGCCTTAGACAGAGGAAGACAGTGGCAAACCTCCTTGGAACAAATCCTGCCAAAAAAAAAAAAAAAATCCTAGGATAGGGTTGCCTTAAACTAGAGTCAACTTGAAGCCACATCACAATAAACAACTATCTGCCTTTGCAGACTGCTAGAAATAGTGCAAACTGAGTCCACTTTAACTGCCCTGCCTCAGTGCTAGGGATCATGGGAACTGTAGTTTTTCCTGAGACATTGAGCCTTCTCTGTCAGAGAGCTCTGGTGCCACAATAAACTACAGTTCCCATGATTCCCTAGCAGTGAGTCAGGGAAGTTAAAATGGACTCAATTTGCACTATTTCTGGCATTCTGCAAAGGCCCTATATTTCTGTTTCAATCATTTAATTATTTTTATTATTTATAATTTGCTCTGGAACTATCAAGAAATGAATAGTATACACCTGTCACATAAATAAATCAATGAAGTGGAAATGAAAGTGGAAATGGGAGGGAGAAACCTTCTTACACACCCTAAAAGCAGATTTGCAGGCTCTTAGAGGGCTACAGGAAAAAGAGAAGAAAAAGGAAGTTGCAACAGCAGCACAAAAAGATTTAGGCCTTTACCTGTTGCACTATCTATGTAGGCTGCCACTTCTTGCAGCCTTAGAATAAGTAGGAAAAGATATTGTGATGCTAGTCCAAATGATTTTTTAGGGACCACTTACAGCCCAGACCTCCGGTTGTAAAGAAATTCTAGATTCTTTACAACAGGGCCTTTGCAGACTGCCAGAAATAGTGCAAATTGAGTCCACTTTAAGGGTTAGGGCTAGGGAATCATGGGAACTGTATTTTATTGTGGCACCAGAGCTCTCTGACAGAGAAGGCTCAATGTCTCAGAAAAAAAAAAAACAATTCCCATGATTCCCTAGCACTAACCCTAACCCTTAAAGTGGACTCAATTTGCACTATTTCTGGGAGTCTGCAAAGGCCCTAAATCTGAAGGTTTTTGTTTTGTTTGAATCAAAACTTTTCTGTTAGGACTGAGGGTGCAGGTGTAAGAGAGCTGAGTGCACTCTGCAGAAAATGGGTTCTCTTAAACATCTAGTGGGAATGGAAATCTGTGGGAGTACTAATACTATGAACCGTCATCTTACATTCAGCCTATGTGTGTGCATAAATAAACCCTCTGTCACAAAAATGTCAGATAAACTGAATCTTAGGGAAGCGTTGGAACCTCAAATATGTCTTGGCCCTCAGAAATGGGAGGCATGCATGAAGCAATACCCAGGTTATTTGTTGCTGTGTGCCTTCAAGTCGTTTTAACTTATGGCAACCATAAGGCAAACTTACCATGGGGCTTTCTTGGCAAGATTTGTTCAGAGGAAATCTGCCACTGCCTTCCCCTGAGGCTGAGAGCATGTGACTTGTCCAAGATCACCCAGTGGCTTTTGTAATAAAACAGATTAGTTTGGTTCCAGCCCATGGAACTTCACACAACTCTGCACAGCCTATAGACTTACATTTCTTGAGCAATGGCAACCCACTTTGGAAACCTCATGTAGTTTCTGAAGCTACATAGGATATAGAATTTCAAAGGGAAAACCTATTGATCCTTTGGCACTACCCTCCCAATGTCATTTTAAAACCCTACATGGCATTCACAAACTTTAGCAGAGTTCTGGGCAGTAATTAACAAATTATGGCAATATTGGGAAAGATTTCAATCCTGTCTGTCATCATAATATAGTACAGTACAGAGAGTCAGGGATTTGACCTCATAAAGGTATAATCATATGTAAGTGCAGTACATTCTGAAAAGCAGAAAGATTACAAAGTGGGATAATAAACTTGCAATTCTACAATTCAGTTAATTCGATTCAGTAGAACCATATCTTCTGAATACCCCAGAATGCTCACATCATACTAACAAATGAGACTAACAGACTGCCAGAAATAATGCAGCTTGAGTCCACTTTAACTGCCCTGGCTCAGTGCTAGGGAATCATGGGAACTGTAGTTTTTTCTGAGACATTCAGCCCTCTATGTCAGAGAGCTCTGGTGCCACAATAAACTACAATTCCCTAGCACTGAGTCAGGGCAGTTAAAGTGGACTCAAGCTGCATTATTTCTGGAAGTCTGTAAAGGCCCAATATCACACAGTTGGGAACTAAATAATAATAAAAATGTTCTCGGAGGCTTTGCTAAGGTCCTTTCTAGAATCTTGAATATTCATCTCTTTTCCCTTACCATTAAAGTCTGATCCCAGCTTTTGTTTAACTAAAAGTCCCATCAAGTCTTTAAATTCCTAAGCAGAGATTGGAATAACAGTTCCCCTGGTCTCCTTCTCCTAACCCTTTTGTGATGCTGGAACAGCTTCAACATCTGGTTAGATTCAAAGGAGTTCTCTTCCAGTAGCAAGGTGAAACACCACGTCTTCAAAAAGTTCATGAGGGAGTGGCAGTCTGAAATCCAAAGACTTGTGCATGTATACCCAAAGAGAGGGGAAGGCAGGTTGGCCAAACTCAAAAGAGGACAGCTTTAATAGCTCTGGAGAAGAGGAAATTTCAGCAGGTGAGAGAGATATTCCCTCTCTCTCACAATCTTTGAGTGTGCAGGAACACTGTCCTCTTTTGCATCTGGCCCCCCATAACAGGAAAGGAGGAAGATCAAACTGATTTGGTAAATGGGCAACATATAATACTATACATGTTTACTCAGATGTCAGTCCTAATTCATTTAATCGACCTTACTCCCAATAGCCTAAGTATACACCCTTCCCTAGAAATAAATCCCCCTGAAGTTAACAGGGCGAAATTGGGTGTGTAGACTGCACAGGCATCAGCCTGAAAGGATCTGGCTGGACTGTCCTTAAATCATGTTGGCTGTGACTTTATTTATGTATTTATTTCAAGGGTTTATATCCTGCCTTTTCCCCACAATGGTATTCAAGGTGGGTTACAATAGTTTAAAAAGGCAGAAATAAAAACATTGGTTACAAAAGTTTAAAATAATTGAATATTATTAATATCAATATATAAATTAAATACATATGGTATGTAGCGAGATCCTGTAGCACCTTCGAGACTCACCAATTTCTTTCTTTCAGTTAGTCTCAAAGGTGCTACAAGATCTTGCTAGATACTGATTCTTCAGACTAACACAGCTATATCTTTCAATTCTACCATCAAATACAAATACTGTAGTTACAGAGCAGCCCAATGCTTGTACCTGGTTGTAGTTCAGAAAGCTCATATATGTAACACGTATCTCTATGACTCTGGAGACCAGTGACCAAATGCATCAGAGGAAGGAGACTGAAGTCTACAAAAGCTCATGGTGGCAATTTCTTTCAGTTAGTCTCAAAGGTGCTAAAAGATCTCTTTGCATACTGACTCTACAGACTAACATAGCTGTATCTTTCAAGTCTACCATTAAATACAAATACTGTAATTATAGAGCAGCTCTATGCTTGATGTAGTGCAGAAAGCTCATATATGTAACATGTATCTCTATGACTCTGGAGACCAGTGTTCAATTCCCAGCTTGGCCATGAAACCCACTGGACAAGTCACATGCTCTCAACCTCAGGGGAAGGCAATGGCAAATTCCTTTGAACAAATCTTGCCAAGAAAACCCCATAATAGGGTCGCCTTAAGTTGGAAACGATTTGAAGGCACACCACACCACCAGCAAATAATCTCTGAAGAACACTAAATATATATTAGTGGTGGCCAGGAGGAAGTGCTACACTAAGTTCTCTTCCAGTAGCACTTTGGTGGCCAGGAGGGAAGGGCTATACTAAATATATAATATTCTATCTCATAGAATCATAGAGTTGGAAGAGACCACAAGGGCCATCCAG
>CM034708.1:85115844-85127509 GCA_020142125.1 Phrynosoma platyrhinos | reverse complement strand
GGTGAGGGGCTTCTGAATTTGAGCAGAGGGGAGATGTAAACATGGGCGGAGAGAATATATTCATTTTAGGTATTTGTGATTTGCTATATAGTTTAATGACATCAGCCAATAATGTTACAGGGATGGAAAAATACTGCCAGGGAAAAGGAATAAAACCATGCTGTGTCAAGTTTGGGGGTGTGCCTACTCGCCTAGGTCACCCTTCTTGCAAGAATGTTAACTAATACATTGGAAATTACTGCTTCACTTGTTTTGTCCTGATTAGTTTGATTTGGTACTTAGAAAACTGTAACTCACAGGTGCTACAAGATGTCTCTACATAATGATTCTATAGACCAACATGGCTGTATCTTTGAATTCTAAATACCAAATGAAAGTATTTATTTCAGTTAACCTAGCCATGTATTTCTCTGTAAAATCAACATGCTGTCAACATTAATAAATTACATAGTGTGCACATATCTGTCTTTATGAAGGCCCACACCCCAACATTCAGGATTTTGGGGGGAGGCATTTCATATTAAAAATATGAAAAATAGATTCATATGAAAAATATTAATTATGGGGTGTGGGCCCATCATAAAGACAGATATGTGCACACCATGTAATTTATTAATGTAGACAGCATGTTGATTTTACAGAAAAATACATGGCTTGTTTTGACTGATTAATGTTTTTGCTCGTTTTCCCTGAAATTCCTCTTCCAAAGGTCAACTGAATTTGACATTTCCCATCCTGCAGAGGGCACTCTTGCATCTACATTTCAGCATGTAGGTATACAAACAATTTCTATACAGTATTACAAAGCTGCCTTTGTATCAAGATTATTATAAACATTTGAAACTAATACTATAAAACTGATTTTTGTGACATTTTTGTCCACTTGTAGATTAGGTTATTTGTTTTCCTGGGTATAACAGCCATGTTGATTTTTAAATAACAAAATACTTGTCTCTCTGTCCCTCGTTCTCAAAAGGCAGCAAAGGTGTGACCATGGTAGAAGTGATTTTGATTAAAGCACTTCTCCAGTAAGACTGCTTATTCTTAGATACCTAATTTGGTTTGTTTTATTGTAATTGCATATGTCAAGATTAACAAAGGTTATCAAAAAGAATAGTTTAAGTTCAATTGTTTATCACAGATAAATTAAAAGCATTAAAGCAAAAGAACCATGGTAAAACATCTATGAAAATTCTATTGATTTAATAGATCTATATTAGTGGGGACTGGCAACTGGATTTAAACCAGCGATGGAAATCATTTGGTTCTCCAGATCTTGGACTGCGATTCTCAGCATTCTTCATAATTGGTCATGCTGGAACTTGCAGTCTTCCAACATCTGAGGAGCTGCATATGCGGTATCAATCATGACTTTGTAATTTTCCATGTATGTATTTTCTGTGTAACTAATTTTTAATGACAACATTTTATGAATTGAGGAAGAAGGGGGTCACACTGGTTCCGCTTACTAGAGTGAACACACCCACACACCGCTGTTTAATATACACACCCTTCCCTCATTGTCAGCAATAGTTGAGGATTTGGCAAAATACCTTTTCAGCTACTTACTCCCACTTCAGTTTTGGACTTAATACATGAATAACCAGCTGAAGTACATATCATGGGAAAACCTGTTGATGTCTCTTTTTGTGTACATGCAGGAGGAGAGAAAGTTGAAAGGCATCCCCAAAGAAAGGGACTGGACAATAGCATGTGGGAAGAGATATTAGGATCAGGGCTTATGTTGGGGAGCCAGATGGGAAGGTTTGTGGGTATAGAACATGTCCAGCTGTTTATCCCTGATTTATGCCTTGTAATTTTAGCCCTTCCTCCCTATTATTAAACTTATTAGGAAATAAGTATAAAAAACTTTACATTCCTATTAATAGTTTCCCTGATCTTCTATGTGACATGCTGCTAAATGCACTTTCCAAGGAGAAAACAGAATCCTGTGTCTCACTTTGGAGCAAATATCCATGGGAATAGTACTGTTAACCATATTAAGACATGGAGATTCCTGAGTCAGAATGGTAATTTAAGGTTCCTTACTGCGGCCTCCTTTTCTATTTATAGGCCTCACTTTAGTAAGATTCTGAAATACGTGAGCTGGCTACAATGTAGTAATACCAATGTTGATGTATTCCCCTCCTTATGCAAGACCCCCCTCATATGTAAAACCCTGGGGCAATTTCTCCCTGTATTCCTCCTTTACAAGTCCCTGGCTAAATTTTGTAGGTTGTACATAGAATTCTAAACAGAATACAATAAATGACAAGGAAAATAATATGCCAAGGGGAGAGATGTTGCAGTAGGATAAGAGCTAGAGATATTAATTTATGCATACCAGTTTTCATTTTATTTTTATTCAGTGCAAGACTGGCTTTAAGATTAGATAATTTTAGGGGTCACCTACAACACAAGTGTGCAGGGGACGACTGCAATCCTGTGCAGCTATGTGTGCTTGGTTCCACTAAAGCAAACAGAATTAAGCATGCATAATTTATGCATGTGGCATTGCAGCCCCAGTATTTTGCAAACTAAATATAAATCTGGTACTCCTCCTCACAACCTGAGCCTTTCTGCTGCTAAGAGGAGAATTAGGACAGGAAAATATAAAATAAAGAACATAAAGAAGACATCTTCACTGTACCTGTGTCTCAGGATATATTTACCTTTTCTGCCACCTAATACATTTATTTGTTCTAAACTTCTATGGTTCAGCATGCTTTTGATCACAGACCACATTTTCCTCTGATTACTAATGTATATTTTAATTAAGAATGTTTTTTTGAACTACTCCTAAAACAATTATACATGTGGCTGTCTCCTATCTGCTGACTGAAGGTCCAGCTACTCCTGAAGGCCGCTCAGATGTATGTCAAACTTGTCCCCACCCTTCAGCAATGTGGTCTACTTCTTATACAAGAAGTGGTTTACTTCTTATACAAGCAGCAATGTGGTCTACTTCTTATACAAGAAGGAGTATGCAGAGACAACGAACCAACCCATCCGTTCCCTTACCTTTCTTTCCTGTACTTCCTTGCTTTTAAGCAGTTTTTCTCCAACTTTGCTTCTGTAACTTTAGAAATTAAAGATAGAACTGTGTTATAAATTAGCATGGGTATATTTACAATTATAGTATCTTGAAACCACTTTAACTGCCATGGCTCTATTCTGAGGAATTCAGGGATTTATAGTTTGGTGAGGTACATACAGTTGTCTGCTTGAGACATCTAGTTCAGTGGAATTAATTTGAGCTTTGTGGCAGATAGTTTTGATTACTTCAACAAACTACAAATCTCAGAATTTCTCTTGACAGCTCATGGACTGAGAGAATACAAATAGTCTGATCCAGCTACTGTTGCCAGGTTTTCAAAATAGCATTAAGCAACAGTCAAAATTAACAAGAAGCAGGGTTGGCCATCAGGAAATAGTAATTAACAAATTTGTGTTCTATCTAAATACTATATCAAATGAAAGTATTTATTTCAGTTAACCTAGCCATGTATTTCTCTGTAAAATCAACATGTCCTCATTGATAAATTACATGATGCACATATATCTGTCTTTATAAAACGCCTACACCCCAAAATTCAGGACTTTGGGGCATCTTGTATAAAAGGAAAAGCTTTATAGCCCTCAAACAGAGGACGTCCCTTGTATGAAGGACACTAGTATGAGTCCTTTGGCTGCATCCGTACTGCAGAAATAATCCAGTTTGGCACCACATTAACTGTCATGGCGCAATGCTAGGGAATTGTGGGAACTGTAGTTTTGTAAGACATTTAGCTTTTTCTGTCAGAGACCTCTGGTGCTCCAGCAATTCCCAGAATTCCATAGTGTTGATCCATGGCAGTTAAAGCAGTGTAAAACTGGATTATTTCTGCGGTATGGATGCAGTATTTTGTGGCTGTTCGACTCTAGAGCTCAAGCCACTGAGGCTGCTGCCACACCGAGGAATTAATGCAGTTTGACACTGCTTTAAGTGTCACGGTTCCATCCAATAGAATCCTGGGATTTGTAGTTTGTTGTGGCATCAGAATTCAGCTCACAAAATTAGAAATCCCTGAATCCCATAGCATTGAGTCATTGTGTCAAATTGCATTTATTCTGCAGTGTAGATGCAACCTGAATGTCCTCATTCAGTGTACAAAACCATGAACATTTTAGGAATCTTATAACAACAAAATTGCACCAAAATACACCACAGGCCCTTTCATACTTCACAATTACAGCACTGTCATGGCAGCATCCTATGGAATCCTGGGGTTTGTAGTTTGGTGAGGCATTAGAGCTCTCTTGCTGAAAATTCTCAATATCCTTTCTTAAATTGCCAATTCCAGGATTCCGTATGATGGAACCATGACATTTAACATGGAATTATAGAGCTTTGATTGTGGTGGTGTGAAAGGGCCCAATTTGATAGCACTTTCCACTATAGCCTTGTAACTTTTCAGATGTTTATGCAGCAGGGATGAGGCAAATGTTGTTGGAGAACTCCTATTAGCCCTAATCAGGATACCAAGAAATGACAAATGACTGGAGTTGCAATTCAAGAACATATTGCAACCCAGACAGTGGCATCACTGGGGGGTGCAGAGGGTGCAGAATGCACCAGGTGACACCCTAAGAGGTGTGTGACACCACTGCTCCTCAGACATTTGGATTTTGGCAGAAATGGGCTGTGGCATTTGCCTGTATCTCTTTAAAATGCTGAAAAAATGGTGTGAGTGGAGTGAGACTCAGGGGGGTTGCAGACTGTCAGAAATAGTGCAAATTGAGTCCACTTTTAGGGTTAGGGTTAGTGCTAGGGAATCATGGGAATTGTTTTTTCCCCCGACACATTGAGCCTTCTCTGTCAGAGAGCTCTGGTGCCACAATAAAATACAGTTCCCATGATTCCCTAGCACTAACCCTAACCCTAAAAGTGGACTCAATTTGCACTATTTCTTGCAGTCTGCATCCCCCATCAGTGAGAGGACAAAGAAGAAGCCCCAGTTTTTTTTTTAAATCAAAATTTAAAATTTTAATTTGTACAAATTTATTTTTTTAAAAAAATTAAAACTTTCTTTAAAGACATCACATTTTAACCAAATTTTAACTTTACCCACACAAAGCTATGTATATGTAAACACATTTATTCTGTGTGTAAAGGTCAAGGTATTCCCCATTGACAAGGTAGGGGGTGGTACTCATCTCCATTACTAAGAGCCAGTGCTGTCAGAGACTATTCTGTGATCATGAGGCCAGCATGACTGCACAGAACACTGTTTATCTTCCCACTGAGAAGTGGCATCTATTTATCTACTTGCATTTGCATGCTTTCGAACTGCTAGGTTGGCAGAAGATGGGACTATTGACAGGAGCTTGCCCCATCATGCAGCATCCGGGCCTCGAACTGCCAATCTTGCAATCAATGGAGTCAATGCCTTAACCACTTGAGCCAATGGATCCCTATTCTGTGTGTGTGTATGATATCATTCACTGAATGTAATGCTAATAGTAGTGATGACATCCACAGCTAGCAAAATTAAAATTATGCCTTTAAATTATGATATCATGATTCTCTGTGTGTGTGATATTATAATTTAAAGGCATAATTTTAATTTGGCTAGTTGTGGATGTCATCACAACTATTAGCATTACATTCAATGGTATATGGAAATTAGGATTTCTGAGTAACGTTAGTGCAAAAAAAGCATTACTACGGATTCTGTATGGTGTGAAATGGGAGGAGGTCAATGTGGGGTGACACTGGGTGACACCAATCCCAGTGACTTCATGATACCCAGAAAGGATGAATGATTGGAATTGCAATCCAACAACATATTACAACCCAGATATTCCTTATTTCGGCCATGCTGAACAAGCGTCTCTCTGTGGTCCACAATGCGCCTGGGTATCCCCTTCCAACGCTCTTATTGTTCAAATCGGGACATACTAAAACAAATGACAGTACTTGCCCATAGGGAAACCATACTTGCCCATAGGGAGTCATGGAACATCTCCCAGATCTATAAATAGTGACTCTGGCTTTATCCTTGACCGCCATGACGTATCCCCCTGTCAAATTTTGTTTGTTTTTGTTTTAACTGCTATATTCATGTTTTAACTCGAAATTAGTTTAATTCTGTTTTATGGGGGGGGGAGGGTTGGGGTCAGGGTTGTGATTTTAACTTGTTCTTTTTAATTGATGTACGCCGCTTCGATTGCTATGCAGAGAAGCGGGATATAAATAAAATTTATTATTATTATTATTACCTGCCCATGGGGAAACATGGAGGAACACTTGCCCATAGGAAAACATTGGGCAAGTATTCAATGTTTTCCTATGGGCAGGCATTCTCCAGTGTTTTCCTTATGGGCAAGTATTCTTCAGTGATTCTCTATGGGCAAGTATAGGGGGTTGCAGACTGCCAGAAATAGTGCAAATTGAGTCCACTTTTAGGGTTAGGGAATCATGGGAACTGTATTTTATTGTGGCACCAGAGCTCTCTGACAGAGAAGGCTCAATGTCTCAGGAAAAAAACAATTCCCATGATTCCCTAGCACTAACCCTAACCCTAAAAGTGGACTAAATTTGCACTATTTCTGGCAGTCTGCAACCCCCATATAGTTTCCCTGTGGGCAAGTACTGTAATCCAACCTTACCACATACCATGGTGTGGGCCTCTATGGCTTCCTGAGGGCCTTCCACCCTTGACTCCAGAGGCCATTTTAGGGGGAAGGACGACGACGACGTCCAAATCTTTCCCCCATGGCTTCCAAAAACACCCCTCATCCAGGTAATTTTGGGAAAGGTCCTTATGCCTGAAACCTCCACCTTCTTCAGGGACCAGCATCTGAAACACACTCCCAAGCAAAAGGGAGGCTGTAGCAGAGTCCATTGGGAGGCGAGATAAGCTCACAAAAATATAAAATGGAGGTTGAAACCTGAGTATGACTCATACAGATGTAAGAGGTGGGCGAGGGCTATGTGAGGGAGAGAGGCTGTGTGTGCCACACATCATACAATAGGCATCATTTCATCACAACAGCCTTTTACTCGGGCCTAGTCACCTCCGCTTTCCTCCTCACCCGCCCCTCCCCCCATTTTTCTAATGGTCTCGTCTCCCCTAATGAATCAATACTTGACATTCCACAGTGGAGGAACAAACCAAAGCGGGGAAAGAGGGGGAGAGAGGAAGTAAAAGCGACGGAGGCGGTCCTCTTGAGAGGCGGAGGAGCCTTATTCCGGTTTTTATTTTCCTCCTCCTCCTGTTCTAATCCGGTTCAGAGGAGGAGAAAGAAAGAAAAAGGAACTTTATTTCTATTAACCCCCCCCCCACTCATTTTCTCTGAGGGAGGGAGACAGAGAGAGAGGAAGGAGGAAGGGGCCGGCGCTGGGTTGCCGCAACGCGCATGCTCCTGGCGGGCGCCATTTTGGAAGGGCCGGAGCAGCAGGAGCAGGAGCAGAGGCAGCCTGGGCCGCGGTGGCGGTGACGGGTGGAGGAGCTCGGCCCGGCTCGGAGGCCTGGGTTTGGGCGGTTCGGTGGGCCCCGCTGCGGACATGGCCAACATCGCGGTTCAGAGGATCAAGCGGGAGTTCAAGGAGGTGCTGAAGAGCGAGGAGGTCAGGCTTCCCTCCCTTTTGGGGCCCCCCTCACTCAGCCTTCTTCCTCCCCTTGCCTTTCATATATCCCCTTTTTCTCTTCGCCTCGTTTCCCTGACCTATATATATATATATATATATATATACATATACATATATATACACATATACGTATGTATGTATTCCTCTCCAGTGAGGGGCGGTGTTGTGGGAGCCAAGCATTCTTAGGGAAATGGCTGGAAGTCTCAAAGGTAGGGGTAGGCAACCTTTCCCCTTTAAGGGCCGAGGGACTTCAGCTCCCAGAAGCCTCAGCCATGTTGGCCAATAGTCCCATGTTGGCCAGTAGCTCCTGGGATTCTGGGAGCTGAAGTCCCTCGGCCCTTAAAGGGGAAAGGTTGCCTACCCCTGGTATAACTGATGGATATTTGTTTGAATTTGCTAAATGGCCAACACAATACCCCAAAATTTCACACACCCCTACACACACACATATATACATATATACACACACACATATATATGTATACACACACACATATATATCCAAGCTTCTCTCTAGTGGGGGCTGTTGATATGGGAGCCATCCAACCAGAGATAAATGGCTGGAAGTCCCAAAGGGAAAGGGGGTGCAAGCAGAGACAAGTGTGTGAAGTGTGAACTGCCTTTTATATTCCCCTTTTCTCTTTGCCTCATTTTCCTGACCAGCCAAGCTCTCTATCTATATTTCTTTTTAGGTTTCTCTCCAGTGGGGGGGGGGGGGGTTGTTGTTCTGGGCCTTCCTCCCTTGTCTTTCATGTTTTCCAGACCAAATTATATATAGAGAGAGAGGGGGAGGTAACTGAGATGCTGACTTATATCCCCCTTCTTCTTCTCTCTAGGGTGGGCCTACACACAGTTAGCAGAGCCCACAAAATGAAAGAAGCAGCAGCAGCAGTGGGGAAGTGCCCACCCACCCCCAGAAGGCCTGGCTTCTCCCTTCACACATACCTCTCTACTTGCATCCCCTTTCCCTTGGGACCTTCAGCCATATATGTATTTCTTTCCAGGTTTCTCTCTAGTGGGGGGTTGTTGTTGTTGTGGGAGCCAAACATTTTGAGGGAAATGGCTGGAGGTCCCAAAGGGAAAGGGGGTGTGAGTAGAGAGAATTGTGTTAAAGGAGAAACCAGGCCTTCTGGGGAAAAGGGATACTTTCCCCAATTCTTTTTCTTCCATTTTGTGGGCTCTGCTAACTATGTGTAGGCCCACCCCAAAGAGAAGAAGAGGCATGGGGGTTATAGGGCAGCATCTCAGCTCTATTTTGAGAGTTATGACCATTGTGTGTGAACCTTCCCTCCTCCTTCAGCTGAAGCAATTCACTGTCTTTCAAAAGTGGTGCCATTTCCTCTCTAAATGTCATCATATCCTCTCCTGCCCCACTCTTCTGTCTCGGATGCAGGCCCTTTCCCTAGGATGATATCCCACAGGTATTCTGGGTGCCTCTGATGATGGCCATGGCAAACCTCCTTGGAAAAAACTTGACAAGAAAACCCTATAGTAGGGTCACCATGGTCCAAAACACACTGCAGAAATAATCCAGTTTGAGAGCACTTCAACTGCCCTGGCTCAATACTAGGGAATTCTGAATTATTTCTCCACAGTTTTGTTTTGGACCAAAAAGTCAGAAACAACTTGAAGGCATTCAACACACATATTTCTTCCCTCCACTGACACCCATTTCTCTCTTTGCTCTTTCCTTTGTGCTCCAGTGAAACGTACAGAAAAAAGCTTTACCGTCTTTTAAAACAGTTTTAAGTTAAAAACATTGGTTTCAGTGATAGTGCCTATGGCTTCATACACACAGCAGAAATAATCCAGGTTGACACCACTTCATCTGTCCAAGCTCAATGTTAGGGATTTCTGGGAACTGTAGTTTTGTGAGACATTTAGCTTTTTCTTTTCAGAGAGCTCTGATGCCATGGCAAACTACAATTTCCAGAACTCCATAGCATTGAGCCATGGCAGTTAAACATGGTGTCAGACTGGACTATTTCTACAGTGCAAATGCAGCCTGTACTGGCAACCAGGAGTGGGGTTTACTTGATAAATGTTCTCAGGATTGATGACATTGGTGACGATTCCCCTGGTCGTTTCTCCTAAAAGCAGGGAACAAAATTTAAAACTGTGAAACTGGTAGTCTTCCCGGTGGAAATGTTAAAATAATGGGAGAACCATTCCCAAATGTGTAAATTTAATGGCAAAAACTTTTGAAGGGAAAAAAAGTGCTTTGGCTAGAATTTGTCTCTTCACCCATGAGAAACACAGAAAGTTTAAAATGTAATTGCAATATGCATGACCATTTGTTGGTTAAAAATCCACATAAAGACATGTTTTAAAACTAAATTTCTGTCTTTCATATGTGCACAGAAGGGAATATTTAAAGCAAGTTAAGTAGTTAATGTGAAGCAGTTTTAGTATTCTAATAAGGATGTTTTGTGGGGATTGTTTATTCACTTTAAAAATCCCAGAATTTTAATTAAGTATTTTTATAGCTCAGTGTGTGAAATAGTATTGGAGGGGAGGGAGGCAAAGCAAAATATGAGTTCTTTCACTTAACAGCAAATGGGAGCATTTTCTTAAATGTGGCAGAGAGCATTGGTAAGCCTTGCTGTTTAAAACCAATCTGGGATAAGAGTATTTGCTTCAATTACATACTGTGATGACATAAATGCATAAAGGTTACTCATTTTCTAATTTTGTTTACATCACACTATTATCACCAACATGAACATGATTGGTGAGAAAAATCCCCACTGACTTTCAGTATGATAACATGTCTGTGTATTACAGGAGACAAACTGGTTCATATTGTCAGAAGTTTGGAACTAATCCCATTGTCATGAAGGATGTACTTAGATAATAGAGGCATTTGCATGTTCACTAACAACATTTAAACATTAAACTCTTCACATGATCATCTTTAAATTGGAAAATCACGTATGAAGTGGTTCTGATTGCCCCATAGTTTCTATGTGATTGAGGTGTCAAATTTAGTGCCTAGAATGCTGTTGGTGCAATACAGTTGGCCCTCCACATTTGTGGCTTTGATTTTTGCAGATTTGATTATTTGCAGTTTTGATTACTATTTTCTCTCTAGGAATCTCTAATGCAGTTCTGCTGGAAGGTGACCATAGAGATGTGCTGGAGAACCTAGAAGTTCCTAGAGAAAACCCTTCTCTAGGCATTTGTAGGGTCTCCAGCATGATTATGATCAACCTCTGGCAGATGTTGATCATAGATTTGCACTGGAGGATCTGGAGATTCTCAGAGAGGTGTTCTCTCAGGTAAAAAGAATAGTGTGGTTTTTTCCTTGTGAGTTTTCCACATTCACAGGGGTCCTTCACCCCTAACCCTAACAAATGTGGAGGGACCACTGTATAATAAGTAATAGTGTATATGCTCCTAATACTAGAACATGAATTATTGAATACAATGTACAAGAAAAGAGATTTCATCTAAACATTAGGAAAAAGCTTCTTGAAAGTAGAACAGACTATCTTGGGAGGTGGGAGATTCTTTCTTTGGAGATCTTTAAACAAAAGTTGGATGACATCTTTTAGGAGTGCTTCAGCTGTGTATTCTGAATGGCAGATGGCTGGACTAGTTGGCCCTTTTGGCCCTTTGGAACTCTGTGATTTATCATATTTGTATCCTGGGCTTCCTTCAAGGAAGTCAGGGTGGAATACATGGCTTTTTCCAGTAGCTTCACAACAGCCATGTGAAGTAGGTTATGTTAAACAATAATTGGTAGTCCAAGGATGACCAGTTTACTTCATGACTGAGTGGCTTTTCAGCATAGTTCCTCTTGGTTCAACTCGATCCATTGTTGTATTTTCTTTAGTGAAGCATGTGATACTTTAGAATGTGCATCACAACTAAGTTCTTTTCCCCAATACTAATATTAAGTGTCAGCCATATGGGATTAGATCACATTAGCCACTACCCAGAGATCTTGGAGGACTGCAACCCCTACTTCATCTGCTCCCACCAAAAAACATAAATAAGGTGGAGGGTGTTGCCCTCAAGTTTCACCAAAAG
>CM034708.1:85053221-85070227 GCA_020142125.1 Phrynosoma platyrhinos | reverse complement strand
AAAACTACAATTCCCATGATTTCCTAGCACAGAGCCAGGACAGTTAAAGTGACCTCAAAATGGATTATTTCTGGCAGTCTGTAGAGGCCCTTAGATTAACTCTTATTTTTAACTGAGGCTGTCAATCACTGACTGGTATTGGAGATGTGTATAGTAGTGGATGGGTAATTGAACTGAATAGGGTTAACATCATGTCATGATGAATCTAATTGCAGCTGGGCTTTACCTTGGTAATGATAACTACTCAGTGGATCTTAATTTGCTCCTTTATGATTTTTTTTAAATATCGGTACTCCCCCTTTCAAGTGTGGCCTGTATATTCATGGTGGAAGATCTGCTGCACAATTCACATATTCTGTGTGGTATGCACATAATTCTTCCTGTAACGTCTTGTCAGTTTTAAAGCTGATCCTGCACTGAATAAGAGGCTGGGCTTCATGATTTTCATGGTTGCTGGCAGTTTGTGATTATATGCAAGATTCTTGTTTCAGGGAACTGAAAATAGCCAGTATATAGTAAATAAATCAACATGGCTGTAAACTGGTCTGTTTCAATGGATACTAAAGATAAACCCAGTCTGACCCTATCACAAGGCGAGACAGAAGAGATGCCCTTTCCATTGTCAGAGGCTTCAGCAAACTCTCATTAAGTGCCAAAACCTTTCTGTATATAAATTTGGGTTTCTAAAATCCCTGATGGAACACATTTTTTTTTCTTCATGTGTCAAGCTGCCATTGAAAGTGTTAACAAGTAAAGTAGTGACTGGTGCAAAAACATTTTACATTCCAGCTGACCTGTGCTATAGAAATCCAAGGTTTTTCAGCAGCGTATGACCTCAACTTAAACTAATGAACATTTTTTGAGCAGTGAATTATTTGTATGCATTTTTGTTTGGGTGTCTTTGGAAATACCTGATACATGAAACCTCAACTTTTGTCTGGAAAGAGAAACTGAGTGATTGAAAGGAACTTTCTGTCTGGGAGTAAACTATGCAAACCCAAGTATATAGAACAGAAAAGACGTTGCAGAATGTGCATCTTGTCTTTCAGAAGGAAAAGGCAACATCAAACAGTTTGTTTTCTTGCATTTTATAATTTAAAAGTAGGTGGGCATGGATCTGGATGAAGCGCATCTTTGCTGCTTTGGCAAATAAGCAGTTCTTGCAAGACACCGTGGCTTTTGTATTTGCTCTCTCTGGAAGGAAAGTATCCACAGAGGAAAAGGATTGTATGTATGGGCTCTGTAAATCATGACATCTTTGCCAAATACCAGTTTTATCTAACTGCATTATGGTTGTGGAGCCCACAATGTGTTGGAGGTGTGCCATGTGTGAGAGAGAGAGTTAGCACAGTAACTGCAAAAATCACGGTGAAGGAAGTGTCAATAAGAGGCTGGGGCTGAACAAGTTGCAGTTAGCTAATTGTTCATCTATGTCAGGGGTAGGCAACCTTTCCCCTTTAAGGGCCGAGGGACTTCAGCTCCCAGAAGCCTCAGCCATGTTGGCCAATAGTCCCATGTTGGCCAATGGCTCCTGGGATTCTGGGAGCTGAAGTCTCTCGGCCCTTAAAGGGGAAAGGTTGCCTACTCCTGATCTATGTCAAGGAAAACTACTACAGATACTGTCTTTGCAGAGAGAGCAGTTGTGCATGGAGTACCCTTGTCAGAGGCACTGGTTCATTCACTCATTTACTCAGCTTCCGTTTGAGCCAAATCCACGCTAAAAGCAGACTGGTGCTCCTAGTGGGATTGTGTGATGGCTGTCTGCTTTTTTAAAAAAGAGTCCTCAAATGAAAACATACTATACTCAGCCAATCCGTATCTAATGTTTTGTGCTGTTAGAGCTTTACGTTCAAGTGCCCTTATCTGCTCACTTATCTTGTTTTATTCTAATCAGGTCTGAATCCATTCCTAAAGGACAAACCATTGTGATCTACATATCTGCTGTACTGTAATGCTTCTGTCTGGTTAGCCATCTTCTTCTTCTCTGTTGCCATGGAAGGGGAGAGGGCAGGAAATCTACCCAATAGTTTTGAAATGTAGCCATTAAAAATCATGGCAGCAAGTACTGTAATGAGCCTGTCGTAAAAGTTGCAAGATGGTGCTCTGCACAGGGCGTCTCTCGGAAAAGTACTGTTGGAGATCCCTTGCTGACCTGTTTTCCCTCCCAATTTGTGTTGGATTTTGTTTTTCCTTGACCAAGACAAGAAAGGGTATTTGTAGGAAGCTTTTCACAGAGCGTTTCACTTTATTGTAAGAAAAACGAATGGGCTGGAATGCAACCTTGGTGTTTGTCTCGAGAATAAAAACACAACACTTTTGTACACCGTTTTTTAAAATAAATACACATTTTAAAAATGTTGATTTCCACTGCAAATGCTTAACAATAAATGCATGTTTCCCTGAAAAGTTCTTCATTTTATTTTGTGGTAATACATTTCCAGAATAGGTGATGATGCATCACAGTCAAGTATAGTGTAATAAGTTCATTAAAAGTTGGGGATGCAGGTTTTCCAAACATTTTTGTTCAATCAACGGGTTGTACCTGTGTTTTTAGTAAAAGTCCTCCCTCTCTTTAAAGCAGTGCTTCTCAATTATTTTCTGTCATGCCCCCCCTAGGAAGAAGAAAACATTTCGCGCCCCCCCCTTGGGGGTGCGCCTCACTATTTGAGAAGTACTGCTTTAAAGGAACTGAGGTCTCAATGATGACTGTCCCAAGCGAAGTGTTAACTTGTATTATTCTTAGTTGCTGCTTCCATAGCTGAGTCCTGTTGGTCAGCCCCAGCTAGAGTAGACCTTTTCAAATACTGATTGACTTGAATCAGCACATAGGTAAATCCACAGGATTCAATGAATTTGGAACCAATGGTATTCAGGAGTAAGATCTCAAGCACAAGAGTACACTGGCATCCATCCATTAAGAGACAAAAATTCAAGAAGGATCCTGACAAGATGGAGCGTGCCCAGAAGAGGGTAACCAAAATGGTGAAAGGTCTGGAAACAGTGCTCTATGAGGAGCAACTTGGGGAGCTGGGTATGTTTAGCGTAAAGAAAGGGTTAAGGGGTGACTTGATACCCCTGTTTAAATAGTTGAAGGGATGTCATATTGAAGATGGAACAAGCTTGTTTTCTGCTGCTCCAGAGAATAGGACACAGAGTCATGGATTCATGCTACGGGAAGAGATTCCACCTAAACATTAGAAATAACTTCTTGATGGCAAGTTCTTGATGAGCTGTTTGACGGTGCAATATGTTGCATGGAGTGTGGTGAAGCTTCCTTTGGGCTTTTTAAACGGGCTGGATGGTCATCTGTTGGGGGTACTTCGATGGTGTATTCCTGCATGGCAGGGGTTGAACTTAATGGCCCTCATGGTCTCTTCAAACTATGATTCTAGGTTTTTTAAAAGTGACCAACTGTAAAACTTGATTAGAAGATATTTTCTTCTGAAGCAATTGGTGGTAGCACCTTTATCTCACATCTCTACATTTTGCCAGAATGAGCAAAGCGTTCATGGCACAATAGGCAATTTTGATCACTTACCTGGGAACATCACAGATCCTCCATCAACTGCAATGAACACCCACTTCTAGACATACCACTTTAGTGATATACATGCTGTGTGTGTGTGTGTCTTCAAGTTGCCGTTCAACTTAGTAGTGACCATGAATTTTATAGGGTTTGCTTAGGCAATGGGGTTTTGCCAATTTCCCCTCTGAAATGTAGCCTTCTAAAGAGAGGTGGCCCTGTTTAGCTTCCAAGATCAGATGTGATCTAGTACTTTACTTACTCGTATTCACAGGACTCATAGTGCAGCTATGTTCAGTAAAAACTACACTGATAATTGGATTAGAATTGGATGGCCTCCTGTATATACTGAAGTATAAGTAGAAATTTTAGACAAAAATTGATCCAAAAAACTGAGTGGACTTATCCACAAGTCAATGTAAGTACTGTATGTTAACTCTTATATTAAAAAGGAACCATCCCCTGGTGAAAGGTAAGAGTAATCTGTCCTGGAAGCACTGAACCCCCTGCTCTAGTCTCTTATCCATCCAGTCTTTAGGGTGAACAGAGTTATGCCTATGGGCATTTGGCAACTTCTTTGGCAGTTTTTTTCCCCTCTTCATTTAACTCCTTTATTATGTGCCCTGTGTTTTACCCTTGACTTACCCATGGGTCATATCAAGATCCATAATTCTGGCCCCCAAACCTGCCCTCAACTCACACATGAGGTCAACTTCTAGTTATATAGAGCAGTGATGGTGAAAATTTTAGGGGCCGAGTGCCCAAACTAAAAGGCCTTCCAACGCTGGGTGTTACCTGGTGCCAGGACTTGTGCCCTCCGGGGGCAGGATTTTTCCCCCTCCCCTGGGCCTTCAGCTGCCTCTCCGGAGAGGCAGCTGAAGGCTGAAGAGGGTCTGGAAGGAGGAGGAACAGGCGCACACCTCTTCCTTCTCCTCTCCACCCTCTGCATGCCGGGGGGGGGGGGGGCGAATGGCTTTGCATGCCATCTCTGGCACGCGTGCCATAACTTCACCATCATGGTTATAGAGTATGTACGGTAATATGTTTGGCAAAAAGTAGTTTCAATCATTCTGCAGAACTAAAGATGAGAGCATATTCCCCAATATAGCTCAGTTTAATCATCCAGTGCAGATAATATAGCCAAAAATGGTTAACTAATAAACATATGAGCCTTTCTACATTTGCATGGAGACTAAGGACCTTTGCAGACTGCCAGAAATAGTGCAAATTGAGTCCACTTTTAGGGTTAGGGAATCATGGGAACTATTTTGTGGCACCAGAACTCTCTGACAGAGAAGGCTCAATGTCTCGGGGGGGGGGGAACAATTCCCATGATTCCCTAGCACTAACCCTAACAAAGTGGACTCAATTTGCACTATTTCTGGCAGTCTGCAAAGGCCCCAAGAATTGGGAGTTTGGGAGGTACAGCTATCCTATCACCATGTATGTGCATTGACACAGTAAGGGAAGATGAAGGCATTAGTTAATCTCAAAACATCTAGAAAGCCAGTGTGGTGTATTGGTTTTGAGTGTTGGGACTAGGACAGAGAGACCAGGGTTTAAATCTCTGCTCAGCCTCAGAAGCCCACTGAGTGATCTTGGGTAAGTCACACACTGCTTCTGGAGAAGGCAAGAGCAACCCTCCTCTGAACAAATCCTGCCAAGAAAGCCCAGGGATCGGTTCATCTTAGGGTTGCCATCAGTCAAAAATCGGTTGAAGGCACACAACCACAACAAAGCCAACCTGCACAGAAGATGTCACAAAATAGTAGCTTTTAACAATTGCTTGGCATGTTACATTTGTATGGTTTAATTCTAATTGAACCAGGAGCAGCCTAAATTCAGCAGAAATAGCCTCTGCTGTTCAGGTGTTTTGATACTTCTGATGTGTTGGGAGTAGGATAGGCTTGGGTTTTTGATTCAATATAGAGCTGAAAAGTCAGTAATCCCAAAATACAAGCCTGCCATTGTCGTCTATATCTTTCCTCAGCCTATATTATAATGCTGTATTTAGGCTTCACCTATCTCATTATACACAACATGACACAGAAAACAATTTTTAATGAAGATACAAGTGTCTCATTTGATATTTTATTTAACACTGATTCCCACTTCTCTCCTTAGTTTCCGATGAAGCAGAGAAATGCCAGGACCACTTTCCTCTCCATGCATATCCCATGCTCCTGCAAAGGCTCCCTAAGATCCATCCTTCCTTAACATTTAAAGTAGAGCCTTCATCAAGAGTCCCTTCTGCTCATATGAGCCTTTTTGTCTGTTTACCCTTCTGGCTGGTTCAAGGACCCCCTCTTGCTGCTTGTATTTTAACATTTTCACACAGAATTTGATCAGGTTGCCTCAATTGAACTGCTAATTTAAGTAGCCCTGAAAAAATTGCCGCTGCTCTAAGTGCCAGTCCATTTTCAATGCACCCCCTGCCCCAGCACACTAAAATCTGGTAAAATAAGCTAACATTTCATAGGCACATATATAACATACCCATCAGTGCTTTTTTTTAGATGAAATTAGCAGGTGCATGTATTCCAAGGGTCATTGGATGAGCCTCTTCTGCAATTATATTGGTGAAGGCTCTCTCCTATTTACTGTTTATTCTTACTAATAGTTACACGCCAAAAGAGGTATGCAAAGAGATCCTGTAGCACCTTTGAGTTTGCAAAAGATGTTGTAGCATAAGCTTTTGTAGACGGTCTACTTTCTCAGATGCTACTTTCTCAAATAGAATAAGTCTGTGAAAGCTTATACTTCTTTGTAGTTAAAGGTACTACAATATCCCTCTGTATACTGATACAGCTATAAACTAACACAGCTATATCACTGATGCCAAAAGAGGGAATGTTTGCCTGCACATTTGTCTAACAATATATATATTTTTTGGAGGGGGAGAGAACTTGATTGCCTTTAGTACATCAGGAAGAGTTCAAACTCTCAGCAGCTAAATTGTGCAAAATGTCAGGTTATATATTGCCTGCACCTTTAGGATCCACATATAGGACCTAGAATGGAGATGTGTATATTGCCTCTCCTGGCATTCCAGCTTGCTTAGGAACCTAAACGCTAAAGAATAGCAACTATAGAAATTCACATTCAAGTGGCTTTCCTAAAAGACAAAAAGAAGGGAAACGATACCTGGGGATAATTAGGGACAAAGTATACTGTTATTTGTTACATAGGGATATTGAAATATATGTTAATGTAATAGTAGGCAGAAACTCCCCCCTCCTCAATTTTTAAACTATTTGTTTAAAAATTGAAATAAATATTCAGGCATTCTCATCTGCATCTAGATGGAGCTTGAAGAACTGGATCTCTTTTATGGAGATCTACAACCACTAAATGTCTAAGTAATGCTGCATTTTACAAGCAGCCAGCTTTCTTTCCATATTCAGTTCCATGCCCTATTGAAAATTAGACTTCACATCCCATCATTTAGTGATGTTTCATGTGAGATGGCCTGTGTGGAAGATGGGTTTCACAGCCCAGGAAAACAGACTTTGTAGCTTCTCATTTCAGCTTCCTTTGCTTTATCAATATTAACTACCACAAATACCGACAGCACTCCTTTGCCATCTCATGTACAGTCGGCCCTCCGTTTTCGCGCAGGATCCGTTCTGGACACACACACACACACACACACCCTGTGGAAATGGAGATTTGCAAATATGGGGTGCGCCAATTGATTTTAACAGAGATCGCCCCTCCCGTGAATATGCGAAACCACAGACTTTAAGTCCGCAAGAACGGAGGGGCGACTAATTATTTTTTAGTCATACATCAATAATGTGTTTTATTAGGGTTTTATTGTACCAGTCTCTTCCGTGTGGCATTCACTAGTTCTATATCAATGGGGGGGGGGAGGATCAAGATGTGACAGTCCCCAAAATAAACTGTCATGCTCTATCCATTGTTATTTCCCTCTCATTTCAAAACTGGCAGTTCTTTGGTATTGTTGTGTTTAGTCAAGTCAATCAAGGTGTCACAGCATCCATAATTCAGTTTTAAATAATGCTAGACTGTGCTTCTTCAAGTTTCTCCTGGTCTGAAGACAGATTTACGTGGCTTGACATAACTGCTGTGAAGAAAGCTGGAAAAGTTAGGCATTTTTTAAATTCCGTAAGAACACTTTCCTGACTATGTATCTATGGCTTCCCAGTCTATTTACTGAAGCCACAGAGCTATCATTAAACTTCACTAAAATTTGCGTTGACCTGCATTTTATGTCAACATCCCTTGGAATAATGTTAAAGCAAGAATTATAATTTTTTTTTATAAAAAATACCATCGTGACACCTAGAAGCATTTATTTTATGCAACAAACTTAAATATGATCACGTGTACATAAAAGTGTACACTGTAGATTGAACAATGCCAGGGGAAAAAATCAATATTGATGCAAGTCTTCTAAATTAAACATTAAAAAATGAGCTGGGACAGGAAGACAAAAACATAAAACAAGACTTACTTTCAATCAGCACAATGCTTAAAATTGAGAGCAATCCTAAACATGTCCAACGTTCCTTACAAAGCTGCCAAAAGTCCAACTATTTTTAAAAATTGATTTTTTACATCAATAATAAAAATCTGGTGACAAACATTATAAAATCAAATGCTGGGATTTTTTTTTTTACTCCATTACTCCAAATTTAGAATATTCCAACAGAACCACAGGAGTAAACCCATTTAGAAGTGATATATGTTTTATAAAACAACCAACAATATGTACATTTATTGCAAATTATATTAAACTAAAATGGAGGGGGAAATTAAAAAAATGAAATGTCTACTTGCAAATCAATCATCAAGTGATTAGTTTCCCACTCTGATAAAAGTCAGAAAGCAACACGTATAAAAATTGCCACTATGTGACTTCTCATAGCAGGAACCAAAATCTGTACATCTTATTTTGCTGTAAAGAATTATACATAAGTCTCCAAAAGGAAAGAAGATGGGAATGCAGGTATTTTCTTGTCTTGAATTAAAAATTATTCAGTAGGCTTCAATTTTTTCTTCAAAAGTGGTGGGGGCAATACCTGGTTCTAGGTCTGAGAATTTTTAACGTTGCTTTAAGGACCTCACTTTGACTTTCTTCTTTAAAAAAAATGCAGCATGAAAATTAATGGAGTAAAACACTTTTAAATTCCAGATATGCAGAAACTGGAATCAAGTGTTAAGCAATTTGCTTAATTATTGACTTTTCATAAAAAAAGTCTCAGGGAAATAAGTACAGATGCTTTTAGCCTCTCTCAAGAGTTTCTGCAGATTAATTTCATCTGAAAGGGAAGCAGTTTTCCTTCTGTTTTCAGAGCTGAAAGCTGTGTGATCTGAAGCAATTTCAGCACCTATACAGGAAGTTTCTTGGGTTTTGCAGAAGCTTGGAGCATGCCTTCATTTGGCCCTTCTCTCTTTCCTTTGCAAGGAATTTTTCTTTTTACCTTATGGAGGAAAAAGATAATTAGAAGTTGAAACTCACCAGGGAAAAAAATTATCAGGAAAAGAACTTTGCTACTGAGTGCATATTTGGTTTCTTTTAATGAGGCTGCAATCCTATACACACTTACCTGAAGCTAAGCGCCACAGAAAACAGTGAGACATACTTCTAAATATACATGTATAGGATTGTGCAGCAAATTATGTTTTTTATTCACATCATTATGTCAAAGATAAAGGTCTCTAAATGTCACTGTAGACAACTGATATTTATAGCAGGCCAAGCAATATGTTTAGGAGAACACTGGTATAAATTCAAAGTGTCACATATGCTAAACCTGCAACAATGTAAAACGGGTCGGCACCCTATGGCCCGCGAGCCGCACCTGACCCGCCAACAAGGCCTGCCAACTGCCCCCCTTCCGCGTGCGCTGCTGCCACGCCGCTGCTGTGTGTGTCGCAGCCATAATTTTGTTTTCCAAAATGGCGGCCATAACTCGTTTGCGCATGCGCAATACTCCTGTGCATGCACAAACGATCCGTGGCTGCCATTTTGGAAAACAAAATGGCGGCCACAAATAGTTTGCGCATGCGCCGAGTTATGGCTGCCATTTTGTTTTCCAAAATGGCAGCTGCGGCTTGTCCACGCATGCGCAGCAGTACTACGCATGCACAAACGAGCCGTGGCCACCATTTTTGAAAACAAAATGATGGGCGCAACGTGCATGGGGGATTGGGGCCATGCGCATGCGTCAGCACGCGCACTGCCATTTCCCACCACCATCGCTCCACAGAAGACCCGGGGATCCCCGGCCCAGCCCCAGGTAAGGGGAACTTGCCAACCCCCGATGTAAATGAACCATTATATGAAGGAGTGCTGAAAAGTTCTTGGCCTGACCAAAATCCCACTTCTGAGCATAATTTTGTCGCTCTAGCTTTAAAAAGTGTTCTTTTGTATTGTAAATTGCCAATCTGCAGGACTCTTAATTTCTTTTGTATTGTAAATTGCCAATCTGTAGCTCTTAATTTCTGATTTTTTTTCAGATCATCAACAGACCCATATCAACAAAAAGTGTGGAATTTTCAAGTGCTGAATTCTGGGCCATCATGAATTTCCTTTTCCTGCAGAACAAAAATCTAAAGGAAATTCATGCATTATGACACAAACACTGAGTGACTAGTGCCCATCATATTCAACTGTAAAAAAGTTGTGTGCCAACTTTCTCATGGAGATTTTGAGACCAAAGATGCAGCAAAGTCTGGAAGGCCTCCAACAGTGTCAACTCCTAAAACTGTTGAGTGTGTTCATGACCTGATTTTGGCAGATCAGAGAATCACACCTAAAACAAATGCTGAGACATGCATTGGGCTTGTAATTCATGAGCAATTGGCTATGCAGAAGCTGTCAGCCAAAGGATGCCAAAATGTTTGACTATTGATCAGAAATGACATTGTATTAATACCTCCGCCAAGTTGCTAGTGCAATCTAGTGATAATTTTTTGCAATGATTAGTCACTGTTGATGAAACATGGTTATATCACTATGATCCAGAGACTGAACAACAGTCCTTGCAATGGAAACAATTAGGTTTTCTATGGCCAAAGAAATTCAAGACACAAAGGACAGCAGGAAAAGTCATAGCCACATGTTGCCTTCTTTCTTTCTTTCTTTTGGGTAAGGAAGGTATTTTGATGACTATCTTCAGAAGGGCCAAAAGTTTATGCAGAATACCACTCTAACTTGCTGTGTCAAAGGAAAAATGGTGAGGGAAGCTGCAGAAAGATGTTCTCTTTTTGCAGGACAATAGGGCTGACAAGAGGATGGATGTTGGAGTCCACAGGGCATCTGCCCTACTCATCAGATCTTACTTCACCTGACTATTTCTTTTTTAAAACCTTAAAAAGAGTTTGAGAGGAAGGAAATTTTCAAATTATTCAGAAGTGATAGCAGCAGAAGAGCAGTATTTCAGGGTTTTTTGTTGTTGTTTTTTTGAAGAATAAAAGAAACTTGGAAAACAATGTCCCAAGTGTGTCAAACGTTGGGGTGAATATGTGAAAAAACATGTAAATTTCATCTCTCTTCTTGGTTGGGCAAGAATTTTTCAGCATTTCCTCATATAAGATGCTCAGCAAACAGTATTATTTATTCCTGGGTTATCAACTTACAAGAGCTAACTAACTAGACATACAGCCTAAAACTTGTTAGTTAATTCTAACTGGAATAGTTCCACTGTATCAACATGTAGTGAGTCAACTCTTATGTAAATCCCAGTGATTAAATGGGTTTATTCTACTTAGTATTACCAAGAGGTATCAGGCCACAATTATATTGTGATGCTTGGCATTTATTTCCATAAGACTGACTACCGCCACCTCCTTCCAGCACCGCCCAACCCATGGTTTAAAAAAGAACAACATAGCCCTGTATAAGCTGCCTGCTGCACCTTCAGGAAGCCTCCCTCTGTTAGATCTGTATCCTCAGTGTCTTCCTGGCTGCTCTCACAAAGTTTAAAAAGATCCATTTCACTTGGAGAATATCCAGGACTTGATTCTATCTCCATCACTGAATCTCCATCACTTCCCAGCACCTGGCTTCTGAAAAATGTTAGAATGGGAATATCATTTGGGAGTAAAATTCTAACTAAACCAAGCTAAAAGCTGTGTTTGAGTCCTTTGAAATGAAAAGGTGATTTCTGTTTTCCAGAACTCACATTTATACAGATAATTTTTGAAGTCTTGAAACAGCACACAACTTCTGTAGACTGTTATCAATGTGCTTTACACATGAGTAGGAAAGTGTACTTTTACTAGAATTTTACACTTTTTTCTTTGATCACAAGACCTGTATGCCATTTTCAACCTTCCCTCTCTCAGCATTTCAGAAACAGATTGCTATGCAACATGAAGGCAACTTATATTTGCCCCAACCTTTGCAACTAATCTTTATTGTAGTTATTATTCTCTTGACCATCTAGAAATTTAAATACAGCAAAAGATTCATGCCATTCCTGTTCTCCCTCATTAGTTTCCTGTGCATGAAAAGATCTTGTGGGCACAGTAAACTCTTCATCAGTATGAATTAAGATATTCTTCTCCAATTGTGGATAGATGGGCCCTATATTTTGTGGACATCCAATCACCATCTATGCATCTGTAAATGCTTGATGGTGTGTGAAGTTACAGGAAAAGGTCTAATCTCCATCACTACACACAGGTTTAACAGAGTGAAATTATCCACCTGCTCTTCAGAGAGCAAAGATAGACTTCTCCCTGGTTGGTGTTTCTGCTTCTGACAAAGGAATGACTCATAGCTGCAATTAAATATTCCCCCCCTCCCCTGAGATTTTTCTGCAATATTTTTCAAAATAAAAACTCATGTCAAGGGAACACTTATAACAATGCAAAGATCTCTAAATACTTTCAAAAGAGTGCTCAAACCTACTTTCTTTCTTGTTCAGTTCATTTCAACAGTGTAATTTAAAGTGGGATGGTTTAATTTGGACTACTATTGGTAAAAAGCTGAGAATCAGGAATCTGTATTGATTAACCACCAGTGGGTCCAGACCAGCCAATTCCTGGGTAGAAGAAGAACCAGCTACTTAATTTCTGTGGGTCCCCCAGGAAATTACATGGGCACACTTGTATAACACTACCTTGAATGCCCAGTTTTGCCCTACTTTGGAAAAGCTAAGTAAGGTTATGCCTAATTTTGCACCTGAGTGGAAGAACACTAGATAGTATCAGAAATCACCAGGTACAGCTAAGAAGCAGTCCTGCCTGAAAAGCTAGAGGTGCTACTAGTCAATTTGGCTTCCACTTTCCTGATCTAGACAATCAGGAATGATCTGATTCATCCAATGATGAACACAATGATCTGATCCAATGATCTGACCCAGTATAAAGCGCCTTCTTTTTTTTTTTTTGTGAATGTATCCTCACTGGTGTAAAATAAAAAACAAAAATAAAAAAGCATGCCTTTTCTACACTCCCTGGCCCCACAGAAAGGCAGCTTCAACAAATTCCAGCCACCTAACTCACAGGTAAAAGTACAAGCCACCTCAATTCCATCCTGCCCCCATGCCCCAATATAAAATTAGGACAGTGAAAGAACAGGGTTGCTAGAAGGAAGGAATCAAGCCAAAAGAGGAATAAAACCCTTTAGATCAGGGGTAGCCAACCTTTCCCCTTTACGGGCCGAGGGACTTCAGCTCCTAGAAGCCTCAGCCATGTTGGCCAATAGTCCCATGTTGGCCAGTAGCTCCTGGGATTCTGGGAGCTGAAGTCCCTCGGCCCTTAAAGGGGAAAGGTTGCCTACCCCTGCTTTAGATGCACTGGGGGAAAGAGCAAGAGCATGGCTAGTGTCCTCATCTCCTCCTCCTCCTCCTCCTGTGGCCTTGATGCTGGCTCTAGACTGCACTTTCTTCTCCTTCTAGCACAAGCTACTAGGAGGAAAGAGCTGAACATTCTCTATCCCCTATGCATGTCTCCTCTGTTCCTCAGCACTTCTTGTATATGCCAGGGAGATTCTGGAGGAAGGGAAAGGTCTGCTTTACATCCATTACAGGTGTTCCTTCCACTTCAGAATTATTTGTCAGGCAGAAGGGCAGCCATTCCTGGTGAGTGGATTTGTGGAACTATAAACACTGAATTTTCCCCATTTAGAATCAGCATAGCCAAAGGAGTCTTTTGCTGCCTCCGCTCCATTATGAAGAGCAACAGAGGATTCAATAGTCTCCCCACCCGTACTCTGCTACTTACTCCAATTTGCTTGTGCAAAAGCAAGCGCATCTTATGTAAGAGGAAAAATCTACCCAAGCTCCTACTTTTGCTTACCCTCAGGCAGAAGGGAAATGAGGTAACATTTCCCTGCTTTGCAACCTGAACAGAAGAAAATGAGAGACAAAGAAGAACTTTAGGGTGCAGAATGCACTTCCCTGCATGTTTTAAATTTTCTCCTACCTCAGGACAATTAGCCTTATCACCTGGACATATGGATATACCAGGTGGTGACAGAGCTAAACTAAGAGTTATATGTAGGCTGTTTTGATTTACTGACCTAAGGCACTGTGTATTTCAACAGGAGTCTTATAAATTCAGGAGCCTTTCTCATAGCAGAAAAGTGGTGTATTTACCTCTGTAGATCAATCTGTCTCTGTGCTGGTACTGCCTTTTTCACTATGTCTTGCTGTTTTGGTGCTTTGGCATTAGTTGCCTCTAAACTGCCTGAACCTTCTTGACTTGGTGCTGCCCTTTTCCGTCCTCTACCAGATGGTTTACTTGTCTCAATGTTTTTTGTTGTGGTGCCCTGAGATTCAGACTTGGGTGGCCGTCCTCGCCTGGGTTTGGGAGGAGCAGGCTGGCCTGTTTCATCTGTTTTCTTTTCTTCTGTCTTTTGGTGAATATTCTCTGTTCCAGCTGCTACTGCTGCTCTTTTTTTCGCACGTTCAGTGCTACCATTTCCTTGCATTGCCTGATCAGAGTTAATCTCCTAGAGGAAAAAAAAAATACTGTTTTCAAATGAGTCCCTAAAACCCTTAGTTTTCCATTGAAAAGCTTGTATTTCAGAAGCACATTTTCAAAAGCACCTACAGCAGCAACATTCCAAGCACCACATAACTAATACAGGAAGATTTGCAGTTATAAGAATATTGATATTCCCAAACCATGTTTTTTTCCCCAGCAGTTTATTTATACACTTGTCCCTCCCTGTTCGCAGACTTCCCGTGTGCGGTTTTGAGTTTCCACAGATGGGAAGCCAGGAGGGACAAAATGGCGTGTGCTCAGGAGTGCATTGCCATTATACTAAATGGGCCTTGAATAGCTGCAATTTTTCTATTATGGGAGGGGGGGGGTGTTCCGGAACAGATCCCCGTGAACTGGGAGGGGTGACTGTGAAATATATTATTTTGGATTCTCAAAACCTGAACGGACAGCAAACTTTCAGTGGCATTTGGCATTACTCAAGGATTAAACATAAGTTATAGCCTTAAGGATGGGAGGAGAATTACTGTATATAGTCATGTATAGGTCTAGAAATTTTAGTCAAAATATTGACCAAAAAAACTTGATCCAAGTTAACCAAGAGTCATTGTAAGTATTGTACATTACATTTTATTTGAAAAAGGAACC
This sequence comes from Phrynosoma platyrhinos, assembly GCA_020142125.1. Taxonomy (NCBI): domain Eukaryota; kingdom Metazoa; phylum Chordata; class Lepidosauria; order Squamata; family Phrynosomatidae; genus Phrynosoma; species Phrynosoma platyrhinos. The sequence continues at coordinate 85,055,133 of CM034708.1, read as the reverse complement.
ACTCCCTAGTGAAAGACAAGAGCGAAATCTGGCCTGGAAGCACTGACCTCCCCCCCCCCCCCCCCCCCCGCATCCACAGGAAATATCAAAATCCATTAATTTGGGCCCAAAACCTGCCCTCAACTTATACATGTTATCAACATTATGAAATTAAGTTCATTCTCATGGAGTGGCAGACAAAATGGAACTGTTAAGATATAAATATCTGGAACACTTCCAAGGCAGATTAGCTAAATAACTAAATACAGTGAAATAAATGAAATACAAATGAATGCTTTTAAACTTCTTAACCATACCTTGTTCTTTACAGGTTCTATTTTTGCTGGAGTGACAGAAATAATTCTCACTGGATTTTCATCATTTTCACTGACACCAATTTCCGATATGTCTGTATTCTGCTCCCTATTGGAGGATTTAAAAAAACACTGATGTAAAGAACTTTTCATTATAACTGTGTGAAACAGAAAATATTTGTGTCTCTTTCCAGTGTAACTAATTAACAAGTTAAAAGTTTTAAAAAAATCAAAATGCATGTGCAAATTGATAGTTTTCATTCAACTTTTTAAAGTAACGAAGTAAAAATCATCCAAAGTTTTGCCACTTCCAAAAACTAAATAAAATAGCAGTTTTCTTAATGAACTCACAATTTATTTACACTACATTTTGCAGAGAATCGTGTTCTTAAATACCATGATTTCTTTATGTGCCTACCTCTATGCTAGATTTTGTCCTTAGCCTTTAACTTTGATAAATCATTATATAACTACAAAACAGCGAAACACAGGAAGCGCAATGTATCTTTCAGTTATCTTTTAAAAAATGTTATTCTACATTGCATCCAAATTTTGCTATGAAAAACTTTCAAAGTAACCATACACAAGCACTTATCAGTCTAAAATGAATAAAAAAGTAAAGATTTTGTTGGCAAAAACTCTTCTAATAGCAATCAGTTAGTTCACCCAGCTGCTATCTCACTGTCTTTGTGCAGCCTGGGCCATAGACACAAACCTATAGCGATATAATACTGCAAAACATGTCCTAAAGCCAGGTTGATATTGTGTAGCTCTTCAGATGTTGCTCAACTGCAATTTGCAGTAGTGTATTCTTCATTATTGGCTATGCTGGCTAGAACTGTTGGGAGTTGCAGTCCCACAACACTGGAGGCTTTGCTAATTTCCACCTTGCTCTCAAACCTAGTACAGCAGACAGTATTTGAAACAGTGGAGCTCACATCACCAAAATATAGTAGTTTGCAGCCTAGAAATTTAAGAGTTTAATTTTAATATGCTTCAAGATGTTATGACGCTATTAAACAATTGATACTTTAGTATATGTAGTATAAGGGATTACGTCCACACTCAAGTATAAGGCTGGGGAATCAATAAGTGATCTCTGGGTCTTGTTTTATTAAAGAATGTGGAATTATGTACCAATCCATTAATAAGTATCATTACTTTAACAGCTCTACTGCACAGTATCTAGATTAGATTGGAGCTTAATATTATAGCATACAATATGTGAGATTTCAACAATGTGAGTAGGAACACAGAAGGACAGGATGCTTACCTGTAACAGTACTTCTTCAAGTGGTCATCTGTGAATTCACACAAATGGGTTATTCTGCGCCTGCTACTAGAAGTGTTTTGGCGGTAGCCCTGCCCACTCTCCAACTGCCTTATTGGCTGGTTTCCCGCCTAAACTCTCGGTTCCATGGATACCAAAGCAGCAGCCCAGGATTGACGGAGAGGCAGGACACTACTCTGAGGGGAGGATTTGTGTGAATTTGCAGATGACCACTCAAAGAAACACCATTACAGGCAAGCAACATGTCCTTCTTCGTGGTCTCTGCGAATCACACAAATGGGTTAGAGCAGGGGTAGGCAACCTTTCCCCTTTAAAGGCCAAGGGACTT
>CM034708.1:85015802-85051059 GCA_020142125.1 Phrynosoma platyrhinos | reverse complement strand
GTACCGAGATATGAGATGGATGGAAGTCTTTGCTATCAAGGAAGTCTGAAAATTTGGCCTACTTAAGGGAGTAAGACTTCTGTGTGGATGGTTTGAGAGATGCTCGGATTACAGTCCTCACTGAGTCCATAGGGTTGTCTGAAGTTGAATTCTCCAGGCTACCAGCGGCAGGTTGTCTATGTCCGGATGATGGACTTGTCCTTCGTGAAGAGAGAGAAGGTTGGGGCGGGGTTTGAGATGGAGAAGCCTCTTCTTGGATAGGTTCAAGAGTGGGGAGAACCACAGTTGCCTTGGCCACCAAGAAGTGATAAGAATGGTGTTGGAAAGATCTGTCTTGATTTTGGCTACCACCTTTGTGACGAGAGGGAATGGTGAGAAGAGGTAGACCAATTTCTTCGACTATTGCAACAGGAAAGCGTCCCCTCAAGATCCTGGGACCTTGAACCTGGAACAGAATTGGTGGCATTGCTTGTTCAGATGAGAGGTGAAGAGATCGATCTCAGGTTCTCCCCACACCTGAAAGAGGTCGGCGACCATCTCAGGATGGAGACGTCACTCGTGACATGAGCTTGAGGACCTGCTGAATTGGTCCACCAGCTTGTTCTCCTCTCCGGGAAGATGGATTGCTTGAAGGGTAATGCCCCTTGGGATGCACCAGTTCCAAATCTGCAGGGTGATCTCGAGGAGTGTTGGCAATCTCATACCTCCCTGCTTGTTGATGTAAAACATGACCATGGTGTTGTCCATTGACAGGAGGACTACCTTGGTCTGGAGCAAGGGTTCGAAAGCATGAAGGGCCTTTTCTACTGCTGACATCTTGAGCTCGTTGATATGAAGCTGCCATTCCTGAGGGAGCCAATGGTCCTTGATGGTGAAATCGAGGGTGTGGGCACCCCATCCCTCCATCGATGCATCCATTGTCAAGAGAGATTTGCAATTGCAGAGGTAGAAACGGCATTCCTATACAAATGTTCTCGGGATCGAGCCACCAGTGCAGGGACCGGGAGACTGTTCTTGGTACCGTGAGCCATTGTGAAGGAAGATCATGCATGGGAGCGAACACAGACAGAAACCAAGGAGTCAAGTATGTTGTGGATGCCATGTAACCTAGAGCTACCTGGATGGTGTGGGCCTTGACACGCCTTTGAGACAGACAATCTCTTACTGCCTCTTTCAGTGCTAGGAAGTGGTTCCTGGGGAGGAAAGCCATTGAGCTCTCCGAGTCCAGAATAGATCTGATGAACTTGATTCTTTTCGCCAGTGTAAGGCTGCATTTCTTGAAGTTGATCATGAGGCCTAGCGATTGGAGAAGCGACAAGGTGGAGACAAAAGCCCTGTGACAAGAAGCTCAGTGAACTCGAGGGCATAGCCATTGGCAATAGTGTTAAGAATCCATGAGTCTGAAGTTATCTGAGACCAGATGTTAAAGAATGGTCTCAGTCTATCTCCAAACAGGTGGAAAATGAAGTCCGTGGCAACACTTCATAGGGTTTTCTTAGGCTGCTCAGTATTCTTTTTGTGGTATCCTTGTTGGTACCATGGCTGTGGCGGCAGACGGTGGCCAGAGGAAGAGGATGATTGAGACAGATGTCTCTGTCTGGATGGATTGGGCTGGAACTGCCGTTCTTGGGAATAATAAGGCCTATGGTGCTGACCTGAGAACCAAGGCCGATGACTTCCAAATCTGCGGCACTGATGTTGGGAGGAGGAGGAGGACATACTGTGCTTCTGGCTGCTGTTTTCATCTGGACTCTCCTCTCAATGGCATCCAGGGCATCAGCATCGGTCCTGATGATTTCAACTTCCAGTGCATTTCCTATACAAACAACCTGGTCTGCAAAAGACTTTATATCGTCTGTTGAAGAAGCAGGATGATGTTCCACAAGAAGTGAGAATCTGTGGTCAGACTCTGGAGTGGGTGAGCGTGATGGTGAGGAACGACGAGAGCCATGAGACTGTGGAGAAACCGAATGAGATCGAGAGCCTCTGAGAGAGTCTGGCAATGGTCTCTGTCGGAGTGATTGGTACTGAGGTGGAGGTGTGAATGGTTTGGATGAGGCAGCTCTATGAACCTGGGCCTGGACAGTGTGAGAAGTCATTGCACTAGATTGAGGGGCCTCTGGGTCTGCAGGCATCAAATAGCGTTGTGAGACAGGATCATAAACCATATTCAGGTAGGCTCTAAGGAGAAGGTTGTCCTCTTCTTCCTGTGCTGAACCATCTGCCTCAGCAGCAAGAGCAACCATGATCCCAGTGAATCACAGCAGACACTTGTAGGGTTAAGACTGGCAGATCGTCTTAAAGCTCCCCTTCAGACTCGGAGTCGAGGACCACCTGAGACTCTTGGAGAATAGTTGTCGGTACCACAGTTGCCACACCTCGAGATGAAGGAGGTTTTGGTACTGAAGAGGACAGTCCTGCCATCGGAGGTGTCGAGGGCCTCAAGATCGGAGGTGATAGAGGCCGAGAAGTAGATGGCACAGGATCCTTAGACCTCAAACCCTCAGAAACAGAGGGATGGGACTTTTTAGACGTGGACTCCTTAGGTCTTTCCAAGGAGTGTTTCTGTTTTGAAGCCTTTTTGCCTCAATAGAGCGGCCACGCTCAGAGTGTGTCTTTTTGGGTTTTCCCCGACCCTTATCGATGTTCCCATCTGATTTGGACATCTTCTTCCTGGGACTGGCCTTGGGTTTTTCAGAGGCTTCCACAGCCGTATAGGGCCCAGGTGCTGGAGTTGAAGCAGGTCTAAGGACCTGTTTGTAGAGGGCTGCTTTAAACCTCTTGTCCCTGTTCCTCAGGGCCTTCAAGGTCATGGACCTGCATAAGGCACAAGACTGGTGATTATGGCTCTTGCCCAAACACAAGAGGCAGGAAGAATGGGGGTCCAAGCCAGGGATCTTACCCCCACATTTCACACATTGTTTGAATGTGCAAGAAGCCATCCTCAAATCCAAATCCAAATCCAAGAATCGAAGTCAGACAGTCCAAAATCAATCAACTGGCTAACAAACGTTGAGAGGTTGATCCAAAAGAGTAGTCGTTAACAAGCAGAGGTCAAAACACAGACAGAAGGCCAAATAGCAAAACCAACACAGAAGCCCCTCGAAGCTGCTAGCACGGCAGACAAAAGGAATTGGGAAAGAGCGGGACTACTTGGCGGACTTTATAGGGATGGGCGTAGCTACTGCCAAAAAGTTACGGGTTAGCTGCCTAGCGATTCCAGAAGTTTCTGAAGTTGCTGTGCATGTGCAGATATAACCCATTTGTGTGATTCATAGACGCCACGCAGAAGAAACAGGCTTGGCAGCTAACCCGTATGTTGCATAGGCTGTTGATAGACCTTGATGGTCCGTGATAATGTGGCAGGTGTATGGCTAAGGTCAAGGGAAAAACTTCTGACCTAGGAAGCATAGGTTTGTTACCAATGGAAATTATACCAAAGCTATCCAATAGGTAGATGGTGCAAAAGCAAAAGAAGCTCACTACTGTAAGCGTTAAAGGAATAGTAGACAAATACAGCAACAAGAAGGCAATGTATACAGACTCTGTCTGATCCAAGGAGATGAATGGAAGCCAATGCGAAGGGCAACAGACTTGCAACAATGCGAGGCTGCACAGGTCATGACATTGGCAATCAGGAGAAAGGGGCTTACCAAGCCCTCAAATTTGAAGATGTGTCAAAAAAACAATCTTTCAAGTGGAAAAAGGGCAGTGACCTGATAAATACCTAAGCCATTGTTTTAAGATTATGGCATGGACAGACAAAGGCTAGAACACTAAATAATCTAGGGCTAAGTGTCCCCTTGAACATAGAATGTGAAATAGACCATCTGTGCTCAACAATGAGCTGGTTGGCCATCACCAGCAAAGGTGGCAGAAAACAAGTGCCTGCACTACAAAGTGGGCAGTAGGACATCTGCATAGTCCATTCATACAGAGAGAACCTAATGGCATCGAAGTGGAGAAATCTCCAGTTACAATTTCTGGAATAGTGGTGGACATCAGAAAAGAGGAATAGTACCTCATCTAGTCACAACAAAACACTGACAACAGAGAACAGTGAGAATATTGCAACATCCAATTGTTGCGACCCAAGCTGTGTGTGAACTTAAGCTATCACCATGAAACATGCAGTTCTTGGTGAAAATGCCAGAGAAAATAAAGTGGCTGGTGTAATGGCTAGAAGACTAGTCATAGCATTATAAAAGTAAAGGGATTCCACACTGCCAAGTAGAAAGAGATCCCTGTGGGAATGTTATCACATCTCGTGATGTCCTGCAGAATTTGTATCAAGGATAGCATGACTTGGCAAGAACAGTGAGAACTGATAAGCACCAGGAGTGATATGGTGTCAATCCATCATGAATGTGTCATGAGAAGAAGAATTTTAGAACTGGGAAGCTGGAATAGACCTTAAGAGCCACAAAGTCCAGCTCCTGGCCAGCTGTGAAACCCTATACAATGAAGCATAAAGTATGCTGTCACAGGGCATAATAATGGGGGAGCACAGGCTTCCCTGTATGGAGAGAAAACTCCCAGAATATTTGCAGACTGCATAGATAGCCTTGGCAGGATTGTAGGTGGAGACCTGAAATATCACCACCTCACCAAAATGATGCCTTGAGACTCAAGGTTCGGGAGAAACAAGATGTTATTTGACATCAGTCAGCCTGGAGAGATGGAACAAGTATGCACATTCCAAGATCTCGAAGTGTCCACAGGGATGGACAAATATGTGAAATGGAGGCTCGAATTGGAGGGATGTCCCCAGAGGGTGGTCCTGCCCAGAGCAGCAAATGGGAAAAAACTGACGCAGTCCCCATATGCAATGAGGCCCAAGCAGATTGCACTGAAATTGGGGGTCAGTATATGAGATGAGCTCATCCCAATTAGAGACCAAACAGTTGTTTGCCACATGTTGCGTGGATGTGAGTGGTACTGACAAGAACCCCTTGGAAAGGGTGTGCGTATGGGACGTAGACATGTATTCCTCATTACATGTAGTGGCCCTTGAAAAGAAGGCACCAACCACATTCACTGACACTTGTACAGGGGAAGTAAAAAACATTCCTCTGACACAGAGGGAACAAGTACATTCTGAAAGCCATCGGTAGGGAAGAAATAAAGGCATTAATGTCAATCTGAAAGGGGTGTGTGTGTATGACCATCCCAGTAACAGTTGTGGCAAACCTGGAATGGTACTGGCCCTCAGTATGGGAGCGTAATCATGTCTTTGATTTGGCAGTCTAAAGGAAATGATGGTTTGATTCCGGAGAGTCAGGGACCAATGAGGGTCGATATAGGGCTGCAAGCCAATCGGTTTGATTCTGGAGAGTCAGGGACCGACGAGGATCGAAGTTGGGCTGCAAGCCATTCGGTTTGACCCCAGAGAGTCAGGGACCAACGAAGATTGATGCAGGGCTGCAAGCCAATCGGTTTGACCCCAGAGAGTCAGGGACCAACGAGGATCGAAGTTGGGTTGCAAGCCAATGGGTTTGACCCCAGAGAGTCAGGAACAAATGAGGATCCACGTAGGGCTCCAAGCCAATTGGTTTGATCCTGGGGAGTCAGGGGCTGAGGAGGATTGAAGTTGGGCTGCAAGCCAATTGGTGTAACCCTGGGGAGTCAGGGACCAACGAGGATCAAAATTGGGCTGTGAGCCAATCGGTTTGACCCCAGAAAGCCTGGGACCGACGAGGATCGAGGTACGGCTGGGAACAAGAAGCAGATTATCACAGATCCTTTCCCAATCGTCCATGAGCCTTAATTAGGCTGAGCTCATACAATAAAACTATTAACCTCCGCCTTTGCCAAGCCCTACAGCAAGGTGAATGGCCATTCAATTAATGCCATGCAACGTAGAGGTTAGTGACCACATAAAAACTTCTCCTCAGGCATACAACGGGCCTTAGCTGGGCATGAAAGCAGGGTGAACGGCCATAAAAGACATTCTCTTCAGGAGTGAAAATGACCTTAGGGTCTTTGTCAAGTGTGCCAGTGAAGTGGGCAACGTTTTAAAAATGTTTCCTCAGGAGTACAAGGGGACTTTCCAAGTGTGCCAGCAAGGCGGGTGGGCATTTCAGAAAGAAAAATTGTCCCCAGGTGTACAAAAGAGCTTTGCCAAGCATGCCAGAGAGGTGAGCTGACATTTTAGAAAAATTTTCACTTCAGCGGCCGTTGCAGTAACTTCACCTCAGAAGTTAAATTCACATGTAAGAATGCGATTCTCTCAGAAATCGCAGAACTCCTCTTAAAATATGAATGACAATGTTCAAAAAATACCACCAAATTGCAGATTCTGTCAAATGGAAAGTTTTAAAGTGTGACATGAAAATGAATCTCTGAAGAGTTCTTCTAGATGCTGAGGCAGATAAAAGGAGCTGAGGGTTTAGGCGGGAAACCGGCCAATGAGGCAGTTGGAGAGTGGGTGGGGCTACTGCCAAAATGCTTCTAATAGCTCTAAGAAGATTCTGAACAGTTGTGCACAGGTGCAGAGAGACTACGAAGAAGAAATATTGCATTTTCAACTTAATACTAAGAGTTTCAGGATACTGAAATGTGAAAGATACTGGATGTGAAAGATTATTACAACTTCTGAAACCCAGATCCAGTCCCACTGTCCTTGAACTCACAGGGCAAAGAACCAGGTAAAGTTTCACACGCAGGAGCTGAAAGCTTCACCTTCTTGTAGTGTGGAAGATCAGCCAAACATTTCACAACCACAGCCCTATGACACACCACACATTATTTGTTTGCACATGTTTCTGCATGTGAATTGCATCTGAGGGCCTCTAGTTGCCTTTGTGCACGCCTCAGGGCAAAAACACAATCATCACTTAGACCACTGTCATAGGTACAGGAGCTGTCAACACAGTTATTGGATTTGCCATGATCTTTTACTGAAAAGTAGCATACCTTGATCTGTTTCCTGCAGGAGAGCTCAGCTCTGAGTTTACACTATTATTGCTTCCAGTTTCTGATCCTGTGTTCCGGATATATGGTCTTCTTCCAGTTGCAGATAAAGGTTTATTTACTGCACCTAATACACCAGTTGGTTTAGGCTAAAATGCACAAAAGTAGGCTTAATTAAGTTTGAAATACATCCACACATGCCATTTAGAGTTTATTTATTTAAAATTCTTCTCTGGTTAGTTAAAAGTAACACAGTGATTTTAGCATTTAAACTGGCTGCTTGAAACACAAGTAAATTCCTGGGTATTTGTAACAGTTATATACAGCCCAAATATAAGATAGCCTTATAGTTATATTGAAAAACCTCCATATATCCCTCTAAGAGCAGAGAAAGTTCTAAAATGATCTAAATGCATATTGTCCCAGGATTATCTCCTCTTATATTCTATTGAACTCAACTGTCCCTTCAAGATTCAAATACGGATGCAGAAAATAAAACATACTCCACCATCCCCATACTTGTGGATTGCTTAGGGTGGACACAAGTAACACTGTAATTCTAAATTTATTTACTCAGAAGTAAATCTCACTGAAGTCAAAGGGATTTACTCAAGTGTGTTCATGCTACCTCCATCATGCTTCATTCCATGTGTTGGTAGTAACTGGGTTACAAACAATACCTTTCCTGTTAAAAGAAGAACTCTCGTCTCCTCTGAAATATAATTCCTGTCATTGCAAAAATCCTTTGAGGAAAAGAAAAAAGGATGTTATTTTTTATGTTTAATACTTTCAGGATAGAGTATGTACACGCGCCAAGCCATGGGGCTTGGGTATTTGCGATTTTCCCAATTCGTGGGAGGTGGGTGGGTTCCGGAATGGATCCCCCATGAATCGGAAGGGACGACTGTAATTTGATGGAAGCACACAAAATCTGAAACTCTTTCTAGTCTTTACAAATTAAGAGTTTAAGTAGTTTATATTAATCAACTAATTTTCATCTAAAGAAATAGGTCAGGAATTCAACAGGACTTTTTTCACTCCTTCTCCCCTACTACCAAACAACAGCTACTCATGTTGAATAGCAAACTGCTTTGAAATGGAAAATTTTCAGAAGTAATTTATAATAGGACACAGAAGTTGTGCAGTAAGAAAACATTCATAATTCCACAAGATATGTGTAGAACCTTCAATGAAATGAGGGGTTCTATTTCCTGGCAACAGGGTGAACATCAACAATGCATGAACCCAAGTTTTTAAAGGATACTGAAGAAAAATGTGCTGTGCTCTGGGCTACTGAAGCTAAACAACCATGATTTTAACCAGTTTCAGCATTTTATTACAGTCTCTTTGGACAATTATTGTTGATCTTACATGTTAGGCATATACAATTTGTTTTTCATTTGCTTTAGCAATTAAAAAAATAGCATAACAATTGCAGATACAGATTCAGTATTTCTGAACATCTGCAAAAGACAAATTTTGTAGCATTCTTCTTTCTCTGAAGAGGAAAAGAACGGGAACATATTTTGATAACTATATAAATGTATAATTTAATAAATACAATACAGAGAAATGCAAACTTCTTTTGCCACATGCAAAGCTACATCTAAGTAGATGAGAAAGTCCTAGATTTATTGTTGTAATGTCACAAAGTTACCTTCTCAGGTTGTGTAAAAAATTTGGTTGGCAATACAGGATCCTTTGGCGAATCTGCATTACATAAAGCGCTTTTGCTGTTGATTACACACAGAGCCACATCACATACAGTATAGAGTTTCTAAAGCAAAAAAGATAACAAGTTTAAAATTAATTAGCAATTTTAAGTTAGAAGAAAAATCTATGTCAACTCTATCACATCTAGAAATCAGTAAGACAATTATATTAAGAACTTATTTTATGCTATAAACCAAGCAAGCATATTTGTTTATTTTCCATAGTTGCCTGAAAGGAAAACATGCTTTAAAAAAACAAAAACAAAGCCTAACACTCCATACTACTATAATTTAAATTATAATACATTTGTTCATCTTCATCCTGGAGAAAATGCTAGCAACAATTCTAGTTACCAGCTTTTATAATATGCATTTCATTTTAACTGAAGTGTACACAATTTTATGGGAATTGTTCCCAATTTAGCCTTGTTTCAAAACTACTACATTCTGCAAGATTAATTTTTTGTGCTACCTGTAATTCTCTCTAGAAAGAAACAAGGAATTTTGGCTTAATGCTTCTTTTAACTCATTCTATCTTGTTTAAGTGAGGAACTTAAAAACCCTTCTCTTTCCATATTCCTTACTTCATTTGCCTTTGGCTCATCTGGTGACTGTGCATCTCTTGTAAGTTTGATACTTTCTGTCATCTTTTTCATGAAGGCATGACTGTTGTTTTCATTCTTTGTCATTAAGACTTCTAGCATGAACCATAGGCACCTGATAAAACAAAAAATAGCCAAATGCCATGAAACCCATAACACCACTAATCCAGCAACCCCACTGATTTTGTGATGTAATGAATTAGAAATTTTAATTTTTTCAAGTTAGGACAAAGGAAGGAAATTTCAAAATTTTTCAAGAAATAATTATTATGTAATCACACCTTAATTTCTGAGTATCTGAAATGATCTGAAGAGCCACTGCAGAGGTCAACAATGAAACCTGGCCAAATGGAGAGGCCTGGCAGGTATGTTAGTGCTATTAAGTTTATTGTTATGGCTCTAGTGAACAGGAGAGCCTCCTTGATCTTTAGGGGTCTTCTTTTTGTAGGAAGAAAAAAGAAAACAAGTACAGCCAAAATAAAGCAAAGGATCAGAGATTCAATTCTTCTTGGGTAAGGAAAGTTGAAAGAACTGGAGGAGCAGCCAGGAACCCAACAGAAAATACTTTACTTAAAACACATGATCATTTGCCTTGCCTGGGAGGCAACAGGAGTTTACCCACGGATGGATGGCTCCTTCTCTACTGGCTGAGGAGATGTAAGTTGCATTGGTCCAGTGAAAGGGACAAAGAGACAGCTTGCAAACTAGATCTAGATGATATTCAGAACTTCTCAGAATTCATGAACTATACTTCATAAGCAGGAACTACCAATTATTTATTTCATTTCTATGCCACCTTTTCCCCAGAAAGGGACCCAAGGCAGATCACAAGATTAAAACATTTTAAAAGACTAGATAAAACAGTATTAAAATTAACACAAAACAGAAAAGTTAAAAAACATAACTGAAATGCCCCATATAAAACTACCTTTGTTTGTTTATCTTGTTTATATATTAAAAACCTTGCCTAAAGAAAAATGTTTTTTCTTGCCAGTGAAAGGCAACCAGGGAGGGGGCCAGCCTAGCATCCTGTGGAAGGGCATTCCAGAGAGTGGGAGCTGCCACTGAGAAGACTCTCTCTTGTGTCCTCACCAAGTGAGCCTGTGATGGTAGCAGGATCAAGAGAAAGCCTTCCCCTGAAGATCTTAGGGCTCTAACAGGTTCGTAGGGGGAAATGCAGTCCCTCAAATAGTCTTGACCCAACTACCAAAACAAATGTTCCTCAACAATTACCCGCTTTGAATCGCATTGTGAGAGAAAGGCAGGATATAAATCTTTGAAATGAAATAAAATAAACAATTCCTAGTATTGTGTAGGTAGGCTGGTGAAAGCACAGGTACTGTTCTCTGTTTACAATCAATAAATTAAGTTTGAGTATAGAGAATGTTCAGGCACATCACATCAGAGACCATTTACAGCCCTACTTTGGCAAGCATCTAGTAAAGAATGATACATACTCTTTGATATCACGAAGTTGATCAACATCTTGAGGTTTTGTAAAATCTGGGTCATGAGCCAGCAAGTGAATCATGTATGGTACCACATATTCAGGCAACAAGGATAACAGTTTTTCTGTAATAACATTATATAAAAAAACTGCATTAGCAATCAGCATACAGACAGACACATATAAAACACCAGAGTGTGCAATTTTTTGGTATTATGCCAGCAAGAAATATATGTATCATCTACTGTATTTTACAAGAAACGTTATTTAAAGTAAAGAATTTAGAAGTGGCATCTCAAAGCATATATAAATGTTATTGCTTCTTTCTTATAGATGACAAAAATAATTTGGAATAAAAATATGAGAGACCATTTTCGTTCTAACTAAATTTACTAACCATTGGCCATAGGGTTCTGCTTAATGTACTCTCGCCGTATGCTTATATTTTTAAGTAAGCACTGTCTTGCATGGGCTCTCCTTTCTTTTACAGGATCTTTGGCACACAGTGCAAATATTGCCATGTACTCCAATGGGAGCAGTAATTTTACCAGTGCCTTATGAAGCTTCTGTGCAAATATCTGTCTCACCTGGTAGCATTCATCCTGCAAGAGAAAAAGAACATGATGAATGAAATGAAGCAAACTAAAGCAGACCATACAGGTTAAAAAAATCCCTGCATATGTAATTCTGCAACATTTTAAAATATGTTTATATATGGCACAATAATCTGCAATGAACAGAAGTTTTACCATAGGAAATGTCCCCTCCTGACTTAACTGTCATGGCATTCAAAACAGTTACTTACATTAATGACCAGTGCACACAGTTGGAACTGCTCTGGGGTTATAATTTCATGGTAACAAGGTTCTTGTGCAAGTTTCATTATGGCACCGCCAGCAGCCAGTCGTAGACGGGACATATCAGATTTGCTGCATAAAAAAGAAAAAAAAAACTTCCTTTCTTTCAGAAATCATACCCATGTCTAAAGATGCATGAGGAGTGTGAAAAATCTATGTCAAATAAAAACCATTACTTCTGGCTAACTGATCAACCAGACTTTCAACACCACCATGTAAAAGACAGTATCAACTAGTCCAACATTCAGGTGTTCATTACCAAATTTAGACTGTTTTGTTAGACCTCTTTACTCTTAGGCCATTCTGAAGGCCAAATTATCCTTCTGATAAGTAGTTACATATCTACCACTACATTATATGCATGGTGTCATAATCATGCACCTCTCCAAACAATATGGTAGCCTAAACAGCAAATGAAAAGGCTAAGTGACAAAACCTACTACACCAGGGGTAGGCAACCTTTCCCCTTTAAGGGCCGAGGGACTTCAACTCCCAGAATCCCAGGAGCTATTGGCCAACATGAGACTATTGGCCAACATGGCTGAGGCTTCTGGGAGCTGAAGTCCCTCGGCCCTTAAAGGGGAAAGGTTGCCTACCCCTGTACTACACTTTTGATGCTATTTCTGGTGCGAGTGGCACAATGCTTACAAATCTGTTACGACTAAATGTAGAAAGTGCTCTTTCTACATAGCCTTCATTTCTACTCAGTTTGGACTATACAGAAAAGAAGTGACAACTTCTGTGGAGCAGGGAGTGCATATTCCTGGTTGACCAAATGGTCAAGGGTTACATGTCCAAAGGGAAACCATGAACTTTAAATTAACTTACTATGGTAAAGAAGCACAGACAACAGCAGTGACAGAAGCAGCAACATACTAAAGGTTTCCTAGAATTTCAAAGTACTTGCAAAATAAAGGTTTCTGGTAAGTGATAAAAAATTTGAGTACATTAATCAATTCCACTGTGTTAGTGTATTTAGCAGTTTGGCATCGCTTCTTAGTGATAGATGGGGAGAGACAGATTTTATTTTTTTAAAGGAGGTGCTTCAGGGCTGCAAAAATAGTATTGGGTCTCTGCATGAGGCCTGTAGGCCACATTTTCCTCATATCTGAAACAGAACTACCCAGACTATCTAAAAGAACTTATCTGCCTACATTTAAGATCCCGGGGGGGGGGGGGCTTTTCTTGGTCCCACCATTGTCACAGGCATATCTGGCGAGAAAGCATGATAGTACCTTCTCAGTGGCTTTCCTAGGAACTCTCTCCCATGGAGCATTAGGTTGATCCTTTCTCTGATTTCGTTCTGCATTGGGGCACAAATATGAAGCTTCCTAGAATAAACCCAAAATAATTTTCAAAAACCTCTTACCTGATTCTCTTCTGTTCTGTCAAGTCTCCTTCACTGACCAACATCGCTGATAATAATCGGAGTGTAGAATTTGCAGATTTGGACTGGTTGTTTTTCATACCCAAGAGCCAACGTACTAGAAGTTTAATTGCTTGAACCTATTAATAGATAAGAATTGTGAATATATTTGTTTATGCCAATTATATAGTTATACAGTGTACCAATTCTATGTAGACATGATACAGGTAGAAAGGATCCTTAATTATGCCCTTAATTATAAAACCAGAGAAAAGTGTGTATGTGCACACTACTCATATCATGCAAAAATGAGACTGGAAAAAAATTTAAGATTTTCATTTTCATGCTTATCAAAATACGTCTGTTAACTTGCTGTTTTATTTATCTCAGCATATATTCACAGAATTAGTGCAAAGACAAAAATTAAAAAGTGAATCAATTCTTTAATTGTATTAGATAAGAGTTCAAGTTTTCTTTCAATCTTAAAAGCTTTCAACAAATTTAACTGAAGAGATTTTTTCAACAATTTAATTTCCACACAAGCTTCTCAAAGACATTTGTTAGAAGCTAAGGCTCCCTCTGTCCCCATTCCTATCCCTTTCTTCTGGAGCTGCACATGGGTTTTTTCTCTATCAAAACACATTTAGTTTTGTATGTAGGCAAAGTTGTATTCCGTTTCCTTTCATGTGCTAGCTTATGCTGCAATATAGTGTATTTTAGCCACTTTGCATTTCACTGTTATTTTAATATTGCTATAAATAGAAAGGTTTATTTATCTAAAGCTTTATTCATTAGATACATTCCCATTTTGTATTCAACATATAAAATCACACAATCACCTGTTTTTGATTGAGAGGGACTCCCATTTAGGGAGTGAAGCGAAAGAATCTCTTCAAAAAACCAGTGAAATGCTTATTTGCATGGGGACAGAGAAGCCCTTTCTAGTTTCTAGTTGTGTTTGTTCTGTTCCTCCCTTCCACTACTGTGTGTTCTTCTTGTTTAGTGACTAAAATAATGTTTTACTCTTGAGTAATATACTGGTCAAGAAAGATAAAAGAGATACAGACTTCCTTACTAAAGCAGAACTCACACAACGCCTAGTCAGACACCCACTCATTCTTATCAAATCAAGCTCATTTAGAAGTAGAGTTTAAAACATAACTTTAAAACTGCTTAACATAAAAATAACTAAAGCTCTCTCATGCCTGTTAACAAATAGGTAGAATTAATCCCCTCTTTACCACAATGCCAAGTTTCATCAAGATGTATGAAAAAACAGAAACATTATAGCTGCTGAGAAATGAACAGAAGGAGGGACAATCTGGGTCAGGTGAGGAGCAATCCAGAATGAACCGGAACATGATCTAAATTATTTCACCATGTCCCTAATCAGAAGGGGGGGGGGGGGGAAACAATGTACAGGAATAATTTTCAGAATATGTCGACTTATCATCCCATGGGAAAATATTAGCCTACCTTTGCGAGAACTTCTGGAGAAACCTCTTCATCTGGTGACCACAACTTTCCATTCTTCTCACCTGTAGACTGCAAAGATTTTTACAAGATTTTTTTTACAGAAAAAGTCTAAGAAAAATGCATAAATATGTTAGTTAAGAGAATTTTAATATACTTTTGTTTCTTCTCGCACTCATATTTGCATAGCAGCTCATTCTAATCATATGGTCTCACTATATTACCTTGAAACTTACCCTATCATTCATCAGGAGATCTTTTACAATGAAATTTGCAACTACTGATTTCATTGGTGATGCAAACTGATCTGGTGCCAACATGGAAATGTGACCCAAAGAAACTAGTGGAGTTATAAGCTGCTCTGGAACATCAGCATTCAAACTTCTACTCAGAGGCTGGAAAAGAAAAAAAAACATGAATTGTGAATTAAGAGATATTATTTTCAAAACTGTGTACTGACATTTAATAATATTTCCATGAAAAGTATGCATCTCAAGACCTGAAATGCAATATACTCTACTCAATTACCCAGTTTGGACTAAATATTAAGAATTAATATCATCCAACAGCCTCAGCCCTCCATATATACAAGGTTCAGGCCAGGTCTGAGAATGAGAGACAGAAAGAGGGGTGTTGATGGTACAGTGCCCATGCCACTATCCCAGGGGTCCCTAAACCACGGGCCATGGGCTGGCCCCGGCCTGTCGAGGCCTTCTTACTGGCCCATGGCCGGTCCTGCCGCCACCGCCGCCCACGCGCACCACCGGGCACCATTTTGTCTTCCAAAAGACAAAATGTGCATGACTCTGGATGCCATTTTGGAAGACAAAATGGCACCTGAGTCGTGCACATGTGTGCGCACGCCTCTGTCCCCCTAGAGATCTGGGAGCTAGCAAACTGGCCGCCAGATCAAAAAGTTTGGGGTATCCAATAAGCATGTGGAACAAACTGGTGAAATTGGCTTCAGGAGACTCTAGATTGCAGTCTCTAGGAACTTGTGCATTCATGGCTAGTCTTGCTTGCTTAGCTGGATCAGAATTTTTTGGACACCAAAGCCCTGTCTCAAAAGATCATCGACACAGCCCACACAGTATGTTGGGAGTACCTAAGCAGGGGTAGGCAACCTTTTTGAGCCGGGGGCTGGGTTGCTGTCCCTCTGACAATTGGGGGGCCGAAGCACCAAAAATAATAAATAAATAAATAAATAAATAAATAATTAAAAAAAATTAAAAAATTAAAAAATATGCATGCACACTCTCTCAGCCCCAGAAAAAACATGGCAAAACCCCTGTGGAGATTTTGCCAAGAAAACCCCAAGAACAAGTAATAACAACAATAATCAATATCATCATGGTAGGGGGCGGCAGCAGCGGCAGCAGGACTGGCCTGGGGCCGGTCCAAAGGCCTCGGGGGGCCGCATCTGACCCCCGGGCCTTAGGTTGCCTACCCCTGACCTACAGGATGGACTGGATGTGATTCTGTAGTGTAGGGGGTTATTTTACCTCATGGATTAATCAACTTCCGGTGAGGTTTAGACTACTGTTACTGATGTTCCCTGAAGAGGGAGGACGAAGAGTAGGATCAACCTTCCAGAGAACTTTATGAATGGCTAACATGGCAGGACTCCTATTAACGCTCACATCTTACATGGAACTATGACATGAAATGGGCTATTAACATCATTATTCCGAGTGCCCTTGCTAGCTCTGTAGAAGCAGGAAACTTCCTTAGTTTTTCAATGAATTTACAGAAGTGATGGCCAAGCATGGTCCCTGAGTTTCTCATTTCATCCCTAGCTTTTTTGGTGTCCATGTTCTCCATAAACAATGCACCATTTTTTAAATTGGAAAATGGATTTTGCTGCTTCTGGAGGCCTCTAGAAATGGCTGTTTTGCATTCTAATGGCTGGTGATGACCAGAGGCCTGATATAAAGACCCTAAACACCAAAAAGCAAAATAGAATGCCTGTCTGGTCACTTCCAATTTTGATTTCTTGAATTTTGCAGCACTTTTGCAACTTTGGGACACACTACAAACTACAGTAGGTGATGGTGATGTGAGTTTCAGTCCAAGACTGTTCAAGCTGGTTACCACTAGCTTTGGCCAATGAAACTACCTAGGTGACAGGTTGAGCACAGGCCATGTAAACCTGATCTCGATATGACTGAACACACAATATTGTCCCAATCACACAAGAGTGATGGCCACAAAGAAAGCTAACTTTGGAATTACCATTGCATTTGCTATGAGCCATTCTGTAAAGCTCTTCTGTGAGGAAAATGTGAGGGCTGGTTAAATCAAGGTAAAAGAGGAGTACAATCAGTCTCTTGATGACGACTCTGCAATGAATTTGTGAAGCATTCTGAGGATAAAACTCTTGGGGGCAATTCCTGTACTGGCGTTCAGTCCACTTTGTAGATATGATTGGATAGGGAAGCAGGAATCCACAAGAAGGGTCCCCCCCCCAAATATGTTCAAAGTAAGAGAATGAACAAGGAAATGGTGGAATGTCATTAATGGCTGCACTTCAAACTGAAAGGCGGTTTTCAGTTGAGTGCCCCAGGTTCTGTGCTAGGAATATTACTCTCCAACATTTATATCAATAATTTAGATGTTTGGGGCTGTTATGCAGCCACTTCCAACATATGATTCTATGATCTTAAGAGTAAAACACTGCTTAGTGCTTGTTTATACTACCTTTTTGTGAAATTAAATTTATTCATTACTAGATAATTATATCTCCCTAGACTGTGGAAACAGTAATTCCCACAAGGCCTAATAATGGTTACTCAATCTTAAGGTAAAGTAAAGCAACCTACCTCAAAGATTTGTGCAAGCTGAACCTCTTTATTTGAAAATATGGCATGTATACAATGGACAGCTTGTTTTGCTTGGTGAGGTGTTCCTCTCTTTGCTTTCTGATGTAAAATAGGGATTAGAGTTCTGCACAGATTAACACACATGGAAAGAAAAAAATACTCAAAATTATTGAAAAAAATCAATGAAGCTAGAAACATCCTAGCATCACACTATATAAAACTGTAAAATTAATCTGGCAGCAAACATTTTTGCGTGAAAAAAATAGTTCAAATGCACTGTTAATGAACATCATTTTCAACTCTACCCAATCACTCAAATTAATGTGAAAGACAGGATGAAAGCCAGTTATTTTTCTTGCATTATAACACATCAAAAAGTCTAAGGCTTAGATGTAGAATGTGCCTTACAACAACTTCTGCTCTTGCAAAATGTGCAACCCTCACATCTGCTACATTTCTGCCTTAGACCTCCACCCATGCCATATCACATCCACCATCATCAGGAGGGAGAGAAGGCAGGCCGGCTCCATTGGGCCTAGCCAGAAAAGAATAAGGTCCTCCCTCCATCAGGAGGGTATTGTATTATTGTTATTGTTGTAATGTATGTTTTTAATCTGTATCTTATATTTGTAAGTCGCCTTGATTGCTTAGGCAAAAGGTGGGATATAAGAAATAAATTATTAATATTATCCCACATCATTCGAGAGCTGTATTTTTGTTAAGGCAAGACTTATACACACCACCCACTGATTTTATTCCCCTCCCCTGGTCTTTTCTTAAGACACTTCATTTTTGTGAGATCAAAATAGATTTTTCCAGTATTTAACATGTGCTGGTCTAATTTAATAATTATCCTGAAAATTTTTGATGATTTAGTGGAAATATAAAACATATAGACTCTTTTTGTCTTCCAGTATGAGGCAAAGCTGACAGCGTAAAAGGTCCACGCTGGGACCATGCCACTGCCGTTTGCCCCAGGACTGCAGCAGCCACAAGCATCCAGCCTTAAGCCAGGCTGCTGCCCCAATCCTGAACCGGGCACCAAAAAGGAGCAAAATTTAACATTCCTTTTTGGGCTGGTTCTTTGGCAAAGAGCTGAACCCGTGGCGGTGTCCAGCCACATTTGGGGCATGCATTATCTGGACTCCACACCCCCAACACAGCCTGATGGCGGCTCTTTTGGGCCATCTGTTTGTGGCCTACATATACAGAAAGATCTAAATCAACAGCGGACACACTCCAAGGCTTTGAGGGCTACACCTCCACAGCTCCAAATGGTCACATCATGCCTCTACCATTTGGGGGGACCAAAAGTAATATGAAACCAGTCCAAGTCATTCTGGGTGCTTCCTTGTAGGGGGGATGAGGGAGGGTCGCTGGCTGCAGCTACATTGCAGAAATAATCCAGGTTGACACCACTTTAACAGCCATGGCTCAATGCTATAAAATTCTGGGAACTGTAATTTTGTGAGACATTTAGTCTTTTCTGTCAGTGAGCTCTGGTGCCACAATAAACTACATTTTCCAGAATTCCATATCATTGAGCCATGGCAGTTAAAGATGTGTCAACCCAAATTTTTTCTGTAGTGCAGATGCAGCCACTGTTAAAACAGCACTATTTAGTCAAACTTTCTTCCAGTGTAAGTTTTGTCATTGTCAAAAAAGCCTGAGGAGTGATGGAGATTTACAAGGGTCCCAAGGGCTACACTTTTTCTCCAAAAGGCTGCAAGTAGCCATGGACCACACAATTCCTATCCCTGTATTATCCAGCATTTACTATTACAGGTACTTTTATAAATCTATACACCTGTGTGTGTGGTCATGACAACACACTACTGAGTTGCCATTTTAACCAGTCCTCCAAGAGTTAAACAGAAACAATGTAAATAATTAACTCTGTATTTCAGATGCTAGAACACACTGTAACTTATCTGAACATGTGTAGTTTCCATTAAATAGTATTGTCTAGTATAAAAGATAAATGCAACATTTGTATATGTGTTCAAAACCACAGAAATAAAAAGATACATTCTTCCACTATCTATATATATATTGTTTCCATAAACTGTTAACTATTAAGCATTTATCTTGATGGTTAATTATTTGCTATTTTTCCCATACACTAATATTTCCTCAACTGTTATCAGGGTAGAGGCACATTTTTCATTCCCAAGAAAAAAATGTGATACATCTGACAGCAACTCAAGTTCTTACAGATAATTCGACATGTTGTTTTTCTTCTTCCAAGCTGAGTGAAGAGGAAGCCTGCTATATGACTGATTGCTTTTTAAAACAACTTGCATTCAATTGCCAAGGTCCAACAGCATACTTGAGTCTCCCAATGTCAATGGAATTGAGACTTCCTTCTCTTTTCCCTTCAAGTGCAGCCTTCTGAGGTGCCAAAAAAATCCTGTTCTAGATGGCATCCTAGCATTCCAGAACAGGCTTTAAAGGGTGCACAATGGACTGCTGATTGGGGCAGCAACAACAGGATTCGGCGTATGTACAACATTTGATTCCAACCACACAGTCCAATTAGTTATTTTGACACAAACAGTTGACCATCTCCCATATCCTGTGTTCTCTTTGATTCTCACAATTTTTTGTTAGTCCACATTTCATGAACATAATCTGCCAACTATCTTAAGAGGCTATCTATGACATAAACCAATGTATGACATAACAAATTAATCTTTGAAAAAACTGCTCATTTTGAGGACAGAAACTCATTCAATGAAGGACATACACATCTATCAATATAAAAATATCTTCCTTATGAAAATATGCAGTGATAGCCATTTAATTCTTTTTCTCCCATGGCAGCCCACAAAACATTTCCTTCAGTCACTGTTCTCCTTCCCTACTGCAGCCCTCTACAAAATCTGATTCAGGTGGGTGGGAGAGCTTCCAGATAGGACATTTGTGGGCTGTAGGGCTGAAAACAGACAGAAAGTCCAGCTGCACATACAGTCCTCTATAAAAAACAAAACAAAACAGAAAACACTTTTCCCTTCCTCCTAAAAAGCTGTCTATTGGTTACAACACTTTTATTAAGGCCAAATACTATTATATAAAGTTTACCTAATTTTACCTTTAATCTCACTGAAATAAAATTTCCCATTTTCAACCCATCTAGGCCACAGGTCCAAATTTTTAATGAAAAAGCCCCCTCTGATCATCCCATGATAACCACAAATTAAGAGATGTAATAATAGACAGCAATACTGTCCATATCTGCATCAGCAAGAAAATAGGATTATGCAGCAATATGTTGAAATATTGCAGCAAATAGGATGTCCCCAACACTTTTGATATGTGGAGAAATGCACTCACGATCTTATCTGAGGCAGATCTGTTTCTATTTTGTGGCCAGTGTTTCTGAATATCTGAATGGCTGCCTCTGCTACCTTATCATCTTCCATCCTGAGGCACTGCAGGAGAGATTCATATGTCTCTGCAGAGTGGAACGAGGTAGGATGTGTGAAAGACAGAACCTATGGATACATATCAAAACCAAAAGGCATTTTAATAAAAGCATTGTGAATAAATACATAATGGTAGGCTATAAATCTACACACAATTTCCCCTATGTGCTTGCTTAGTTTAAAAGAAGGTTTAGCATTAAGCACATTAAAGGCTTTGTACCCATGAAGCAGAGAAATTTCAATATAGTGTTGCACATTTCCTGAAGTGGTCCCCTTGTGCAATGCTAGACGATCCTTGTACTCTGTTTAATAACAAACGGTGTGTGTGTGTGTGTGTGTGTGTGTGTGTGATTATGTATCATGCCAGGACATGCACAATTTTCAAAATTCATGTTTTTCTTTCTTAAATGGTATATTTATAAATGCATTCAAAGCTATTTCAAAGCTCAGAATTATGAAACTATTGTCATGTGCCCAAGTAAGCTTTGAGCTTCTGTTTCTCTAAACCCATGTCACATAAGAAATAGCTCCTGAATCTAAGAGCTGAAACAGACAGGCCAAAAGGAGCAGCCAAAAGCTGCTCCAGCCCTGCTCGACCTGGGACTGTGGCAACCAGACAGGTCACTCATGAAGTCAGCCACCACTGCAATCCCAAATGAGCCATCAGCACCTTTTGCTGGCAGCTTCGGGCTGCAGCCTCAGAGTGGCTTCCAGCTGCAGCCTCAGAGTGGCTTCCAGCTGCATGGGGGGCATGCTTTGATTAAACACCACACCCCCAAAGCTGCTCTATTTGGCCCATCTGTATTGGGCTTAAGAGAGCTTTGAAATAAGAGGCTCCTGAAACTAAGAAAGCTTTTAAATTAATAAATTAAAAATTACACACATTAAATATATAAACATATACATACACAAGTGAGAAAACTGAAGAAATGAAGTATATCAGAATATAAATATTTCATGCATTCTACAACAGGTTTCCCAGTTCATAGATGCAAAGCTCTTATGTAATCATTAAGAATAAATGTAACTCATTATCTAATCTGATTTATACTATGCAGTATCTCTTAACACGGTTTGCCGCTCCTCTCACTGCAAAACTCAAAACAATCTTTGGTTGGCTAAAATTACTTTTTCAATCTTGTTCCTCTGCAAAGATTTTCCTATTTGAAAGCCGGTAAGTCCAAAATCATTTACCATAATCACACTGATTATAGCTATCCAGTGTTCTACAATTGGTTGTGTGGCTTCAAATATCTTCACTGCACTCAGATTGGCTCCTGCCTCTGTCAAAATATAGCAAGCCCATTCTTTTCCCTCTTAAACTAAATTAATTTCTCCTGCTTCTGCTCATTTCTGAAACATTTTCTACACAGATATTATACCAAGCTCCACCTACTTTATGGAATCTTCTGCTTGATCCACTCTTCCTTCACACAATTTACTGTGTTAATGCTGAGAATGACATCCAGTGACAATGTCTCAAACAATATACCAGCAGATTGACTGTGGTCAGTCTTTCCATAACTGTTTTTCCCCCAAGTGAATAGCAGAGTTTCAATTTATTTGCCCTTATGTAGTCCATGTTTTTAAATTTTAAGTAGCAGGAATTGACTCCTTGCAAGAAAATATATCAGAATAGACCAGAATGCAGCTAATTTAGATGTAATTCTAATTTACTGACTTTATAGGAAATACCTTGAGAAGTTCAAGCCCTGAACGAATAGCTGTATCAGGGCTTACACCCTCCTCTTCATCATCGGCTGTCCCTTCTATTGATTTATTCATCAACTTTACTAATGCGCTGTAAGAAATGTTTAAAAACACACATGCTTAAATGATGAGAAGAATCAAGGCTTATTTATTACATATATATTCAGTTGAGTATTCTTTTTGTATATTTAAATTATAATCTGAAAATCACTAATCTCTTGCTGACTTCCACACCACAACATTATTGATTTTATTTTCAACAGTATCCTGTTTCAAATTAAAAAAATTTTTTTAGCACATGTTCACTTTCCCTCATTATCCAATTTTATTTCAATAAATACTGGTTCTATTTATTTCCTGCCTTTCTCCCAAAATTGACACTCAAGATGGCATACAACTTAAAACTTTCTGCATTAAAAGCTTGTTGGGGGAAAAGGGGATTGCCTGCTGACAGAAAGATAAGGAGAGAGCTATTCTGGCCTCCCTTGGAAGTGAGTTCCAGAGTTCAGGAAAAGCCACAAAGAACCCCCCCGCCCCATGTCCCTATTAATTGTATTTGTGACAGCAGTGAGAAAAGGACCTCTTCTGATAATCTCAGAGCCCAGAGATGCTCATATGGAGAGATACGGTCTGCCAGATAGCCTAGACCTGGACCACACAAGGCTTTATAAGTCATAACTAGCACTTTGAATTGTGTTGGGAAAGAAATTGGCAGCCAATGTTGTAAAAGAGAAATAGCATGGCCCCTATAACCTGCTTTGGTTAACACTCTGGCAGCACCTCTTTGTACTAGCTTGATGGCACAGCAGAACACTCTTCAAAGGCAGCCCCATGTAGAGTTACGATAGCTGAAACAGGATGTAACTAATGCATGTACTACTGTAGCCATATCTGGCTTCTCAAGGAAAGGGTGCAGATTTAGTATAAACTACGGTCGCCCCTCCCAATTTGCAGGGGATCTGTTCCGCCAACCCCATGAAAATGGGAACGCACAAATATTGGAGCCTCATTGAAAATAATGGGGGGTGCATGCCGCCATTTTGTCCCTCCCCACTTGCCGCAAAGAGCGAGACCACGGACGCCAAGTCCGCGAATGGGACGACTGTACTTGTTCTAACATTCAAGGACCTACATAACCTAGCTTCTCCTTATCTTGCAGCTCTTATCTCTTTTTACTAGACTGTTAGAAATCTGCACTCCAGGAATTTCTGGGTTTCTAACCCAGCCAAAGATTTCCTCCTCCTTGGCTCAGCTTCGTCCTTTTTCTCTTAGAGTCCCTCATTCCTGAAATCATCTCCCTGTAAAGTTGTGAGCTGTTCCTTCCCTCACCATTTTAAAATCCAAATTGAAAACTTTTGGAATTGCAGATTAATGCTTTATATCTTTAGTATACTTGATTATCTATACTGATTATTTTGTTTTATTCTGCACAGTGTGTCTCTATGGGGATTTTTGTATTTCAATACAGTTGCCCCTCCATTTTTGTGGATTTCAAGTCTGCGTCCCTCACCCATTTGCGGGTGGCCACTGGAGGGGGACAAAATGGGGCACGTGCCCGTGGCGCATACTTCCATTCAAGCCAATGGAGTTGAATATCCACGATTTTCTGTTTTCGGGGGTGGATGGGTCCGGAATGGATCCCCAGTGAGAACTGAGGGGCGACTGTACTGTATTTTATATTAATGAAATAGTTATAAACGTTTTATTCTGTTTGTAAAGCACTATGTACAGTCGCTCCTCCATTTTCATGGACTTGGAAGTCCGCGTCTCTCACTTGTTCGCAGGCGGCAAATGGAGAAGGACAAAAAGGGGGGCACACAACACCATTTAAACCTATGGGGCTTGAATATTTGCAGTTTTTCATTTTCGCATGGAGGGGGGTCTGGAACAGATTCCCCATGAAAACAGAGGAGCGACTGTACATGGATGGCACTATATAAATAAACAACCACAACAACATACAAGCTTTAAATGTGCCAAAGTACTCCTGGACACCACAGAATCCTGGGCCTTCTGAGTCCAGGAGTATCCCAAATGGTGAATCTGTGTCTTCATGGGGACTGTAATGCCATCTAACATAAGCGGAATCCTTATTCCCTGATCTATCTTGTCTGGGTTAAGTTTCAATGTATTTGCCCTTATGTAGTCCATTACTGATGTCTGAAGAAAGAACAGAATGGAAAGTTCCAAAATTAAACACTTACGGTTTTTCAATGTTAGTTTGAGGGATACACATGCAGAAACTACCATGGAAAGAAAGCCCCATGGAGATTTTTAAAAAGATTAACTGAAAGGAGGGCAAAGATTCTGTTTCTAGTTCTACTGTAACACATGATTCCTGCCTCATTCTGGGTGGAGACAGAAGCCACCCACATCATGTGGATTGCTCTGTTGTGCCATCAAGATAATTATTTCAATTCCAACAACTTTTCAGTGGATGAAACCAAATTAAATCTGGGTAAGAACTGATGGAGAAAAAGAGATATCCAGACTCCTTGACTGTGTACTATTTGCACATAAGGGTGAAAAGCTGCATCGCAAAAACTACTTCCCGCAACTGCTCTCAGTTGCACTTACCTAATGGCTTCTGAGTCAATGTGCACAGGGGCAATTCTTTCCAAAAGAAATTTTACCATCTCCAAGAAAGGATTGGTTGGTTGCTTAGGATTTGCAAGTTTTCGTGCTATTTCCCTCTGTATAAAGAAAAATAACAAATTACCTCATCTTCCCCAATACTGGGAATTAAGATTGTTTACCAATTAAAAGAAATAAAATATATTTAAAATATAAAAAATGAAAATGGAATTAAACTCTCAACAACATTAAAAACAATTTAAAAACATACAATTAAAAACAAGAACAAATAGTTCAAAACCAGTACAGTTTAAAGAGTTCAGCACTCTTTTGAAGCCTTTTCTTTAAAAATATCCAATTCTCAAAAGTCTTTCAGAATTAAAAAAAAGAGTCTTTGCTTGCTAATGGAAGAAAAAGGGGGCCATTCCAGTTCCTTGAATACAGGAATGTCTGTTTGTTCATGTCTGCTTTATTCAAACCATAAGTCAAAAATATTCAGTCCTAGAAACATTTTGTAAGCATCTTAGTAATATCTATATTGAAAACAAACAAAATAGCTCTTACCACACAAACATCTGCCTGTTTACAGGAACATGTAGGACTGATCAATAACTCAAGCTGAGAACGAAGCTTCTCATCATCACCAAGAACCTGGTTAAATTTTTTCACAAAGTCCTGTGCCTTCCCAGGATCAGGAAGATTTTCTACAGAATTAAAACGTGAAAATATAAGTTACAATAACAGTGTTTAAAGCTGTATTGAAATTCTAATATTGGTCGCTAGATCTTACTTGCTATGGTCATCAGTTTTCCAAACATAGCAGCATTGTTTGCTTCTGACTGAAAAGAGAGGTTCAGAGTGAGCATTCCACATTGAAAATCTGGCCTGAAGCATGCATGCCTGAGCTGCTTTTAATTTTACTTCATCTCTCCTTCCCTCCCAATCCTTCTACTTTTGGATTTGGGAGTAAGTACACACATATGGTTATCAGATAATAAATCAGAAAAACTGGGCCACAAAATCATTTGCATTTCTCTATTTTACAAAGACAAACTATAAACTTACTGGAAAGACAGATACCAATTTATTTCCAAACATTTCCTGAAAAATGCTAAGAGAAGACACAAAATTTTGTTCATATATTACTCTAATTTACTGTATTTTAAGTGCTAGTAGTTTGTTCATGCAAGAATATTACAACTGTTAAAGCAAAAAGTCATACAGTATAAAGTGATGACATCATATATTTATGAGAGCTGCAGACTCTACCACTGTTATGTTCCACTATAAAACTGATTTTTAAGTACTGACATTAAGAAAAATCTCAAGTAAAACAATATTAGAATTTTTTTTAAAAGAACAGTTGCAAGACAATGAAACAACTGTATTATTCTGAAACCTACAGTGGGTTGCTTATGCAAATCTAGTAACTCCCGCACATGGCTCCTAAGCATGTTCTGGCACTTCCACATTTCATTCAGTGCCCTGGATATAAAAAAAGTGACAATCATTAAAATGCAATAAATCAGTATGAAGCTCTCAAGGCTGCTGAATATAGTGTCATCTGTCTTGATAACCAACTAGCTTCCTCTTCCAGCAACCAGACAGGACACATTTCTTTTAATGATTTATGTATATAAGTAGATCCAGATTCCTCCTCACCTCACATATACACAAACATAGTAACACTGTGCTAGTTACTCAACTGTTTCTTACAAAATGCCATCTCATATAGTTTAAAAGGAGAAGGTGATTTTGAAATGTCTGCACTTACTAAACTCTGCTAGATATCCATTTCAGGAAATTAGCTGAAACTAATTAGTTCATTCCAATAAAACAACAAACCACCAATGCTGAACTACAACATATTTTGTGTTTCATTATTCTACATACAGAAGTATTTTAAACAATGGGTCTAACCTTTTTTGGGGTGTGTGTGTGTGTGTGTGTCACATATCCCATTGAGAATCTGATGAAAAGTCCAGACCTTTTCTGCTCCAAATCTTATTTTTATCTTAAAATACAATTGGCCCTCTGTATTGGTGGACTAGCCATCCACGTATTGGAGCATCTGTGGAAGGCCCTGTCCCATTATTGTCAATGGCAGTGTATGCATGCAGCTGCGCTAATGTAGCCATGCACACATCGGCACCCATTGATAGTAATGGGACTTGAGGTGCCACTTTTTTGGTATCTATAGGGGGATCTGGAACCAAACCCCACCAAAACAGAGGGCCAACTGTTCACCATGACAGGAAAAACTCAAACCAAAAGGAAAGAAATCAAGGGGGGGTGGGGGAAAAAATTTGTATCCAATTCAGGAACTCCCTGACCTTGGGTTAGGAACCTTTGGATTAAAAAGTACTGTTGTGATACATTTTAAAATAATTTTGTGAATGAATACTCACTTAACAGCATTTGGGTCTAAGCTAGCATACAAATAATATAAACACTTCATTCTCTCTTCTGTTTCCAAGTTATGAGGAACAAGATACTGAGCGAAGATTTTCTCTACCAATAATCTGCAAAAGAAAACAAATTGAGAGTATGTTGCTTTTACTAAACTGTCTGTAGCCTTCAAATTATAGTCGGCCCTCCACTTTCGTGGGGGTTATGGGTGCAAGACCCCTGTGCAAGTGGAAAAAACGTGAATAAGCAGGGGAAGGGAGAAGAGCGATCGCACAGCCAGCTATCTCACTGGGGAAGGAGAGGAGGAGAGATTGCAACCCCTTGTGTCTTCCCTGGTGTGATAGCAGACTTCCCACAGCCAGCGATCTCACCAGGGAAGGCATGGGCCCCCACAATTGCTCCTCCTCTCCCTTCCCCAGTGGGATAGCTGACTGTGGGAAGCCTGCTATCCCAGCTGGGAAGGTATAGGGAGCTGTGATCAAAGCAAAGCAAAGCAGCTTCATTTATATACCGCTTCATACCGCACTAGGGGGTGTCTAAGCGGTTTACAACTGTAAGCTCATTGCCCCCCAACAGTTGGGTACTCATTTTAGCGACCTCGAAAGGATGCAGGCCTGAGTCTAGCCTGAGCCCTGGCTAGTACTGAACTCGCAACCTTGTGGTTTATGAGTGAGTGGCTGCAATACAGGCATTTAACCATTGCGCCACCAGGGCTCCTCTCCCTTCCCCGGTGAGATAGCAGGCTTCCCACAGCCAGCTCTCCCACCAGGGAAGGTATGGGGGGCTGCAATAGCTTCTCCTCTCCCTTCCCTGGTGGGATACCTGCTATGCCACCAGTGAAGTGCAAAGGGGCTGCAAACTCTCTTCCTCTCCCTTCCCAAATGGGATAGCTGGCTATGGGAAGCTTGCTATTCCATCAGGGAAGGTGCAAGGAGGCTGCAATCTCTCCTCCTCTCCCTTCTTTGGTGAGATAGCTGGC
The DNA here is from genome assembly GCA_020142125.1 of Phrynosoma platyrhinos. Lineage (NCBI taxonomy): Eukaryota > Metazoa > Chordata > Lepidosauria > Squamata > Phrynosomatidae > Phrynosoma > Phrynosoma platyrhinos. The sequence continues at coordinate 85,022,774 of CM034708.1, read as the reverse complement.
TGTGCGATCGTTCCTCTCCCTTCCCCTACTTATTCACAATTTTTCCACCTGCATGGGGGTCTTGCGCCCATAACCCCACTAAAGTGGAGGGCTGACTATAAGGAGGCTGAAATCTCTCCTCCTCGCCTTCCCCAGTGGGATAGCTAGCTGTAGGAAGCCTGCTATCCCACCAGGGAAGGTGCGGGGGACAGGGCATGATCACTCCCCCTCTCCCCTCCCTGGTGGGATACCTGCCTGTGGGAAGACTGCTATCCCACTGGGGAAGGGGAAAGGTTGGAGCACGCACCGTTCCCAGATGCTCCCTCTCTCCTAGGATTTTTCCCCAAGGGGAGAAGCCTAGGGGGAAGGAGGAGTACTGTGCACATACAGTGATGACCTCACAAATAATCAAAACCACAAATGTCAAAGCCACAAATGTCAAGGGCCAACTGCATAAACATTAATCCAGGTGTCCTGGTTGAGCATGCTTCCATTTCTACACACACACTCCGCACAAAACACACAAAATAACTCTTCCTGGTGAAAAGAAAATAGAAAATTTGATGGAATCCCCATCAGTCAGTTAAAAGAATAAATGAGACACAGCTTAGCAAACATTTTACTCCTCCTTAGAAAAAGAGACATTTCTCATATGACTAAATAGAAAGCTGGCCCTAGAAAAATCAAAACACCTGAAAGAAGGGTACCAATATAAGGATAGAATACACTTTTATATGTCTTTTAACAGCAGATGTCATCAACCATCCAAGATTCCATTTCTGACAAGGGATGTTATAGAGCAAAAATAGACTGTAGCTCAGTTCCATGCACTCCATGGAGCAATTCCATCCAGTCTCAAGTCTCTAAGGCACTGTGGCCAACAGGATGCATCTGAATGTACATGTATGTGAATGCATGTATGACAGAGGATATGAACAAGTGAATGTTAGTAGTCTGAATCTCCCTGACAGTGAGTTGGTGCAACCCCTATAGTTCACTTCCTTACACTGGAACTTCTCCAGAACCTCTGACTCTAAATGTTCCTCCTGTTGTTAGATGTTTGTGGGGGTGGTGGTGGTGGTGGGGGTATCCTAGAGCCTGTCCCCAGGCCACTCAGCATGTAAAAATGCTGAAGTAGTAGCAGCTGCCAGCAGTGCCTTAAGAAAATGTATGCTGAGTCCCAGAGCCAACCTAAGACAGGTACTGCATAACATAACTAAGACACATTTCTCCTCCAAATCAGAACACAAGAAGTTGAAATCCAGCCCTTTACCTCCTGAAGTCAGTCTGACTGAATTCAGGGGGGACTGCTTCAGACAGAAATGCACAGTACAGCAGCTTCGGAATGGAGGCCTGCAGCATATCAGAGATACTGATCTACCCCAATGCCAAATAGCAGGAACAGTGTTTTATGTTTTGTTGTGAGCTGTCTCGGAAAGGTATGTACACCAAAAAGCAGGAGAAAAATGAAATAAGTGGGAGCAGGGACAGGACGAGGTAGAATTGCTGCTGACTTGCTCACCTCCTCAGATCAGGGTCACTCGAAAGCCTAATAGTTGGTTTTCTTAAAACAGGAATGGAGAAACTTTTTTTCTGGCAGGGAAAGCTTTAATTGTGTCTAATTTCTGCCAGGATTGCATCACTGTCTATTTGTGTGCTAAAGAAATCTATGTTACATATGGGTTATCTGCGTCAGAAAGTGGGATATAGGAAGCAGCTCAGCAATTTACTGCATGTTTGGAGATCTTTTAGTATTTTTGTGCACTTTTGGAAATGTATTTATTCCAAATAATTACATCTCATCATCTTATCAAAATATTACAGGTGATAAACTTGGAGACAAACATGCAGCAGATACAAAACACAGCAGCTCAATTGAGACACCAGGAAACCTTCATCCCCCTTCTATTATATGATTTAAGATTCTTGTAAGTTTCCCATAATGTATGGCCTATGTAAACCAGCTAGCACTATGCATAATTTATCCCTATTGGGATCAGCAGCATTGTGAGCTTGGATCCTGGGTTTGCTCTCAAGCTTTAAGTTGGGGTAACCACAGTTTGCCCATTTCAGAAATTTCAGTAAATTATAATTCTCTAAAAAAGGGAGATGGAACAAATATGCAGGCCAAAGGACAATTGCTAACATTCAAGATATAGTTTCTATGATGGCAGAATTGAGCCCACAGTATTTTATTTAACTGCTTATTTGGAACAGATGTAGCTTGTTGTGTTCCACAATGATATCTTTGAAAAAAGGCTTAAAATTAACTCACTTGTCATCGATACTATTCTGATAATATATGTGCAAAAGTTTATCCTTAATCCAGCTCACTTTCTCTGCTGCATCTTTTCCAGCTTCAGCATGAAGACAGTATTTCTTATATAGCTGGGCAAGGCCCATCATTGCTTCTTTTCTTACCCGCCACTTTAAAAAAAACAAAATTGAATGTCATAACTATTTTGTTCAAAAACATCTGCAGTATAAATGTTTTTATCTTTCATGTTAATGTCTAGAACAGTGGTTCTTGACCTTTTTTAAAAAAAAATCAGGGATCCCTTTTAAATATATTTTAATCGAACTCACAACCTTGTGGCTGTGGTACTGGCATTAAACCACTGCACCACCAGGGCTCCCTGGTGAAGAAGGCAAAAAAGGGGTTTGAAGCATTTCTGATAGGAGGATGGACTGTTCCCGGCTCAAGGAGGAGAGGGAAAGAAAGACAGAAGGGCAAAGGGTGTCTGACTGTCAGCTCCACTGTTGCTCACCTGCAGCCTGCCTCCTCCCTGTAGCAGAGTGGCCACATGACAGGCAATGTGCTGGCCCAGTCAGCCAGCTAGCAAGCCTTTGCCTTGGCTCCTCTCATGTGGCCACTCTGCTGCAGGGAGGAGGTAGGCTGAGCCTTTGCAGACCCCTTGTGAGGACACTGCTGCCCTCTGGGGGTCCATGGATCACAGGTTAAGAACCACCAGTCTAGAACATGAATGAAACTTTTAGAACACAAATTAAAACAGAAGAATCACCATTATGGTTATTCTTTATGTTAACTGGAATATTAAAATCCTAAATAAAATAAAAAGAGGTCCATAGACATTTTAGTTCTCCAACACAGAAGTCTGACAGGACAATGAGCCAAAACGTCTTAAGAGAAAAGTACCAGATTGAACAATAATGTACTGATATAATTTTGGCCAAACGGGATTCATAAGCTTCTTAAAAATTAAATTATTAAAAGGGGGAAATAACACTAGAGGAAATAAATGACAAAAATAATCTACACCTGCTTTTACTTGGGAAAAGTGAGGTGATAGTGGGAACAATTCTTAATTTCATGCACAGAATCAAAGAAGGATATGTCACTGTTGCATCTTTCTAACACTCCTAGAGTTAATAGGGGATCTTAAAAGTTGAAAGGCTATTTCAGTAACTTAAAGAAACATGTGCAGCATCATAAAATTACATAACATTAATCTCAATTCCACTTAGGTTAAAAAAAAAAATGAATTTAAGATTATGCTCAGTTCATCTTACCCTCTTGTCCAGCGTTCTCTCTCTGACAAAGCCTAGCAACTGGTCATTGACCAAAGAAAGGTCTCTCTTGCCAGCAGTTATTATTGTAACAATGACATCATGTCGAATGGCTTCTTCTGGATCATGTGATCTAACTTTTAAGTATTCTATTTCAAAGAAAAAGGAAAGGAGGGAAAATAAGAACCCTTGAAAGATTCAGTACATTCTGGACTTCCAGTTTCAGAACAACTCATTCACATATCTTCAGCAATGCATAATACCACAACCACCACATTAACTCCTACTCTTGACAGGAAGATTTGCCTTGAATTTTATTTTTAATCTTCCAGTTGAAGAACAGAGTAATCAAGTTATATATTAAGGTTTTCATAATTATATTTGTACTCGTAGTTCTACCACATTATGTACCTGAACTACCATGTTATGTAGTACTACCATGATATACTCTTTGTTTAATTATTCTAACACAGGCGATAAGAGATCTTACCAGTGAGGTCTTTTGCTAAATCTGGATGGTTCATTAGACAATGACTTGCAAATTTCACGCTTTCTAATCTTACAGGAACATGGATATCATTAAATCTAAGTGAGGGAAAGATAATAATTCATAATTATTTTTATTTAATATTATTTTAAATAAATAAAGTGTATAGTTAAGAGTCAAGCACACTGTGAATAAGCCAAACCAGAAAGGAAGGCAAACTCAAAAATAAATAATAGAATGATAAGCATGCTAATATTTGCAGTTTAACTATAATATATAAAAATTAGGCAAAATTGCACTCAAATAGTTAAATATGCAATGCTTACAGAATATATTAAGGAGTCAAAAATAACTACTTAGCCTATGTAACAACCAAAATACCACAAATGCTATTATATATGTTTATTGTACACAGTTACAATTTCAAGGAACCAAACACAGTTATCATAATAAAAAAAGAGTATTATTCCTCACTGACATTATTACTAACACAATATTTTTAAAAAGCACATTTTGGCTCAAACATGTTATGAAAACTTCATACTTTCTTTTCTTAAAACAGAACTTGGTCTACTATTAAGTAACAGACATGTCCTGTCATACTGAAATCAAATATTACAGAATACTTTTTTTAAGGAAAGAGAAGAACTAGTATGAAAAGAGCTGCTTCTGAGACTAACATAACTAAATATCCATTTATATGTTATCTTACCGGCCTAGAAAACACTGCCAAAGAGGACGGTTTTGTGTTGCAAGGTCAGAATCTTTAGAACCAAACAGCTTAGCTAAAAGCCTTACAACAGCTAAACGTTCCTCTCCATCATTGCTCTATAAATTGAAAAAGAAAGAATATTACGTAATACCTTGTCAAAATAAAATAAAACTGAAATATGCAAGTATCATGTCTATACAATTCAGGCGCTGGAATTTTTGCTTCAATCCATAAAATAGCCAATTATAGGAGTTTTAAGTCACCAATGTCCATTCTCCCCCCCACGTTTCCTCCCAAGTAGTAGCAGGAGTGGGAAACTACCACAGGAACCAGTTTTCATCCAGACCTCCTGCATTTTTGACCCAAAATCATCTGAAAATGCTCCATCGAGTCTGTTCTATACAGCCTCTTTTTCAGTTTTGGGGAGGATTCTTGGATTAGATTTTTCCTCACAAGGAGTCCACTATTCCAGGAAGCACTTTGGAGCATCTTCAGGGTAGAAGTGGGGAGTTGCCTACTTTTATTTTCAATCAGAGGACTAAGGGGCTCTGGAAGCTGCAAAAGGGGCCAGGGAATACACATGGCCCATGAGCTACACTTTCCCCACTCTTGCCTTGGACCCACAGCACATTATTCTCTTCAGGAATGTCATGAGCGAGTATAAAGTTACTACAGTCCTGGCTGTATCAGAAACTACATAAAGCAGAATGATAGTGATTCATGCACTGTCTTCATGCTCTTTCTCCACATTTCCTAGTATATGTGGTAAGTTCTAGTTATTGCAACCAGGACAAGGGCTATTCACCAAGGCAATCTGTTTTAAAAAACTCTCTCCCCTCTCTCACAATCCATCCACCCTTTGCTATAGAAATTCCCTCAGCTCAGCAATTCATAATGCCTACTGCCTGTTACAACACAGCAGTTCTGAACATGTCAGGAAATGCTGCTACAACTGACTATTGCTATGGTTTTACAGTTTGGTTGTACTCTACATGACTCTACATGACTGTAACCTTACTACTGTACTCAAACTATTTTGTTCAAACAGTGATAATGAACATAAATTCCAGAGAATCAGTGTCTTGATATATTCTTACAAGCTTGCCATATTATAGCACCAACTAGACAACAATAATTTTGACAAACTTCGACATGGTGTAACAGTAACAAACCATTTCATCATTCTATTACACAAGACTCTTAGCTAACACTACTTTAGGCTTTGTCACAAACAAAATTTTATTCTTTTCTTCCAAGAGGGCACTTCCTGCCATATCATTAACTGATTCTATCTGTTATCTCAAGTTTCCAAAGTGGTTTGCAATGCAACATATGATGTTCCTGTTCCACTGATCACGTGGAGCTATTCACTTGGAACCTGACTAAACTATAAACACTGCAATTGTCAATTATGAAAATTAATTTGTTTTTAAAACAGACAGACAAATGTTGAGGAACTCTACATACTTAGAATATAAGAAACATTTCTGTAATATAAGAGCAGTTCCTCTTACCTTCAGTTTGAACTCAAGCTGTGGCATGACAGACAGCAGCAAATTAGGATCAATAGCAAAAAGCTCCTGTATCAGGTCAAATACATGCTCTGACAAATCACTGACAGAAGACTTTCCTAGTACCAGAACCTGGTTAAAAAACTAGAAGAGAAAATATTTTTTGTTAAATATACTATTTTCAAAACAGCTATACACAAATTTTGGGTGATCCTAGTAACCAACCAGGAGCTACCATTGCCACCAATCCTGCCACTGATAGGTACATTAATGGATTATTTTTATACAAGGGTGAAACATGCATATATATCCTAATTCATAGTAATCTGAAGCCTTTTCAGTGCAACCTTCATATCACAAAACATTTTTACTTCACTTGACAATCCTACTCCAATGAATTAAATTTAGGGCACAACTAGTTTGTAGATTCCAAGCTTCTTTGTGGCATATAAATCCCTTCAATGCTGGGAGAACCATGTCTCCTACTGCTTCTTCTTTTCCAGTACTGTTGTCACCACAAGGAAATGCCGAAATTTGGCAGGGACAGCAAATTTTACAGCTGCCAAATTTCATCAGCAAAAGAGAATGGGTAATGGTATAGCTCTGTGGGCTGCAAAGCCTCAAGGCTGTCCCCTCATTCCAGGGAGCGGTCTAGGCATTCTCTGAATCTAGTTAATATCTGAAAACTCAAGCTCTTCTAGAATTTGACTACTACCGTATTTTTCGGCATATAAGACGCTCCGGCATATAAGACG
>CM034708.1:84998353-85015702 GCA_020142125.1 Phrynosoma platyrhinos | reverse complement strand
TAACAATCAGCATGTCAAGTTTCAGAGAAAGTTTTGCATAATTTTAAGACTATATGGGCATGTCTCATTTTCCAACAATGCTTCATCAACACATTTGCTATCTTCAAAAACCAAGCACTTTCCTAGCCATCTGTGGCATAAAATTATCAGGCATAGCTGCATGCCACGCCAAGTTAATTCTTCAGAAACAGAAAGAGTGAAAACCAATGTGCAACAGCCATAAGACTCCTCTATTCTCTTAGTAGGTGAAGTCAATTTGCCAAGACTGAAAACCATCCCAAACTAAGTTATGCACTTTCTCTATGTCTTCTTGAAATGAAGGGAGAGTAAAGAGAATGAGTGTTGAAAGTGGCTGCAATCCCATTACTACAGTGTGATTTCCTAGTCTGGGTACACAGAATAGTGCTATGGTTGCTGAGTCTACCATAATATTTTCATCATGTCAACCCCAATTTTCAAGTTTTTGATAGATCCAAACAAAAATATTCAAAGCAGTTAAGAATTAAGAAGGGAGCAATCACTGATATGCTAATGCATATTATTACATACATTGGCAATACACGGCTCAATGGTCTGGACCGTCCTTTTCAACAGAACTTTTGCAAGATCAAATGCCTGTTTATTAAGGTTCTAGAATACAAAGACAAAAAAAATTTAAAGAAAATCCAGCTGTTAACGAACTATTTAACAAAATATTGTTTGTTGTCTATACAGATCTATGAATTTCAATAGAAAATAAAATACAATTTCTAAAAAGTACCCTCTTTTATGGAATGTCATAAGTACTTCCAATCATCTCGATTCATCTATTGACACATTTTACTTCCTGAATTAGGAAAGGAGAGTGAATAAGCCTGCAGGCCCCCCTCCTTTGAATAAAAAGTTAAATATAATTCAATACAATATTGGTTTCCGATGTACCCAAATTGTCTCTGAACCCACTATCTGAACTTCTAATTCAATTAGGAAGAGCTGTAATGCAGCTTCTGATTCAGATCTTTGGATTTAAAAATGACTTGTATACATTCTAGCAAGCCCACTGATTCACAAGCTGTCAACCATAGATACACACCCCAAATTAGTGCATGGTAAGGCCCTGGTCACTGTCTCTACTCTAACAGACTTCCTGTAAAATGGCTCACTCAGGCTCCCCACAGGTTTGCAGTGGCCCCTTGCAGGTTCCTGTGGAATCAGCCATGCACAATGAACCCATATGTTGCCTTCCAGGATATATGTTGGATAGTGGTCTCTGTGTACAATAACAAAAATACAGGACAGAGACATCCTGGGCTACCTTAGGTCAACACACCGTATTACTCCCATGAAACAACTCAATACCTCTACAGGAAGCAACAACTATTATTTATTTATTTAATTTATATCCCACCTTTCTCCCAATATGGGACACAAGGACATCTTACAGTATAAGTTAAAACAAAACACAATTAAGTTTTTTTTAAAAAAAAATAATAGCAATCCAGTAAAAAACATTCATTTAAAATAAATTTTAAAAACTACATACATGCATCAAAAGAATAAAGAAAAGCAAAGGAAGGAACTGACCAGGACAAGCTTCAGCTTACTCATGTAGGGCTCTGAACAAAACATCTAATAGAACAAAGGAATAAAGCTATGCTATGGAGTAGAAGGGAAAAGAGGTCTCTTTAAAAAATATTGCAAACCTTGTGTGCAGGAATGAGGTTGATAAGAATTGAGTCCAATAGTTCTTGTGTCACTCCATCGCCTTCCATGATGATAGAACTCATCAAATCTAACATGTGCATTTGCACTTTCTGGTTGTGGCTATTACTAAACATGAAATTAAAATCAGAATTAGAATATATGAATGGAATAGTACAAAAATGGACAAATGGAGGATCTTGCTACCAAATTATGGAATTAAATTGCACATTCTTTAACACCAATTCTTTAAATAAGATGTACCATTACATTTGAAACTTTCCTCTTAAGTTCAGTCACAATTGCTCAGATGGCTCTTCATGGCCCAGTCTGGAAAGTTCTAATGCACACAATACCGCTGATAAATCAAACTGCTATCAGAAATAGTTTTATCCATTTTTAGTACCATCATTTTTTATCACTATCCTATTCTTACGATGAGTGGTAGAAAATATATATGTTACAGAAGATCGTAATAACCCCACTCTGAACAGAGTCCGTCTCAGTGCAAAATAAACCTCCCAGTTTGAGGGGTCAGGGTCAGCTTTTTCTCACAATGTAGCTCTACTCCAACTACAGCATCTCCCTCACCCCATGCAACAAGAAGGAAAGGCAGCCACTTAGTTTTATAGCACAAAGTAAAGGTATGAATTTGGAACTGCATTTGGGAGAGTAACTAAGGGGGGTTGCAGACTTCCAGAAATAGTGCAAATTCAGTCCACTTTTAGGGTTAGGGTTATGGTTAGGGAATCATGGGGACTGTAGTTTATTGTGGCACCAGAGCTCTCTGACAGAGAAGGCTCAATGTCTCAGAAAAAAAAATTCCCATGATTCCCTAGCACTAACCCTAACCCTTAAAGTGGACTCAATTTACACTATTTCTGGCAGTCTGCAACCCCTCTAAGATTGCTTGCGCTTGGGGTTTGGAGAAGATTTTGTTTCCTCTCCAACTCTCTTCCCACAGAACTTAAAAACTACGATAAACCAAACTCCATCAATCTGCACAAAATTTTCTGTGATTCTTGACATGACCAAGTAAAAAAAATTGTGGCAGAACTTTGAGAACTGACCTTTATATCCATAAGATACAATGGCCTGTTCCAAAGATAAGTATGACTTTGGCTGGTCACATGCAGTTCCCAGTCAAATAATTTCTCCACTACAATGATTTCTTTTAGCAACCCAAGAGGCATTTTCTTGTATTGCCTTATAAGATAAAAGAGTAATAAAATTATATTTTAGTAAGCCATAATTCTGTTATTTCTGCTATAACATTTTTCTTTTTTTTTTAATTAGAAAAAGAACCTACATGGTAGAGACTGGGAAGTTTAAAATAAAGCAACTTACTTGATAACTGAAAAGAGAGTCCTAAAAAGCTGAATAAAAATCTCATTGCAATCTTCCAACTCAAAGCAGATGTTGTAAGATTTAACCCAAGCTAAATTCTACAAGAAAAACAAAGCATTAGATTACCATTTTGATTGAAGGTGTATATCTAAAAATGTAGCTGATGGCCACCACACAACTCTAAGCAGTCTGCTAGCATGATTAACTGTGCACAGTTCTGTTAAAGATTGATTTGTTAGCCACTACATTTGAGTAGCAGAGCATTTTTCATTTATGTAATGTATACTCTGCTCTCACAATATCTAAATATTCACACCTTGACATATTCTCTGTGGCCCTGATAAAAATGTCACTGGAAGAAACCTAGGATCACAGTGTTAAGTATATTGCGTTCTTTTCTTTTACAGAAAGTGCACCAACAAGCATATATTAAGGTACAATTTTCATAAATATAATTTACACTCACTTGATTGAAAATATAAAACAAATCTAGGAAAACATTACCTCTAGTAAATAAAAGTATCTGTTAAATTGGGGGCTTTTAGTGTCCTCCAATCCTTTTAATTGCCTTGTAATAAACAAGAATATATCCTGCAAAAAAGGAAACAATAATTGAAAATGCTTTTTAAAAATATATATTTTACATACAATAATTGCTGTCATTAGGGAACTTCACAACAACCTTATTTAAACACAATGATAAATTGTTGTTGTGTGCCTTCAAGTCATTTCCGACTTCTGGTGACCCTACCACAGGGTTTTCTTAGCAACGTTTGTTCAAAGGAGGTTTGCCATTGCCTTCCCCCAAGGCTGAGGTGTGACTCACTCAAGGTCACCCAGTGAGTTTTATGGCTGAGTGGGGAATTGAACTCTGGTCTACAGAATCCTATCCAACACCCAAACCACTACACCACGCTAGCTCTCTGATAAACCATAATTTTGAAAACAGGCAGGGCTGGACTCCCCACTTCCCCCTCTTCTTCCAGCAAAGTCCTGAGCTCAGACAAACAGTGCTTTAACTAATGTTTCTCAAAACAAAAGAACTTCGTACCACAGGTTGCAGTCTTTTCAAAGGTGCATATAATGCCAAGCTGTGGCTAAAGCAAAAACTACTGATACAGGAGTGCTGGAGAGAGAAGGAACGTGTGCAAAGTTAATCTGTTTCCAAGAGACAGAGATAATAATGTACCAATTTCCCTGAATGTTCAATAGAATGAAAGCCAGTGTGATGCAATTGTATGAGTACTGATTGGACTATGACTCTGGAGACCAGGGTTTAAATCTTTATTCAGCCATGGAAACCCACTAGGTGACTTTGGGCAAGTCATACTCTCTCAGCCTCAGAAAAAGACTAAAGTCAACCCCCTCTAAATAAATCTTGCCAAGAAAACCCTGTGATAGGTTTGCCTTATCATAAATCAGAATCGACTTGAAGGCACACAACAACAGCAGCATAATTGAACAGGTGGAAATTATCTTCAAATACTTTTACCTTGAGTTTGTCATGGGAGGTGTACGGTGCTTCTGGGGCATAAATTCTAAAGATATCAGCCAAGCAACATGCTACAAGGAGACGGACATCTTTATTGGGATTCCTGAGGAAGAATTCTGATGCAAGGTGCAAGGCTAAAGGGAGATATTGTTGTTTTTCATCTTCTGAGTCCTGGTCCATGTCCATAAATGTTTTTACTACCATCTGAGAATTAAGCACAATGTTACACATTCAGTTTCTCGTTCAGTGTTGGAAACTCCAATTTCTAAAAGGATTTACTGCAATTAAAATACAACACAGTGACTTTACAAGGTTTCTTAGGGCATATTACTTTAAGTTATTTGCCTGTTGAATTTTGTATTGATTTATACCCTGTACCTTTTAGACACTACTTGTGAACAGCAATACAAAAGATAGAATGCAAATAGAATGCAAACTTTGTATAAGTACAGAGTTTAAATAACAACAACACTAAAGTATATGGTGAGGTAATAATTTTAAGGGGTTCCAGAGGAGTAAAAAAATGTGTGAGAAAAGGTCTTTTGCTTAACAATCCCTGTGGTGAGTACATTCCACAGATAGAGAGCCAACAATGAAAAGCCTGGCTACTCAGTCGCAGAATGCAGTGGCACCTGGAGAAAAGCATCAGATATGTACCTCAGTGGTTGAGTGCACTGTTATAGGAAAAGGTACTTCTTTTAATTAAACCTAAAACATATTCCTCACCCTCCCATAAAAACAGAGTTTAAAATCAGTAAGTAAGTCAAAGGTATCAGCAGCTCAAAATATATCCTCAGAAACAACAACCCATCTGTGCTATATCCAGCATTCATTATCTGTCTTCCACATAGACAAGAGTATTCCTCCTCTTCCACATACTCTCAAATCTGTACCACAAGTTCCCCAAATTTTTCAAAGGTATGCATGGCAGCGCTATCAAGGAAAAATGGGATCTATATAATGTTTGATGTTACGTTAGAAAGAAAAATGGGGTATATGGGTCAACTGAAAGGAGGCATTTGGCTAAAGAAATGGAGTAAATCAATAGAAATATCTAAGAAGAAGAGGGGTTCAAAATAATAAACTATACAATTAATGATTCTTACATCAAAGGAAAGAGATTTTGAATAAATTATAACCTTGTTTGTTGGGGGGTGGGACTGGGAGGGAGGGAAGGATCAAAGTAAAAGAAACATTAAAATATGGGTAGTTGAGATAATTAACTTGATAGTTATATGTTAGCATTAACCATTTTGTATTACATTTTGGATATATCAGTTTTATGTGTGAGTGTGTGTGCATATGTGTGCATCAGTATGTAAAAGTAATGATAGTCAACTATTTCCAAAATTCAATAATAATTTTTTTTTAAATAAAGGGAATCTGTTCAACCTATTCTCCTAGCAAACGGCACAATATGTGTCATTCTGATGTACTGTATATTCTGATGTACAGGTAATTTATTCTACTATTTTCTTAAGTATGACATCATAAGCCTTCCCCAGTATAAGGTGTACAGGACATTTTTTTAGTCTTCTGCTGGACTTCAGAGGACTTGAAAGCAGTACTTCTGGAGGAGAGGTCAGCGGTCGCTACAGGGGCCACCTCTCTGGGGTCAGGTGACCAAGCACCGCCCTGAAGAAACAGAGAGGAGTGGGGTCAGGTGACTGAGCACTGCCCTGAAGAGGACTTCAATAAAAAATGGAGCACAGCATGACATCAATGATAAAAAACCCTACTTCTTCAAAGATATAGCCGTGTTAGTCTGTAGAATCAGTATGTAGAGATATCTTGTAGCAGCTTTGAGACTAATTGAAAGAAAGAAATTGGTAGCATAAGCTTTCATAGACTTCAGTCTACTTCCTCAGATGCATTTGGTGGAATGGAGGCCAGGCACAGACATATATATATGTGAGGATGTCAATTCAAATTACAAATCCTTTGTGTATGGAAATGAAATGGCAGGACCAGTCTTAATGATGGTCGTTAGTGCACAAAGACATAGGAAACTGCTGAACTGGCAGATCCAGTTTTGTAATGGGACTAGCCTGTGGTGAGAAGAATAGATGAATGTAGAGCACCCCATCAGGATGGGGTCAGACAGTGTTGAAGTGTGTGCAGTGAGTAAGAAACCCATTGTTTTTGTTCAATCAACTGTTCAGGGACTGTATTTTGTGGATAAATTCCAATTCTGCTGTTTCTCTTTCCAATCTATCTTTGTAGTTTTTTTCAAGGACTGCTGTTCTGAGGTCTGACATGGAATGCCCAGGGAGACTGAAATGTTCTGCCACTTGTTTTTGTGTATTTCCATTCCTAATGTCTGATTTATGTCCATTTATGCTCTGGTGCAGGGACTGGCCTGTTTGCACAATACAAGTGAACACAGAAGCAAAATCAAGAGCTAGCACAATAAATTCCAGGTATTATCATGCAGCAGCAGTTGGGCAGTCTGGCCATTATCAATGTATTCTACATTTTATTCTACTAAGTTCAAAACGGCTGTAACTTTAACAGCTCAGAACTACAGGTATCATCCACTGATGGACAGCTAGCATTTTCACAGCATCCTCATATCACCAATTGTGAGACAAAGGGCCTTTACAGACTGCCAGAAATAATGCAGCTTGAGACCACTTTAATTGACCTGTCTCAGTGCTAGGGAATCATGGGAACTGTAGTTTATTGTGGCATCAGAGCTCTCTGACAGAGAAGGCTCAATGTCTCAGAAAAAAACTACAATTCCCATGATTCCCTAGCATTGAGCCAGGGCAGTTAAAGTGGTCTCAAGATGGATTATTTCTGGCAGTCTGTACAGGCCCAAACTGAGAAAAGGGTGTCTTGGTGAAAGGGCATTCAAACAGTTCCTGCATAGGAAATGGGATGCAGAATGGAGTGGGGGATGTTTTGACAGTAGCCCAACCAATTTGGCCCCTCCTTTCCCTTAAAAGTTTCTATGCAAGCTGTACCTTGCAAGAATGATTATATAACTAGGAATTAGTAGCCAAATTTGCCACCTTCTCCTCCATTCCTTAAGCACATGGATGAGCAACTTCCAGAATTCTAGAGGCTACACATCTTACTTTTAAGGGCTTCATGCCTTCCTCAGGTCACTCACACTCAGCCTAAGAAAAATTACTCAAAAAGGCCCTACTGCCCTCCAGATGACATCTGCAGATCTCAAAGCCCCCCAAGGCCTAAAACACATAGTCAGCAGAAAAAAGTGGAATTCTTTCCCACAGGCCCTAGAGAGAGTAAGGGGTCTGTTTCATTAAAAATAAAATAGAACAGTCCCTTCATATCCCATTGGGATTTGGTTCCAGGATCACCTGTAGATATCAAAATCCAATCACGTTCAAGTCTCATTATATACAATGAGGTAATAAAACAGGTGCCTCTTATATAAAATGGCAAAATCAAGGTTTGAATTTCAGAAATTTTTCAAGGGGGGATATTTTCAAGCCATGGATGGTTGAATCCATAGATGCATAAGATACTTAAATGTGGATACACAAAAACTTAAAATTGCGGGGGAAGGGATTTTGCGATTCCTGGAGGAGGTGCATGCAGCCCATGGGTGAGACTTAATCCAGACTTTTTGTTTTTGTGTTGTGCCTTTGGCCTCCAAGTGGGAGGAGCCATATTATAAAAACTGCATCTAGTGCATAGTACATTTATAGTTGCTTTATAAAATGATATAACATTAAGTATCATAATAGTTACATCTTTTACAAAACAACTAGAATGTACTTTCCTCCTAACATATTTTATATACAGGCAACCTATTTAGATTCGTATCTTTAAATAATTTAAGATACATCAGTCTAGTTTACAGTAAAGCTTATTTATAATTACTGCTTTAATTCAACAAAAGCATATAAGCATTTAACTTCATAGGCATACCAAACGCTACAATCTTATCTGCTCAGTAGCAGATAACACATTTCATATTAATACAGCAGTAAGGTAATGTTTTGTAAGAAACTATTACTTCTTTTAGCTCTTCTAAAGCCCTCCCCTTGTTGTGTTATACATTACTTAAGGATTCAGATATGGTAATGGCTACAGATCCTGAAAATTACAGAGCAGGTGTATATATATATATGTGTGTGTGTGTGTGTGTGTGTAAAACCTTTCATATAGCACAGGGAGATAAAAGCTTTAACACAGCATATATCTCCTTGAACCCAATTACCTCTACTAGGATATCATGAGTGTCATGGGCAATTCTCCAATATGGTCTGCAGTGTCTCTATCTTAAAGTACTTGTACTTTACAAAGGATGGAAGTACTTCAAAATCAGGACCAGTTTATGGGACCCATTGTGTTTGGGCACTGTAAATAAATTTGAATACATTGTCCCCCACTTTTTTGATGACTTGGCTTTCTATGACTCACTTTTTCAACATTCTAAATTATACCAAGAACCCATATATTTGACAAGTGTTCCATTCTTTTGACCACATATTGGATTAATGGGTTCTGATTGTAATTTAAAAGGGTCAAAAGAGCAGATGAATATTATACATGTACTGTATGCGGCAGGCTGGTCACCCAGTCACCCAGAGGGTGTTGAGATGGGCAACATGGCAGTGCAGAAAGTTGTTTGTATCTTGATGGCAAACCCTGCCACTGAGATCATTAACTTCCAGCAGCAGGCAAGATCCACCATCACCACCTTGAGAGTGTGGAGTGCATTTCTCAGAGGGGAACAGCAAGTGTCTTAGGCAATGAGCTTCAGGCAGGGGTTGCAGTCTACTTGACAGCCTGCCCCACTGCACATTGGCAGATCCTTCTAAAGGTTTTCCCAACATAAAGTTTTAGAAGGATCCTTCCGGAAACACTATTTTGGTCAGTGACCTTCTCAGTTAAAATAATTCCTCACACACATGGCCTTGCATTGTTCACAGTACTAACTGCCAATGTAGAAAACTGTTTCCTGTATAGCAGGGGTAGGCAACCTTTCCCCTTTAAGGGCAGAAGGACTTCGGCTCCCAGAATCCCAGGAGCTATTGGCCAACATGGGACTATTGGCCAACATGGCTGAGGCTTCTGGGAGCTGAAGTCCCTCGGCCCTTAAAGGGGAAAGGTTGCCTACCCCTGCTGTATAGCTGACCAGCAGGAAGAATATGGTTGATACACAAGAACTCACTGCACAGTTACGCCAGTGTTATTATCTCCCTACAGATGACCATCTTCATTAAAAAGTAGATCTAGTGGTTTTACTCATGTTACTCATCTTTTGTAAACAAAGGCAGAAACTCTAGCAATGTTTTAATTTTTTTCATGAATGACTCAAGAGGCTACTTCTACAAAACTGCATTCATTCCTGAGGAAGTATACTTTATCCCAAGTCATTTTCAATACCATCTTTATCCGACTAAGTTGTGTTTCATTTCCACTACCAAAAGGTTACAGAATATTAATGCTAAACCTTTGGGCTCCTCTTCTTAAAAATCTCAGAAGCAGTAAAGATTCAGAGTGTTAAGACCATCTAATATGCTTAAAACCAAATGAAAGATATGTCATTCACTTGCCTGTCAATTGTGTGCCAGAAAGCAGTTTGGTCATATACAATATAGAATAAAAGAGGCTGCACATGTCATACACTAAAATGTGCAAGCTTAGCTGGATCCACAAAAATCTGATATATTGTAAGTTATCAGGCACCAGCTTTTTGTTCCATTTTCCCTATTAGCTAAGTCGGTTTTAAAACAATATTACTCACTTCTAAGGGAGATGTAGAGAGTAATGAGATGTATACTCTGGCTGCAGGGTTCAAAGTAAATCCTTTCTGTTTCTCTACCATACCCATTCTCTGCTATCCCTCTTCCTAAGGATGAAAATTAACCAGAACTACTACAATACCAACAATCTGAGATACCGGCTGCCAAGGTTCACAGCTGATTTGCCATTTCTATGCTTCCTCTTCTAGTACATATAATGTACTAAAAAGGACTTATGGAGGGAATATTTGAAAAGTGGAAGAATATTTTTACTGAAATTATTTCTCCCAAGTAAGAGGTTTCCCTACCATGTCCGACAGTTCAAATCTTTTTTTGAAAAGGAGGTTCAAAATTTGAGTTAGGATTTTTTTTAAAGACTATGTACTCTGAAATAAATGTTATTCTGAATCCAGACACTTCCCAAAACAGCTGCAAAAGTTACATAAAGCCAGGTTATATAAAAAGCAGAGGGCATCAGATTTGTGCATTTCTCAGTGACTGCAGTTCTGGAATTGCTTCTGTGACATTGGACAAAGTGTAACACAATCAGTGAACATACTGAGGCAAGAACATAAAGATTTTTGGTTTTGTAGATTGTACAGGGTGATTCAAAAAGATTGGTGCCAAAGTAAAGCTGTTCTTATTCTGTTTTGCACCATTTTTCTTAATCACCCTATTATTATTTTACTTTTCAATTGCATGATACCAGGATAATCTGTTTTATAAACATGTTGATAAACAAACATGCGTACCTTTAGTAAGTGACATTTTCTTAATGAAATCTAGCAGCAGTTCTATGTTAAGATAAATAAGGGAGATGTATACTCTTAGATTATCTTCTATTTAAAAAACATATTTGCTTAACTCCTTACAAATATGGAAACCAGGATTGTCCAATGCATTTAAACTGACCACTGCAGTGAAGCTTTGCAAGAAAACCAGCTTTCCATTCATTTTGGTGACTATGGGTGGGAGAAACTGTAATTCCAGTTGATCAAATTGTTTATAAGCAAGTTAGATGATTTATTGTACTGCTAATGAGATCTGAATTTTTGCACTTTAAACCTTAAACTACTTTTTTGAATTCAGAAAAAAGTCAAACAGATGGGGGAGGGGTCCACAAAGGCAGTCATGAATCAAGAGTAAGTATTAATTTAATTCTGGAAGCAAAAGAGAAAGGTTTGAACATCTTCCAGAAAGCATATCCAAGGGCAGCCCTGCTGGCCGTAGAGCAAAGTCCAATAACATCCAAAATATCAGCAAACAATGATACTTTTATTGGGACCACCAAAATTTACAATATGCATGTTGTAAGCTTTCAAAGCTCTACTGGCTTCTTTTTCAGACAAGGTGTTAAAAACTATACAGGAGGGGGAAAACAGCCTGCATTTTCTTGTTCTCAATTCAGATGTTCTGGAGGGGTTATTACCGCAGGCCACATAACATCATCTAAAAATTTTTCTGATACATACAAAAGTGTGAAGCCTTAAGAAATTAAGTGTTCTCTGCCTAACGAAGGGGCTTGTCGCTTCACAAAGGATGAAAACATACTGGATTTCACAGAAAGTACCTTTTGTGTTGCAAATGGGAGTTAAATTTCCTGGACTTTGGGAATCTACAGTACCCACATGGCCAGAAGGAGCAGGTGCCAGCCTGCATTAATAACCCCTCCAGACCATCTGAACTGAGAACAACAAAATGCAGGCCTATGACTAACATCATCATTTTTTTTTCTCCTGTATGGTTTTTAACATGTTGCCTGATGAAGAAACCAGAAGAGCTTCGAAAGCTTACAACATGTATATTGTGCATTTTGGATGGCTTAATAATGGTATCAATGTTTGGAAGATTATCTTCTATTTAAAAAACATATTTAAGTAGCTATCAACACAGGGAAGGCAAAAAGTGCCAGAATGAGCTCTGGCTTATCTTAATAAGCTTGTAGGAAAATGGTTGCTATAAAATGTGGGCTGGAGGGGGGGGGGTTGCAATAAAATAAAACCTCAACACCTTCTAGATAGAGTGGGATCAGTTCATTAATATTTTGAACCTCCAGGACCAATTCTAGGCACAGAAGAGATCTTTGTTACAACAGGCTTTTCCTGGACCAAAAATGTGTTTGCAAGCTCCCATTTAAAGGCCAGTGCATCCTTCCTCCCAACCCTGGTAGTTACTCCTGAATTAGAGGGTAAGGATGCCTGTACTGAGTTTTAGTGGAGTAGCAAGTAGAAAAGACACAGCTTGTTCTGCTAAAAGAAAAGACAGTGACTAAACTCTGCCAGTGTGTTCATCTCTGCACATGATGCTTTCAGAGGAACAAGAAGTATAGTCAGCCCTATGTTTCCTCAGATTCTTTATCCACAGATTCAACCATCCATGGCTTGAAAATATTTAAAAAATATACAAATTCCAAAAAGCAAACCTTGATTTTCCCATTTTATATAAGGGGCATATATGCCAGTGTATTTAATGGGCTTTGAGCATCCATATATTTTGGTATCCATGGATAGCCCTGGAACCAAACCCCAGTGGATACCAAGGGCCCAAGGTATTTCTAAGAACACAGATGAGTGTATCCAAAAGCAAGAATCTATCTTAGGGTCCACTACTGTGTGACTATGAGGTTTAATATTTGCTTCTTACATGCCACAATCTGTCTCTCTCCAAAATGGTACCCAATTGGCAAAGGGGTCAGGCAAGGCTGCATCTTATCACTCTACCTCTTTAATTTATAATAATAATAACAACAACTTTATTCTTATATCCCGCCTTTCTGTCAGGACAATCAAGGAAGCTCACATAGAATAATATTAAAACAATAATAATAACAATTGACCCCCCTTCCCCTTTAAAAAGAGTTAAATGCAATACTACAATAAGTACATAATATTAAAATGGCAAGTTTTCTGGAACACCAGTGGGTATATAAAGAGGAAAAAGCACAGATTAAATCTGTCTCTGTTGTGAACCAAATAAAGATAGTATTAATTTTCCTAAATGTATCATTGACAATGATGTCATCTGCAAAATTTCTTCACCAAAGGATTCTGAAAACAAGAGGGAACCAGAGTTTATCTTCTGAGCAGAAAGGAAATGAATTTACATGCAGAACATATTGTAAGAAAAGCAGGATTGGACATAGACGTAGGAGGAAAGAATATCAACAATCTAAGATATGCAGATGACACCATAATACTAGCAGAAAACCTCACAGACCTGGAACAACTACTAAAGATCAAGGAATAAAGTGCAAAAGCAGGCTAACTGTTGAACATAAAGAAAAAAAAAACAATTGTCACAGAGAATCTACACAAATTCAATTTAGACAATGAAGAAATAGAAATAGTAAAAGAATTCATATACCCGGGATCTAACATTGATAGAAATGGGGACTGCAGTCAGGAAATCAGAAGAAGACTAAGAATGGGGAGGGTGGTTATGAAAGAACTAGAAAAGCTCCTAAAATGCAAAGATATACAACTCAGCACAAAAGTTAGAATCATACAAGCCATTGTATTCCCTATTACCATGTATGAGAGCTGAACAGTTAAGAAAGATGATAGGAAGAAAATCAACTCCTTTGAGAAGAGGATCCCATGGATAGCCAAAAAGACAAACAAATGGGTCCTAGAGCAGATCAAGTTGGAAATCTCCCTGGAAATCAAGATGACCAAACTGAGGCTGTCATACTTCAGATATATCATAAGAAGCCATGACTCACTGGAAAAAACAATAGTGCTAGGAAAGGTGGAGGGAAGTAGAAATAGAGGAAGGCCACATGCCAAACGGACTCTATTAAGGAGGTCACTGGTATGAATTTATAGGAATTAAGCAAAGCAGTGGAGTACAGGGAATCTTGGGGATGTCTCATCCACAGGGTCACCATGGGATGAGATCAACTCGAGGGCAGTTAACAACAACAACAATCACTTTCATAGTATGTTTGTGAATTTCACAGCCACCTGGCTGTTATTGAAAACAGAATACTGCATCAGATGGACCTTTGTTTAAGCTAAGATGGCAACTCTTGGTGTTCTTTAAAAAATATTATGTAAACATACAGTAAGATGTACAAATTAAATAACATTCACAAAATAAAGCTAAGCCTAAAGTACAAATAAATATTGCTGAAAGCTGGTCATTAGTTAGTATTATCACATATTATTCTTAACAGAACTATCCTCTCAGAACATCATATGAACATACACACTTATTCCAGGTAAACCGAAACCCATTTACTTTTTGCAAGAAAAGAGTTAAGTTGAAGGGTCAACTGAATTATAATATTGCTTTTTCAATTCAGCTGCTTCATTTTAGCTATGCCATATATGCTGTGTCTAATCATTCATGTAAAATGACACTGCATTTTATATTTAAACTATATTATAATAAACCAATTGACAGTGCATTATCAATGGTCAGTGAAATGTCAGTGGTCAAGCACTTCTGTTCAAACACAGTTTAAGAATTTGACAAAAAAGTTTTTTTTAAAAAAAAAAGTAAAGGCTTATTAAACAAAGTAGTGCATTGTTCAATTCAGACATGCCAAACCATGTCTCAGCTTCTAGATATACAACAGGCAACAGCTGCTTATCTGTTTTCATTTTCTATCTGCTTAGACATGTATATATCCATTCCAGTCTCCATAGCATAGCAACTCTGATCTCCATGGTGCAGTAGTCTCTTGAGGTGGAACAATAGTTCTACAATATGGTTTGCCTACATATACTACAAATTCTAACATTCTACCTGCAAATATCACACGGTAAAGCAGGATTCATTTCTTTCATTCACATCATTTACATCAAAACAATTACTGCAATTCAACAACCGATAAGATGGGTGCTAATCTCTACTGAGTGCAATGAAAACTACCTTTTGCATAAATATTACTTTCCTTAATCTACCTTATCCACACTTTACTTCTAAGGTGCAAGCTTAAAAGACACACAATATTCAAGATTAGTTTTACCAAGGCATGTTTGTATTTCAGATTAATTACAATGTTTACTTAGAATTTCTGTCTCATTAATTTTAGTAGATGTGCCCAAGAAGGCATGATTAACATAATACTAGGTCAAGCTTAATTCAAGATGAAGAACAGGCATGCTGCTATGCCTTGCACATACTGTCGTCCAGCAGTTTAACTCTACAACTAATCTTTATTTAGCTCTACGTGAAACATAAACTCAGTATCAGGTCTGGAGGATGGAGCAAAACAAGGATGAATACATCCAGAAAATCAGTATAACAATACAATTTCACAGACTGAAAACACAAAAGTCAAGAATCTGGGTCAGGTGCCCTGTATATTTTCCTTGCAGAACATCAGAAATACTTTCCTGTATTTGTCTGTAAAATCAAATACAAAGAGAGACCTTATATACAGCAACATGAATATTAACTAGGCCATCAGACATACATTTATACTTGTAAGACATTGGTTGTTGCTCACATTGTGACTATTAAGCGACACTTTTTGATAGACAAAGGCAGTAACTAAACAGGACCAAGGAACAAATGAAACTACCCAAATATAGTTCTTACTCCAAATGTAGGCATGATGCACACTTGAGTGAGTCCTTAAGGGCCCCTCTTGTTTTCTGATACTTTCCCTGGTGTTGCCAAGAGAGAATGACAGCAATATAGTATATGCAAGATTGCCATTAATTACTGCTGCACCTAATATGTAGGTAGCTATGGCTGATGAAACACTTTCATTTCCAAATCACTTAAAAGATTCAAATGAATTAGCTCATACACAAGATCCTTTTAAGAATAACACATACACAAATATAATCAAGATGTTTTTACTGGCAAACTGATGTCCTGCCCATCAAAGTGAGGTACTTGATTGCTTTAAAATGATCACACACACACACAGTTGCAGTTTTAAGGATAATTCCTCATGCCAACTTCCAAGTAAACCTGTCCAAGCAGCTTACATGTCATAATTCCAAAGGTCATCCACATTCTGCTTCGCACATGCACACTGCTTTCCTTTTTACCATAGCACTATTCCAGGAATCTGCCCCAATCACTTACCACCATGCATAGCTAATATAGCTATGTACATCAATCTTGAATACAGAAATATTATACAGCGATATAATGACTGTATACATGGCCCAAACGTATCCTCAGTGTAAAGCCTAACCAACAGATGGCCATGCTGGCTGGAGAGAAAATGAGCTGCAGACTGACAGTTTGAAGGAGCCAGGATGTGGAAGGTTCCTTTACAGAATAATCCATATAACTCAAAAACTATTTACTGGAATAAGGAGGACTTCACATTTGGTCAGCAGATTTTCCCTCTTAAAACCCTATAGTAAAGAAACTGCCAAACAAAAACAGAACAATCAACATTTGATTCATTACAAAAGCACCCATCTTGGACATTCTAATAGATTTAGGCAGGGCTGAGGAGTAGGAGTAAAGAATAAGAGGTTTTTAGAGGAGTAGGAGTAACATTAAGAAAAAAAAATCTTACTCTGGAGTAGGAAAAGGAGTAACCCCAAAATCACTACTACTCCCCAGCCCTGTATTAATCAGGGCTGGGGAGTAAGAGTAAGGAATAAGGAGTAAAGGAGTAAGAGGTTTTTAGATGAGTAGGAGTAACATTAAGAAAAAATATCTTACTCCAAAGTAGGACAAAGAGTAACCCCAAAATCACCACTATTCCCCAGCCCTGGATTTAGGAGCAAAACAGACCAGCAGCTTCAGCTGGCTTGGGGACAGCATGGGGCCGTTGGGGTTGGGATGCTGCTTGCCCCGACGCCAATGCCAAGCTGCCTACCCGACCACACAGCGGGCAGTGCTGCAGCACTCCTGTGGCACAGCATTTATACACTGCATGCCGCAAGTGTGCCGAAAAGCTGCCGCTGCAGTGAAAAAGCCACCTTTAAGACCATCTGTTAACTTAGTTAAGACCTTAGTTAACTTAGGTCCAAAACAAACTGCAGAAATAATCCAGTTTGAGACTGCTTTAACTGTCCTGGCTCAATGCTAGCGGATTCTGGGAACTTTTATGAGACGTTTAACCTTATCTGTCAGAGAGCTTTGTGTTAGAATCCTGTTAGTGTTCTACCAGATATAGAGTTGAATGTG
>CM034708.1:84942379-84964128 GCA_020142125.1 Phrynosoma platyrhinos | reverse complement strand
TGGCCAGGCTGGGCCTCTCTGAGGCCTGGCGCAGTTGAGGGAGTCCTCCTGGGGGACCCCTGCGGCTGTGCTGTGCCTCTCCGAGGCCTGGCATGGTCGAGGGAGCCCTCCTGGGGGACCCCCGTGGCCGCCAAAATGGCGCCCCACCATCGTGTGCATGTGCACGTGACACAGGGTGCCATCTTGGTTTCCAAAATGGTGCCCCCCACGCATGCACGCATGGGCACAATGGTGGGAGTTGTGCGCATGTGCATGCGCACGCCGTCCCCCAGCGCCATTTCCCCCCGCCAGCCGGCAAAAAAGTTTGCCGACCCCTGGCCTAGTTCTTCAGGTCTGTGTTTTTTTCAGCTAGTATTATGGTGTCATCTGTGTATCTTAGAATGTTGATATTCCTTCCTCCTATTTTCACTCCTCCTCTTCCTGTGTCCAAGCCTGTTTTTTGTATAATACGTTTTGCATACAAGTTGAACAGAAAGGGTGAAAGGATGTAATCTTGCCTGACCTCCTTGCCTGTTGGGAATATTTCTGTTTCTCCGTGTTCTTTTCTGACAGTAGCCTCTTGTCCTGAGTACAGATTCCTCATCAGGATTATCAGATGGTCCTTCTTTGGAGGTTTTTAAACAGAGACTGAATGGCCATCTGTTGGTGATTGTGAGTTCCTGCATGGCATGAGGTTGGACTGGATGGCCCAAATCTATGATTCTATGATTTTGTGTGTTGGCAGTACCATGTCTTTAAGCATGTTCCATAGCCTTCATGATCTATGCAGTCAAAGAGAGTGTATACTTTGCTGTAGTGTATAAAGCATATGCAGATTTTTTGAAATTCCTTGGTGTGCTCCATTAGCCATCTTATGTTTGCAATGTGGTTCTTAGTGCCTCTTCCTTCTCGGAACCCCTCTTGGACCTCTGGTATTTCTCTCTCCATGTATTAGAGTCTCTGTTGCAGAATTTTGAGTAAAATTTTGCTTGTGTGGGAGATTAGTGCTATGGTCCAATAGTTGCTGCAGTCTTTTGTGTCTCATCTTTTGTGAATAGGGATGTACATAAATCGTTTTCAATCTGTTTTGTTTTTCATATCTGTTGACATATGTTGGTTATCACTAGAATTGACTCTATCAATGTGGATTGCAGCAGTTTGATTGAAATATCATCTGTTCATGATTATTTGTTTTTCACCATTTCCCTTATCGCAGCTTCCACCTTGCTTTTGTTCATCTTCATATGGCTGTTCATTCCACATGTCCATTTTGTCATCTCTTTTATATAACTCTTCTGTGTACTGCATCCAATGTCTTTTTATTCCTTCCTGGTCTTGAATTATGTTACTTTTATTGTGATAGAGTGTCCTGATCCTTGGTTTGAACTTTACTTTGATTTCCCAGATTTTGTGGAATAGGTCTCTCATTCTTCCTTGTTTGTTTTTGTCTTTTATATCTCTGCATTGGTCGTTGTAGTAATTTTCTTTATCTTTTTGCACTAGCAACTGTGCTCTTGCATTCATGGTTCTTAATTTGTTCCCATTTCCCTTTTGTTTAGCTTCTCTTGTTTCCTTTATTGAGTGTAGCATTTATATGTCATCCATGGTTTCTTCTCTTTTTTTGTCTATTGAAAGTGTCTGTCTGCATTCTTCTTCTATTATGTCCCTGGCTTCAGACCATAAGTCTTCTGGTCCTTGGTCTATTATGCTTAGTAGTGTAAATTCCTGTTCCTTGTATTGTTAATAAATCTGTTGAGATATTGTTTCGATCATAGTTTGATATGATGGTTGGTTTTGTTTTCTTCTTGAGTTTCACTCTTATTTTTGATATTTGTAATTTTATATAAGGATCAGTAATTTGTGATCTGTGCCATAGTGCTTATACTTTATGGTGTAGGACAACAGCAGAGGTGGTGGTAAGCCCTGCCTCCAGGGAGCCTACCAGCCACTTGCTTCTGCTTTTGAGGTAGTGATGCTTGTTCATTCACAAGGCAGAAGCGGGCGGGTGGTGGGGTCCCCAAATATGCAGATATTCCAGAATATTTGTAAGTATTCCACAGTCCAAAAAAGAAATAAAATCAGAAACACTTTGGTTCCAGGTATACTAAGTTTGCATTAGATTCAAAGCTATAGTTGGAAGTTATTGAAATTAATATAAATATTTTAAATTAGAAATATTAAAATATGTCAGCTCAACAAGATAATTTCCCTTATGCCATTTAGATTTAAGTAAAAAGTCTGCAGACATTGAAAGCTATTGCCGTTATAACATTTGCATACCTGAGGAGATCTGTGTTTTTGTGTATGTTAAAGCAGAGAGTATTTATTAAAATAGTCATGTGAAAGAGTTGATTACAATGTGATTTCATGGAAAGCCAGAGAGTCTGGAATAGAAACCAGAGTCTTATCTTCTGGCAAAAACAGCTTCATTTATATACTGCTTCATATCACGCTATGGGATGTCTAAGCGGTTTACAACTGTAAGCTCATTGCCCCCCAACAGTTGGGTACTCATTTTAGCGACCTCGGAAGGATGCAGGCCTGAGTCTAGCCTGAGCCCTGGCTAGTATTGAACTTACAACCTTGTGGTTTATGAGTGAGTGGCTGCAGTACAGGTATTTAACCACTGCGCCACTGGCAGTCTGCTCTACCAGACAAGAAGAACTGCATGCTATAAAAGCACATGGTATGCTCCATAAAAGCATGTGCTATTGGAGGGTAGCACTGATTTTTACAAACTGCATTATTCTAGGTTCTCTTTTGTGTTGTTAGTAGTAAGAGCTATGTTAGTCTTCATTCATTTTTCTCCTGGAGAAATAGCTAAAACCGCCATCTTTCTTCTAAGATCCATATCTTTGATGGCTTTCAGTAGTGTCACACACAATAGCAGTTCTTAGTATTTATGTGATTTGTGTTGTCAGTGACATTTTGTAGTCAACACTCTTTCTTAAAATTTACAATTCATCTTATTTATTTTGTTGAAAGGCTTTACTCACTATCATAATTGACATTTCTGCTTCTTCTTTGTGATGATATTTATTAACTATACATTTTTTCATTTATTCAGCATATGCTACCTTGTCCTTCACACTCAGCATTTGGGTTTAGATTGTTATGATAGCACCTCTTAAGCATCTTCCTCTTTCTTTACTACTTTCTCTTTTGAAGTTAAATTTAGAACTTTATCTCCAGAGAACATAAAGGTTTTAAAAGAGTAGAAAAAACAGTCATTTTATTTATTAACACCTCATCTTTTTGTTTTATTTAGGATATATGCCCTGAATTCAGCATAGATTTCCAAATTCATTATTCTCCCTTGAATCAGTACAAGCTCTGTAATCATATGCTGATCGTAGGCATTACTTGTAATCAGTTAGTATCAATTTATAATGGTCCTCAAATTAATACATTACCTCCTCATAGGGCCTTTACAGACTGCCAGAAATAATCCAGAGAGGCCACTTTAACTGTCCTGGTTCAGTGCTAGGGAATCATGGGAATTGTATTTTTTTCTGGGACATTGAGCCTTTTCTGTCAGAGAGCCACAATAAACTACAGTTTCCATGATTCCTTAGCACTGAGCCAGGACAGTTAAAGTGGCCTCAAGTTGCATTATTTCTGGCAGTCTGTAAAGTCCCATAGTTATCGCAAAGCGCTGCTCTTTGCCCCTTATGTGGCTGAAACACATAATCTGTTAGTCTTCAACTTTTTTTGGTTGTAGAGTGGGCAGAAAAACACTGAATCCGAAGCTAGCAGGATATATGGAGAGCCCGGTAAATTTCAAAAGAAAATAAAAGATTTCATGTCTATTTCTATGGTGTTCCTAATGTTTTTCTACAGAATAAGTTTAGTATAGCTTCCCACAGCACTGATCTTTCTTTATTTGATAGTGGAAGATACGATGGATTATCTACTGGAGTTATCCACAGCTGCAAAGGAAATAACATCTGAAGTCTCAGGTTTTGATTCCATATCTACATCTCTGGTTGGTGAAAATCAATCATGCTCTGAAAGAGAGGGCCAAAGTTCTGCTGCAATAAAAACTGTGAACTCTAGTAAAGAATCTACAAAGTCTTTGTCATCTGAAGAACTATTTTACTTGCTTCATAATTCTTTGGGGGAACATAATGTAGATAGTGAAATGAAGGATTCAGAAAATGATCACATCTCAGGTAATCTTTCTCTGGCCTTGTATTATAGTAGTTCTGACTGTGTTAAGGAGTCATCTCAGAATGCAAAATCCACTTTGGGTTATAACACCATGCTTTCTTCACAGCAAATGGAAACAGACAGTGAAAAATTGGAAAGCACCTTTGCTTTGTTAAATCCAGATTACTACAAATCCTCTGAGCTGATTTGTAGAACATCAAGCATTCAGACAAAGGATGGCCCATTAGACGAGATAGATATCTTTGCACCAGTCCCAGAGAGATATAGTTTGCCTGCAGTAGTACTTGACAGTGGTGCACTGTCAGAAGGTATTACCCTAGCCAACATGGAAATGTCTGATACTGATCCATCTCAAACACACAATGTTTTTTTGGACCTTACAACTATAAATGGAATACCAACCCAACAATGCCAGGGACTTGGTGAATGTGAAACTGGTACAATAGACAGTTTTAACTCACAGGGTACTGAAAACCAGGAACATGCAATCGCTGCATATCACAGTTCTAAAAAGGCTGACGTGCCTGATCTATGTGCAGGATCCAGTTTAAAATTAACACCTTTTACAAATGTTGATCCATCTCAGCAGCCATGGAATTCAGAATTTTCTGTGGTTCAGAAGCATTCACAGGAGCCTATTTTTTATCCTTCATTTTATCCTCAAACTACAAGTCACACCTTTGTAACACCAGTTGCGATCAGCCCTAGGAAGTGGTGGCCTGCTTCAGATTTCAGGAGTCTTAGAAAAATATGTTCCTCTCAAGCATTTCCACAGTCCTGGGACAGCTCTTCTGTGCCAAAGGTATTGGGGAATAAAGATGGAAGTCAAAAAATGAACTTCTCTCAAGGACACCAGCTTCCTGGGTGCCATGCAGCGAGAAGAAAGACTCCTTTTGTAGGTCATGTCCTTGTTCTTCTTAGAGGGGTTCCAGGATCCGGCAAATCATATTTGGCAAGGTAGGTTACTTGTTTATGCTGTATAATGGGGTATTCCCTCCCCTCTCTCTCTCTCTCACCCCCCCCCCAAAAAAACAAGGCTTTGCATTAATTGTGGACACATACAAGACTGGTTTCTTCCTAACCATAGTTTACAGATCCACTTCAAGCCACAGTTTCATCTTCTAGTTAATGAGGGGGGTATTTTGTGTCGGTGCTCGTGTAATGCAAAATTATGGTTAACTCTGGATAGGGTCAAAGGATTGCTCTGGGAAAAGGAGTCATGATGGTAGGGAGCCCAGACTTCTGATTTGTGTGTTTGGCACAAAAAGGTACAGCCAACTTGGTTTTGTCAGGCTGAGGCCTTGCAATGTTTTGTATGACCTTGGAAAGGTAGCAGTAGTTGGATTACTGGCTTCCCTCTAGTTCCCTTACAAAGCTGAAATCCTGAGTGTTACAAAGAGCACAAGTCCTGTTTAGACTGTCTAATCAGTGTTATTCCCATTGTAAAAAAAAGCAGTTTATCTTCACAAGAACCATCTCGTTAATCTGAAAGCCAAAAGTAAGTGTGTGCATACATGCACTTACACACATACATGCATGCTTAAAGAGAATTTGTTTTGAATCGAGGAGAAATATAATAATTTTTCCCATGATTTTACACAGGGCTCTGCTTGAAGATAATCCTGGTGGAATCATTCTGAGTACAGATGATTATTTTTACCAAAAAAATGGGGAGTACCAATTTGATGCTGATTGTTTAGCAGAAGCACATGAATGGAATCGAAAACGAGGTAAGTGTAGATATATGGTATATCCAGTAGTACAATGGTTGTAGATATTGTAGATATAGTTGAAGAACAATTGCTTAAGCTTATTTTAGAAATTTCTCCAGAGGTAGCTGGGTTATAATGTTGAATTTCCAGAAGAATTGCTGTGTTGTTCTGTTGCAAAACCAACAAAGAATCCTTGGACATTATAAAAGATCAACAAATTGCAAATGACAGTAATGAATATATATAATGGACTGGGGTCAACAAAAGCTGATAGCAAATAAAACTTGTTAGTCATTCAGGATCCACATCACACCTTGTCATTTAAGCATTTTGGAATCTATGGGGGGGTCTTGTAAAGTTTTAATTATCATCTTTAAAAAAAATTGTCAGAAAGTTTGTTTTGAGTTGTAGTTGCTAACTTATCTCTACATAGTCACCATCCAGATTTACACATTTTCCAGTGTTTCTTGACCCTCCAAATACCATTATTGTCGAAGTGTGCAGATTGCTCCTTAAACCACTCTTCCACTTCATGATATCATCTGTGTTGTCAAATCGGTGACCCTGCAATGGATTTTTCATTTTTGGGAAAATAAAAAGTCATTTGGTGGTGATAATAGTGACAAAATCTCATCAATATACCGTAATAACTTCTGAGGGATAATTATTACTTTACGATACCCCCCTTATACATAGACTTCCCGAGAGTTCTTTTGCCAAGACTGGTGCTGACTGTCTTTACTATGGTTACAAACTAAACAATAACATATTGACCATACAGGGACTCACTTATCTCCAATAACTATGGAACAATAGTTGAGCAATAGGAATAACAGTACATTATACATATAATTATTCAAAATAGTAATATGTTTTTTCATATATGAAATAATATTTTTGATTGAAAATCAATACAAAGGTTAATGAGGAAATCCATAAGTACAAGTAATATAAATTGTGATGAGGCTGTAGTAATATACTCATTTGTATTTATGGATTTTAATTAGCTTATGCAATTTGCTTTTTCATATTTTCATTGTTTGTAAATTCTTCTGTTTATGATGGTTGTACTCTTGATTGCCAACATCCCATCACACTGTCCAAGAATCAGATCCTAGGGTAAGGTTTGACAAAGGAAGAGATGGGGCAGTGTAGATACTCAGGTTTGATTCTCAGCTCCTGGAATTATTTGGTGGTGGTGTCACACGGGTAGGAAGTAGAATTAGTACAGTCCCTGATGGCACTTTTTTGTTTTCTCCACATAAATGAATAGATGCTCTTGAATTCAAGAGAAAACGATAAAAGGCAAGTCCTAGTAACATTATTGTCCTCTGATTGTGGCCTTTCATCTGTGCATGCTATTTTTTTCATCATAGTACTCTTGAATGTTTTAGTGCAGATTACAAGTTGATCATTCTGAGTGATGAGGGTGATGTAATATGAGTGATGTATTATCATTTAGAGTCAGTCTTGTAATGTGTTCTACAGGGCTTTCTTTGCTTATGTAAGAATATAATTTGCTGTTTCCCTTTTTCAACAACAAAATTTATTTCTTGCCCACCTCCCCCCATGGAGGAGCAA
The DNA here is from genome assembly GCA_020142125.1 of Phrynosoma platyrhinos. Classification (NCBI taxonomy): domain Eukaryota; kingdom Metazoa; phylum Chordata; class Lepidosauria; order Squamata; family Phrynosomatidae; genus Phrynosoma; species Phrynosoma platyrhinos. Next base: position 84,956,686 of record CM034708.1, on the reverse strand, counting down.
CAACAAATTTACAGTGAATTACATCAATTAAAACACTTTAATTAAAACATGCAACATTTTAAAGACATACACATTTTAAAACAACCCACATGTAAAATTCATCGTCTGAATTAACAATTTAAAAATCATCTGGATAAGCCTGCCAGAAGAGACTGTTCTTCAATGCTGTTTTAAATTCAGACAGTGTAGTCAGTGTTGAATTTCTTCTGTCAGGTCATTTAGAGGCAGCTGAAGAAAATGACCTCTGATTGATAGTTGCCAACATAGTCCTTGCTGAGTGGAGTAAATGTCCGCCAGAAGACCTGAATGTATGGGGCGGATTATACAGGAGGACATGACCCTGGACCCAAATCATGTAGTACCTTAAAAGTAATAGCCAATACTTTGTACCTTGCCCAGAAACTAATTGGCAGTCAGTGGGGTGATTTTAATATTGGTGTAATATGATCACTCCTGCATGTCCTAGTAAGCAGTCTGGCTGCTGTGTTTTGACTGAAGTTTCTGAACTTGGTACAGATGTAGCCCAGTGTACAGCACATTTGAAAAGTCCAACCTTGAGGTTACCAGTGCATGCACTACCATATTTAGGTTCTTCAGTTCTAGATAGAGGTGTAGCTGGTGTAAGAACCAAATCTGATAGTGAGCACTCCTGGCTGGTTCATCTATCTGAGCTGTCATTTGGAGCCGCGGATCCAGAAGCATCCCTAAGCTGCGAACAGTCTTTCAGGGGAGTGTAACCCCATCAGGAACTGATTGACACACCTCCAAACCCAGGTTAGGACCTTTGACAGTAAGCACCTCTGTCTTGTCTGGATTCAGCTTCAGTTTATTTATCTACATCCAGTCCATTACCTCCTCCAGGCATTCATCCAGAGGAGATTCATGGCTGCAGGAGTCTACTGCATACCATGCAGCTGTGAACAAGTCTACATAGGGATCACCAAATGTAACGTTCATACATGAATAAAGGAACATGAGATACACTGCAGACTGGGCCAGCCAGAAAAATCAGCAGTAGCAGAATACATTATAAACCAACTGGGCATAAAATGCTATTTGAAAACATGGAAATTCTGTACCATGCCAACAACTGTCAGATCAGAATGCACAGAGAGGCTACTGAAATCCACAAACACCTGGACTACTTCAACAGGAAAGAAAAACTCTGGAAGTAAACAAAGTTTGGCTACTAGTCCTGAAAAACACCAGAGTTAAGACTCAACACATGCAAAAGAACAGCACCCAGGGTCAGAGGGTTTCCCCACAGACAATGGATTGCTAATTAAATAAGCACACATGCTCCCATATATTCTCCCACCCTGAGGCTTGCCATTCAACAGCAGACCAATGCACAGATTAACATGTAAATCACTTCCTCCCAACCAAGGGTCACACAGTATATATATACCCCACACACTTCTATGCCACCACCTCTGAAGATGCTAGCCACAAATGCAGGTGAAACATCAGGAATAAATTCTTCCAGAACATGGCCACTTAGCCCAAAACCCCCACAAAAAACCATGGATGCTGGCTGTGAAAGCCTTCGACTTCACATTAACTGTTTCTTGCAGCTGAGTGGAATAAACAAGATGTTTTGCTATATCTGTTTCGCCTTGCACCAGCTGTTCTCCCATTCAGGCCATCCTTCCTGGATATGCAAATTCAACTTCTCCCACCCATGTTTATATTTTTCTTTTCTTTTCCAATTCTTTAACTGCTGAGCATATTCAGTCCTTATTGCCTTACATTTTGTTTTAAAAAGTCACCTTCCCTGTACTTTTGTAAACTTTGGGATTTCTCTTGTGCTTACTAATACTCCCTCTTTTTTCTTAGCAGCACCTTGTTTTACAGAATGATAGAACTAGAAGAGACCATAAGGGCCAACCAGTCCAGCCACCTGTCATGCAGAAATGCATAAAGCACTTTTGACAGATGGCCATCTAGCCTATGTTTAAAAACCTCCAAAGATTTTAAAATCTTAGCAGTCCTATCTGTGCTAACTTTCCAAGATCATTGTTAGAAAGAGTGATAGTGTGTAGTACAATAAAATTAGAACTGTGCAATAGAAAATTTAATTTTAGCTGCATAATTTATATAATTGATATTAAATAAACTTTGCTGGCCATTAACTAAGAATTTTGCTACCTTTATCAGATAAGGTAATTTTACTGTCATTCACTGGCTAGTTCTGTATAGGCTACAGTACAGTCGGCCCTCCATATCCACAGATTCTTTATCCACAGATTCTTTATCCACAGATTCAAGCATCCACAGTTTGCAATTCCCCAAAAATATAAATTCCAAAAAGCAAATCTTGATTTTACCATTTTATGTGAGGGACACCATTTCACTGTGCCACTGTATTTAATGAGACTTGAGTATCCACAGTTTTTGGTATCCACGGGTTGGGGTGGGGTGGGGTCCTGGAACCAAACTCCAGTGGATACCAAGGGCCCACTGTATATTTGTACTTCACTTCTCCTGTTGTCAGAGTTAAACCACCCAGCCAAGATCTAGCCTATCTTTCCAGTTCCCAAAGTGGTTCTCTCATTGCTTCTGGAAAATATACAAGCAGAGCAGGAAAACAGTGGCTTTCCTATGTTGGTACTCATCCAGCAACAGGTAATTGCATACAATATTCACAGAGGAGATTATACTTAACAATCATGGCTAATAGTAGGCCAGTCTGCAATGAATTGGTCTAAATCTGTAAAGCCTAAGGTCCAGTGGGCATGACTCTGTCTTAATAGCAGTTCATGTAAATTTGTAGGCTAAGACTAATTAAGTAAAATAAGGATATAAAACTGACATTACACATGTTGTTGTGTGCCTTCAAGTCATTTCCAACTTATGGCAACCCTAAGGTGACCCTATCATGGGGTGTTCTTGACGAGATTTGTTCAGAGCAGGTTTGCCATTGCCTTCCCTTCAGGATGAGAGCATGTGACTTGCCCAAGGTCAGCCAGTAAGTTTCCATGTCTGAGTGAGGAATCGAACCCTGATCTCCAGAGTCATAGTCCAACACACAAACCAATACAGCATGCTGGCTCTTACACATGTGACACATATCTCACACATGATAACACGTGTGGTTATCCTTCTGTAATTGCTTTTTAAATAAGATCTAACAAAATGTTGATTTTGTGATAACTTTTAATTTACTGATATATTTTTCAGCCAAAGAAGCGTTTGAAAAAAGGATCACTCCTATAATAATAGACAACACAAACACTCAGGCTTGGGAAATGAAGCCTTATGTTGCCTTGGTTAGTATTCCATCTTTAGGAATGTTAAACCTGAAAGCCTGTTAATTTTTTCTGTGTGTATTGGGGAGATGGCCCTGTGGTACTTTAGGCACATGTCCTCTATGTGTCTGTTAAGATTATATTTATTGGAGGATCAGGGATGGCCTAAAGGTGGGTGGGTATATGAAATCAAGGCCCACTAAATGGATCCCTGAATACCTGAGAGAAAGTCACCCCAATCTTATGTTTATCTGTTCAGAAATAAGAGCCAATGAATCCAGCAGAGCTTTGCTAGGTTGCAATCTGAAGTTAAGTTCTGGAAACATTTGGCGGGACAAGACATATATGCTGTGAACAATCATAACATGCATAGACATATTGCGTGTTTATAATAAGGGCATTTTTATTGTATAGTTCTGGGAAAACAACAATGTTAGAAGCAGGGAAATGGCTGGTGAGATGTTTTTTAAAATAAGATTTGATTCATTTTTAATTGTATTCTTAACAATTTGGGAATGTAGAGTGATGTGTTGATTTATCTTTAATTTTTTTACTTTTATTCAGTCTCAGCAACACAAATATAAAGTTATATTTCGTGAACCAGATACGTGGTGGAAGTTTAAACCAAAAGAACTGGAAAGGTAAATAATAATAATGATAGCAAGTCAATTACAGCATTTGTAGTTGAAGTATTAACATTAGGAGCACTGGTGGCGCAGTGGTTAAATGCCTGTACTGCAGCCACTCACTCACAAATCACAAACAAGAGGTGAGAAGGAAAAACGCCACCCAGTGACCACTGGGGGGATCTGAAATACCTCAGTGTTTTGGTGCGTTATGTGAAGTTCAAGATGGAAACACCTCAGACAATAAAGGACAATTTGCAAATAGGAGATCTGATGGTCACAGTAGAGTTAAAGGAGGCTGATCTTCATGTTCTTGTGGCAGTAGCAAAAGATCTGTCAGGTTAGAATACCAAGGGGACCATTATCAGTTCAATGGCTTTTGACGTTTCATCTGTGCCAAGAGTGTTTACCAAAAGGTTGATACCATTGATTGCTTACCTGAAACAAAAAGGCGATAGGTTTGTACCCATATCTCAACGACCTATTACTAAAAGCAGATTCAAGAGAAACTGTGATGTTTTACCTAAACAAGATGATACTAACTTTGGAACATTACAGGTTTCTAGAAAACTACAAAAGGAACCATCTAGTGCCATTGAGGAGGCTGACACATTTGGGAGCTCTATTGGACACCGAAAGCAGCTTCTTGAGCTTTCCATAGGTCAGGAAATTGAAGCTGAAAAAAGAATTACCGTACCATACCACAGTTGAGATCTTCAAGAACTTCAGCCTTAATGTGGCTAGCTAAAATAATGGGTCTTCTGATATCAACCATACATCTAGTTACTTGGGGAAGATTCCATTCCAAATGTCTATAGAGTCTTCTGATACCATATCAATGAGCTATTGGAAGAAAGCAACATTGGACAGTAATGATACCATTTCATATAAGAAAGGAGTTTGAAGTGGTGTCTCTCAGACAATAATTTCAACATGGAAGTTCCTTTGGTGATTCAAGGGTAAAAACGATAACAACAGATATGAATCTTAACAGGATAGGGAGGCGTATTGCAAGCATTTCTCAACACAAGGAGTATGGAGCATGACAGACAGGAATTACAATATAAACTACCTGCAGCTGAAGACAGTCAAGTTAGCTGTAGACAATTTTGTGACATTAGTAAAGGATCAGCATCCTCAGACCTAACAGACACATGACAGTAAGGGCCTACATGAACAATCAAGGGGGTCTGTGTTCTGTCTCTTGCATGACAGAGTCAAACAAGCTGTTCAAATGAATGGAGAAGCATCTCAGCTCCATATCTGCAGTATATTTGAGAGGAAAGCTAAATGTGCGAGCAGAGTCACAACATGATTCATCCAGGAGAATGGACATTGAACAAAAAAGTGTTCAAGGACTTGGATGATCTTTTCAGTCTTTTTCAGCTAGACCTTTTTGCATCAGGAAGGAATGACTGGTTAAGAAGATATATTTCAATAGATGGAAGCTTAGGAGCAGAAGCCTACAATGCTCTAATGGTTGAGTGGCTGAAACAGTGCCATTATGCTTTTCTGCCCATAAAGATCATATGAAAGGTGCTACTAAATGTGCAAAGAGAAAGGGTATACGTAGTCTTAATAGTGAAACAACAGAGTTTGGAAGGAACTCTATCTAATCCCCTCCCCCATCCTGAAGGGGCTTCAGTGAAGTAACAGGGAGAGGTGGTAAAAGGTTTCATCTAGTCCTTCTAGTCTATTTAGTATCTGTCCCAGAGAACAGAGTGCTGCAGAAGGAACAGGCAGGCGAGTGAAGGAAGAAAGAGGGCGACCAGCCATCTCTGCCCTTCCCCAGCCATGGAGAAAGAAGTGAAGAAACTAAAGAAGGGAGGGAGTGGGGATGGGGCCGGACTAAATGAGGGAGGACACGAGGGAAGAGAAGGAAAGGAACCCAGAGAGGCATAAGGGGATGGGTAGGAAAGCAAACACACAAACAATGGGAGGAATAATACAGGGCGGCAAACAGCTACTGGGCAGCAGTAGTAGTGGTGGTGTTACTGACAGGAGTAAATTGTAATGACACCATAGCTAACATTGGTTGGCACTGCGCACAAAGAGGTGTAGTATCCCTCCTTGTGTAACCCCTTAACCTAGTAAATCCTATGGTGAGACACCCCAAGTGAGACACAGGTAGGATCAGAGCATTAACAGAAAGGGAAGGCGGGAGAAATAAAGGGATATCACATACAAGATTAGCCAAGGGCATAAGAAAGATGCCAAGACAAATAGCAGACACCCTTTGAAAGGCAAATGGCATCCAAAGCAGCAGTGTTGCTGCATATTTATTTTTTGTTTTAATAATAAAATTTCTTTACATTTAAATTAAAAAAAAAAACACATTTCTTGATTTGCTTGCAGGTCCAAAACACACTGCAGAAGTAATCCAGTTTGAAACAGCTTTAACTGTCCTGGGTCAGCGCTACAGAATCCTTGGAATTGTGGTTTATTGTGGCACCAGAGCTCTTTGACAGACAAAGCTAAATGTTTCACAAAACTACAGTTCCCAGAATTCTGTAGCATTAAGTCATGGCAGCTCAAACTGGATTATTTTTGCAGTGTGTTTTGGACTTTTGTACAGGCAATAAGGAAAATATTCTGTACCTGCTTTTGAATTGCAGTGTCCCAGAAAGCAGCTTAACCTAAATAAATTATTCACATGTTTCAAATGAGCTAAGTAAAATATGATTTTATTATGGTGTTAGAATCTCAAATATTTTGGATTTTTTTATGTTTAGGAGAAATATTCATGGTGTGTCTAAAGAAAAAATTAAAAAAATGTTGGAGCGGTATGAACGTTGCCTGACTGTTAATTCGATTTTGAATTCTTCAATCCCTGATGAATTGAAAAGTGCCACCTGTGATGAAGTTCTTCATCAGAAAAAGGAGCAGGGGTAAATCAATATTTTTCCTTATCCTTAAGTGTGATGGTGGATGTCAGAAAGTTTTATTTAAGACCTTTTGTCACATACAGTCAACTCAGGATGCATTTTACAAAAACATTGATGTTTAGAGAACTGTGAAACAACAGAATGTGCCTATTCATGGCACTTAAGGACTTACAAATGTCCTGAAGCATAATCTTTATAGTGCCTGAACTTTTTTAAAAATCTAATATCCTCTGTCAATACTAATTTCTGGATTTCCACCCCACCCCCCCATTATTGGTCCATGTGCTCCTTAATACTGTCTGACTTATCCTTTTCCTTTTGGAGAAACACCCAGTTGAATGTAAGTTGCCTATTTTTCTAGACAACTTTAACCCTCTAATGGTTACAAAACAATATTTTGTTAAAGAATTCTGGTATATCTATATCTATGTGCATGAGTGCACACACACACACACTTTTGGAAGCTTGTAAGGGCTTCCTCAATTTGAAGGCATGAATTTGTGTTCCCAGAGAGAAAAAGAGTAAAGAAAGGAGAAGGCCAGGCACAGGAGCTTGTGTTTTGATTCCTGAGGGAACCACCAGTGGCCTTATCGTGAGGGTGGCATGTATGCTACACATTTATTTATCGTATATTCGAAAATATGATGGTATATGATAGTGAAATACTTTAATAAAAAATGTGAGCTGAAGAAAGCATGTAAAAATTACAAAGAGAAGGGTGCAGGCTTGTTCTCTGTTGCCTCAGAGGGTAGAACTACGTTTAAAGGTATTAAGTTACATATGGATAGATTTCAGCTGAACATTAGAAGAAACTTCTTGACAGTGAGTACAGTTTGGCAGTGGACCCAATTGCCTAGACTGGTGCAGTCTCCGTCTCTGGATATCTTCAAAAAGACGCTGGACAGCTCCCTACTGGGAATTCTCTAGTTGGAGAACCTGCAGAGAGTTGGATCCAATGGCCCATGGGGTCCCTTGCATCTCTACGATTCTGTGACTAAAACTTCATATTGCAGGTTGCCCGACTGTTGTTGTTTTCAGAGTCAGAAATTCTGCTGATTGCATACATTTATCAATTTGCCTGGATGTACTAAGCCAATGGGCAGGATAACATGGGTCAGGCCTATGCTACCCTGTCCCGAGTTCTGACCTGGGTCAGTCCCTGGGCTGACAACGTTAAAAAGTCGATGTTCATATGCCCATCTGCCACTGCAGCACTGTGGATCCACCACTGCCGCCATGCACCCTTTATCTGTTATTGCCATTGCAGCCACTTGGAAGGCCCCCACTGCAGCCCATAATGGCAGAAGCGGGGTGCCTGGCTACACCTACATGACCAGGCACCCCCTTGCAATGTCACAGGCAATGACCATGGCCTTCAGAGAGAATGCAACGGCAGTGACAGGCAAGGAGTATGCAGGGCTGTCCAGTCTGCTGGCTATAGTGGCAGAGTTTAGGAGAAAATCCACTGCAAATAGCTAGTCTTTAAGAGCCTTTTGAGCCAGGATCAGACTGGATCTACTAGATCCACATCTGGTCTGACTGATAACCAGGTTGAGGTTAATGGCATGTATCATCCTGTCTGGACAATGCTAGGCTGAGGGACACAAGGGCCTTTTGGCCTATGCAGACAGGACCTCAGTGGAAGAAGCAGAGCTATATGTGTATTTTATTTGCATATGTTGCTTTTTTCCTCAAAACTATGGAGCAGCTTTCATGTACAATATTTCTCATTAGTTTAACAACAGTTTAAATCAGCCTTCTTCCTAAGAGACAGTAAAACATGGTACAAATATAATTCAACCTGTAAAAGCATAATTCAAACAATAAAAGCTCAAAAATCATGTTACTACCATAAAACAATTAAAAGGAACAGAGTGAAAAACATAGAATCAGCTTGTTGACAAGCAGAAAAATGTGTCAACTCAGTTGTAGTGTCAGCACCAGTCACTATCTAGAAATATATGTACACATTTCTGTATGTCTTAGAGCACATCCAGTACTAGATTTTGTTCCTGGTCTTTCTGATTAAAATAAAATAAAATAAACCAACCTGGGCAGCTGATGGAACTCTTTGGACATTATCACACGGGGCCTAAAGCAGTCCCATCCCTGTCGCATCCCCGTCCCATTGCGGTTCCTTTTCAATCCAGAACTTACCGGTATACAGAAAGCAGCATCATTCCGGTATCATTCTGGTCGCGGCGCAAGTGTAATTCCCAAAGAATCCGGCATTCAAAAGAACGGGGATGATGCCGGATGATGACGCAATGGGACGGGGATGGGACGGGGATGGGTGCGATGTCGTGTGAAGACACGGGGAAAAGAACCGCAATGGGACGGGGATGGGATGGGGATGGGCGGGGTTTCTCTGCGATGTCGTGTGAACACAGGGGCAAAGGAAGCGGAATGGGACGGGGATGTGACGGGGATAGCACTGCTTTAGACCCCGTGTGATAACGTCCTTTGATTGTATCGGGAGCTACAGAAATATTCTGAAACAAACAAAATGTTTATTGATCTCCAGAATAAAATCAGAATGAACAGGAACAAATCTGGCACTTTCTGGTCTTTTTAATCAGTCTGAACTGAAGAAGAGATTTTACTGTAACATGTTTTAGCAGAGAAGCACATGGTAGAGAAATTAATTTTTCAAAAAGACAACTGAATTTCATTATTTCATGTACAGGAAAGAAAATATGTATTCTTATGGAAAAAATGAAGATCTCTTTCGTTCACCTTTACAATATATGGATGACAAGTATCTCTTAGAGAAAGCTGCAGTGGAAAATCAAAATCTTGAGAAGGAAAAACGTGACATTGGATATAATTTACAAGAATGTAATTCTGAATGCAGAGTCCCTCAGGATGACTTGGATCTTTGTACATTGCCAAGCAAAAACAAAATGGATTCTGCTTTTGAAACAGAAGTAATTAAAACTGACATAACAAGATTAAGGGAAAAGGGACTTTCAGATTTCTGTGTCAATGAAAACATTCAAGAGTATAGCAACAATGACTTAAAAGCTCAAGTAGAAGTGAATCAATCCACTGAAGTACTAACAGAAACAAAATCAACAGAGAAGCAAATAATGGATGAGGGAGATTTAACTTTAAACAAATCAGTAAGGCCAGAAGTGTTAAATTTTGTGGGAGACTGGCCAGTAGAACAAACTATGGGGCAAAGGGTGAAAAGAGCCAGAAGGTTAGAAAAACTTATGAAGAATCACAAAGAGGATAAAGATACAAACTTGCCCAGTTTTCATTCATTAAAGATTCTAAGTGAAGGTGAAAAATTGGACATGATAGATGCTCCGAAGGAGATGGTGCTTTCTGTAAATAAAGAGGATGACAATCACCAAACCTCTGTCTCTATGTCCAGTGTTTATACAGAAAAGGATACATCAGGATTGGTGGTAGTAGGAGACTGGCCTGTCCAAAGCTCTCTAGAACAAAGGCAACACAAACTTAAAAGGATACCTAAGAAAAACCCTAGTGAATCAGAAGATATTGGCAGTAGTCAATGTGATACCAGCATAACTATTCCAAGTGCAGTGGCTGGCCTTTCAGGCACATCTGCAAGTACGGACAATAAGAAGGGAAGTTTTCAGGCTTCTGATAGCTCAGACACTATTCATGACAAGAAGCCAGTAGGGAATAAAAAAATACGGAAGCACCATAAATTAGCTCTAACATTTACCAATAATTTGGCCCATAGCAAGCCAGAGGAACCATTGACTCTGTTTAATGTGTTGGAAGAGAAACCTGATGAATGCATCATGACAGAGACCAGCAAGCATTCACAGACAGAGCCTCAAGATTTTGCTCTTCTTTGGAGGCTTGAAAGGAAAATCATTGTTTCACAGGATACCAAAGTTTTACATGGCAGGCTAGATGGATTCATACCAAAAGATGTTGATGCCATTTCTGATTGTCCAGAAAAAATACCTTATAAAGTAACGTATGAGAAAAGCACGTATGTGGAAGAAAGTGAACTTGTTAGTGTTGATGAATCTGAGAATCTAAATATCTTGTGTAAACTCTTTGGATCCTTCTCATTTGATGCACTAAAAGACTTGTATGAAAGATGTAACAGGGACATTGATTGGGCTACAGGAATCCTTTTAGATTCTGATGAGAAGTTATGCAAACAAGATGACATTGGGTGCTTGCAGAAAGAAGCGGCTCAGACACCTGCCATGTCTCTTCAGTCCGAGGAAAATACTGCTGGTGAAGGGACGGTTGCAAACTTTGAAGAAACCAAGCAAGAAACTGCGAGTGTAACTTCTAGAATTACCACAGATTTTGAAATAATTGGTAACTCAGTTGATAATGGACATCATAAAACATCAGACACTCCCAAGGAAAATGCTGAAATATCCAACTTGTTAACAAATGTGTTGCTTACTCCCTCAGAAATAAACAGAAATTCTGACCAAACTCTTCCAGAAGCTCTTCCAGAAGAATCAAAAGACGAAACCTCTGTCTGTATGAAAACACATGCAAAAGAGATGTACTCTGTTAACTTGTCAGAAAATGAGCATCAGAACATGCCTTTACATACTGAAATGGATGTAAGTGTTCCTGTGATGGTACCTGATGATTTTAATGGAGACTTCAGCACTTCAAAACTTACTTTTGATATGGTAACTGGTAACACATCTTCAGAAGAGCATCAAGAGTGTTCAGTAGTAAAAGATACAGCTGTTCAGGAGCTGTTGTCTGACCTAATGCAAACAGAAAATTTGGAAAATAATGGAGGCAGGTTGGAAGACCACAAAGAAATGGATTCTAAACCCTTTTTTTCAAAACAAGCAGAAAATAAACAGAATAAAATTCCTGTTCAATGTGATGATATAACCAAGAAACTGAACCCCACACCTCCATCAAACCCTGTCAGCATAGATTGTCTGGAGCTGACCTTACCTCCAGAATTAGCCATTCAATTAAGTGAAATATTTGGACCGGTTGGCGTTGATTCAGGTATAGTACCATAAAATATTACTGTTTGTTGATGCCCATACCTTTAAACATGCTTCTGTTGAGGCTGGTGTCTGAAGTGAGGGTCAGGTTTTTGTTGTTTTTGACTTGTGGCAATCCTATCACAGGGTTTTCTTGGCAAGATTTGTTCAGAGGCTGATAAAGAGGATGTCAGTGTTTACTTTCCCAAATATGTATGAGATAGCAGATGCTTTGTTTTGGCTCTGTAGAACTGATCTGACCTTTCTTTGACTGCATCCGCACTGCAGAAATAATCCAGTTTGACACCATTTAAACTGCCATGACTTAGTGCTGTGACATTTTGGGAATTATAATTTTATGAGACATTTAGCCTTCTGAGCTGTGGTGCTACAACAAACCAGGTTCCTAGAATTCCATAGTATTGAGCCATGGCTGTTAAAGTGATGTCAGACTGCATTATTTCTGCACTGGGGATGCAGGCTTTGAAGGACTTCAACCTTTTACCTTCATACTCTCACTTTGGATTCTGTATTGAGCGGAGCTGATGTCTCTGTAATTCAACCATTAGATGGGACATTTATTTAAAATACGACTTGCACAAAGTTAATTTACTTTCTTTTCTGTGACCTGGTTTGAACTGGGTTTCAAAGGGTTGCTGTGCTTATCTATTTTAGAGAGGCCCTCCAAATTATTTCAAGGTGTTATGGTTAATTCAGCAGTTATGTTTATAACTATCCTGACTCATTAACAGAGTTCTTGTGCGGTGGATTTAAAACAAACGATATGAGGAATAAAATTACAATTACTGTATAAAACAATAAAATGAAATACAGCAAGTTTTAAAAGAAAGAGAAACGGTTAAAACCAAAAATCTTTCTACATCTTACAAAATCATGGTACAGTATTAAATATAATAAAATATATCTGACTAAATATGCAAAAGTTGATTAATGTACATTTATATAATTAATTATTTCCATGTCTCTTTTTGTTGAATTAAGGATCACTAACCTCTGAAGATTATGTGGTTCATATTGATCTCAATTTGGCCAGAGAAATTCATGAGAAATGGAAAGCATCTATTATGGTTAGTTATATTTTTTCTAATGTCAGGATAAGAAAAATATGGGACCTCAAGTCCCGTTGTCCCTAATGGTGGTGTGACGTGTATACGCCCACTAGCACAGGTCCTTGCACATGCCACCCTTGAGAACAATAGGACTTGCTGCCTGTGGATGTTCATATCTGCAGATGGCAAGCCCGCAAATCATGAGAGCCCACTGCATTCCACTTTAACTGCTATGGCTACCTCTTGTGGAATCCTGGGACTTGCAGTTTAAGGAGGAGGATTTAGAATTCTCAGCCAGAGAGCTCTTAGGCTTCATTAAACTACAAATCCCAGAATTCCACAAGAGTTTGCCATAGCAGTTAAAGTGGAATAATAGTGCTATAACATTGTAGTGTGGTATTTCCCAGTTTCTGTAGAAACACATTTGCTCACAGTTATATCAAAGTAAATAAATTGGGGCATAGCTGCCATTGGATTAGGAGACTTCCAGCCAGAAGCCCTTGACTTCCAACCAGTGGCCTTCTGCTACCTCCTACCCTGCTCCCAAGTCCCTGGCCTTATGGACAAGAAAGTAGCTGCAGCTATGTTCAGGGTGCCCATGTGTGCAGTGGGACCTAGGTATCTGCTGGGGTTTGGTTCCAGGACTTACACACACCATGGATACCAAAATCTGTGGATGCTCAAGTCCCATTAAATACAATAGTGAAGTAAAATAGTGTCCCTTATATAAAATGGCAAAATCAAGTTTTCCTTTTTGGCATGTATATATATATATATATATATATATATATATATATATATATTAATATTTTCGAGCCCTGGATGATTGAATCCATGGATACAGCGGGCCAACTGTCCTACTAATTATGATCACTGAGCTATGTTCTGAACTAAATACTGAATTGCTGCCTAACTTGGAGTAAGTGTTGAGCTGTATGTTCATAAGTTTAACTAAAATGTCAATATCTATGATGATAGGATGGTGTTAATGATAATACGTCATTTCCTTCATATACGGTATCTCAGGATACGGAACATGAGGCCCTTCAGAAGTTGTTGGATGGTAACTCCCATTGTCCCTTGTCAACATAGTCAGCACTGAAAGAATGACTTCTTATTATGATTATGATCATTATGATATTTTCAGGGCTGTACATTTCCCACCTCTGATATTTGGCACTAGCATTTTATCAGCAAGAACTCTTTTTGCTTGATAATTGAAATTCAGTTGCTTACATGTGTTTGCATAACATGCAAAACAGTTCTGAATCAGTAAAGCCATCTAAATAGATTGTATGACTTCTGATATTCATTAAGGCATACTGTACTTATATATGTTACTCATTAACATTAAATGTTTTAATTTAGAAGCGTCAAAAGAGAGAAGAGGAACTGAACAAGCTACTTGAAGAAAGTAGGTATATGCTATTATCCTTGACCACATGGGTATTTCCATTATTAAAATAGAATGGTGGCGTATAAGACTACTTTTTTGTCCTGGAAAATCTTCTCCAAAGTTG
>CM034708.1:84891304-84923450 GCA_020142125.1 Phrynosoma platyrhinos | reverse complement strand
TGTTAACTTTTTGCCATCTTCTCCACACAGTGGCCCTACCATTTCCTGTTGCATGTATAAGAGCAGTTGAATGCCATGGATTGTACTCACACCTGTATTATTTATTTATTTACTTATTTAGAGTATTTATACCCCGCTCTTCAGCCACGAAGGCTCTCAGAGCGGCTTACAAACTGTGAATTAGACATTTGCCTGTCTCTAGGCTTACAATCTAAAAAGACATGACACAAAAGGAGCAGGGAATGTCAATGGAGAAGGAAATCAGGTCAGCAGTTCTCTCTCCCTCTGAGGCTTGGACCATGGCAGATGAACTGGAGGGAAGGCTCTCCTTCTTAGTCTAGGTTAGGCCCAATGGAGCTGGCCTGTCTCTTTCCATCTGAGGATGGCATGGAAGGAGGGCTCTTCTTATTTTAGGCTAGACCCAATGGAGCTGACCTACCTCTCTCCCTCTGAGGCCGGATGGTATCAGATGGCATGGAAGGAGGGCTCTTCTTACTCTGGGCTATGCCTGTAACACTTACTATGCTAAGACAAATTATAGCTACCCTTAGTGACTGCAAACTTACCTTACTTTTATTCATTTGGGCCAACTGCCCTTTTGCACAATACTGAATGGGTCACAATTGTGCATACAGCACTGAGCAGTCTCAAATGCAGAACTGCTCATATTTTAAAGCAAAGCAAAGCAGCTTCATTTATATACTGCTTCATACCACGCTATGGGGTGTCTAAGCAGTTTACAACTGTGAGCTGATTGCCCCCCAACAAGCTAGGTACCGTACTCATTTTTTGAAAGCCATTGTCCACTGTCTTTATAAATCAAAGCATGGCACGGTCTGAAAACCCTAGACATGCTTACGTGATAGGAACTGGCAATATATTCAGCAGGTTTTATATCAAACGAAAACATGCAAAGGACTTGGCTCAAAGCGAAACTTGATGAAACTTCCCTTGACTCCAGAAGACCAGAGAACTTTCTTTTACGATATATTTAATCTTTCCAAAGAGTAGCATGTCTTTAACACTAGAGGTTGCTAGTGATGCCACATAACATTCCTCTCTGACTTGACTAATGTTGGTGCCTTTCCTGCATGTGTGTAAATACAGCTTCTTCCACTGAGATGGGCAATACCTCAAGGTAAAGGCCACGTAAAATTGTGCCAAGAAAACCCCCACACATGCTTGACTCTTCAATTGTTTTTAAGCTACAGCTTGCTTATTAGGCAACTTTGACAGGCATGGCAACCTGGTGGAGCAAGGCTTTCACTCTTTAATGAGGCAGAAATGGGGAAATAACTTATTTTCGTTTTCCTTGCATTTTCTGTCAGTGACAGAGAAAAATATAACAGGGTGTTACAGGTTTTTTTGTGGGTTTTTCAGGCTATGGGGCCATGTTCTGGAAGAATTTATCCCTGATGTTTTACCTGCATCTGTGGTTGGCATCTTCAGAGATGAAAGCCTTTGACTTCATATAACTGGGTATTGTTGTTGGACTGTAAAGCTGCTAACTTTAGTTTAGAACTGGGATATTGTACAGTGGGCCCTTAGTATCTGCTGGGGTTTGCTTCCAGGACTTCCCGTAGATACCAAAATCCATGGATGCTCATGTCCCATTATATACAATGGGTGTATAAAATGGCGTTCCTTACATAAAATGGCAACATCAATGGCAACTGGAATATATATATATATGTCGATTGCTGAATTCGTAGATAAAGAATCTGTGGATACGGAGGGCCGACTATTCCCATCAATCCCATTCAGCCTGGTCTTTCATGAAAGGGTTGGCAAGTAATGAATCCCCTTCATATCTGAAGCAGATGGGGCAGAATGAATGGCTTGGGACCAATGTCACCTATGGCTTTATAGACCAAGGGAGTTAATCAGCTTTTTCTTCTTTGAACTAGAGTCCTCTAGCCAGCACAGCAACAAGCTTTTCTGGCTTTTGGGTGTTATGATTCAAAGTAATTTCAAAGTTTTGAATTTAGCCCAGTTGCTACTGCTGTGGTAACTAGCTCCTTTCCCATAAATAAAGCATGAAGAAAGTTAAGAGACCTGCCAGATTAGAGCAAAGGTCTATTTCAGGGGTAGGCAACCTTTCCCCTTTAAGGGCCGAAGGACTTCAGCTCCCAGAATCCCAGGAGCTATTGGCCAACATGGGACTATTGGCCAACATGGCTGAGGCTTCTGAGAGCTGAAGTCCCTCGGCCCTTAAAGGGGAAAGGTTGCCTACCCCTGGTCTATTTAATTACAATCCTGCCTTGCATAGTGGTTAAACGTTTCTGGGAAGCTCACCACATCAAATGAAAAAGTAATAGTCCCTTCTGTTACAATGGAGGTACTGATATTCAGAGGTATATTACACCTCAATCTGGAAGTTTTGCTTATTTCAAAAAAATCCATATACTGGCTTTCAACTTTAACAGGAGTTTCTAATTTCACTAACAAATCAGTTGTGAACAATGCTATAATAGCCATAATGAGAAAGGACAGACCAGGGGTAGGCAACCTTTCCCCTTTAAGGGCCGAGGGACTTCAGCTCCCAGAAGCCTCAGCCATGTTGGCCAATTTAGTCCCATGTTGGCCAATAGCTCATGGGATTCTGGGAGCTGAAGTCCCTTGGCCCTTAAAGGGGAAAGGTTGCCTACCCCTGGGACAGACTGTATTCTCCATGAACCATATTCTTTTAAAGTAATCAAAAGTACAGATCACAACTTGTGGCAGTGAATTTAAATTAGGTACTGTGAGAAAAAGTAACGTCTTCTGGAACTTTAGCCCAGGGGTAGGCAACCTTTCCCCTTTAAGGGCCGAGGGACTTCAGCTCCCAGAAGCCTCAGCCATGTTGGCCAATAGTCCCATGTTGGCCAATAGCTCCTGGGATTCTGGGAACTGAAGTCCCTCTGCCCTTAAAGGGGAAAGGTTGCCTACCCCTTCTTTAGCCAAACAATGACATTGGGTGACCCTGATATCTAGAAGCAAGTGAGAGCGAACTTTTCCTCTATCAACTTCTTCCACACTGCATAATTTTATGAACTTGTATCATTTCCCCCTGCCCCTTACTAGTTGTCTCTGCTGCTGATAAAGTATGATGTCCCAGATAAAAGTCAGCAACATGGTCCCGACATGATCCTGTCATGTGTAACCACTTAGTTCAGGGGTAGGCACCCTTTCCCCTTTAAGGGCCGAGGGACTTCAGCTCCCAGAAGCCTCAGCCATGTTGGCCAATAGTCCCATGTTGGCCAATAGCTCCTGGGAGCTGAAGTCCCTCGGCCCTTAAAGGGGAAAGGTTGCCTACCCCTGACTTAGTTGGTAATGGGGATGATGCTATCCAACTGGTAATTCTAGGAGGATATGATCAGTAGCTGAGGATAAGGAGCAGAGGTGTAGGGGAGGAATTATGAGCTACAGGATACCAGGGTCATCCTTGTGCAGAAAAGGAGGGGTAAGGCCTGGGAAGACAGAATGATCTGAGTTACTTACAAATGGGGAAAGGCTTTCGTAATGGGTGAAATGTTTGGACCCTAAGTATACTGTGTAACTAGGGAAAAAAACACACCTTCAGTTCAGACTATGATTATATACTACGATCAGCTCTGTTTCCCGAATAAAGCTTTTCTGTGTTCCTGAAGTGAAGTTACATTGCTGCCACATTGCAGAAATAATCCAAATTGACACTACTTTAACTTTCATGGCTCAATGCATGAAAGTCATCAAAAGTACAGATCACAACTAAATATCTCACAAAATTACAGATCTCAGGATTCGATAGCATGGAGCCATGACAGTTAAAACAATGTCAAGCTGCATTAGTTCTGCAATGTAGATGTAGACCAAAGCCTGTATGTTACAGTTTGTCAGAATTCCTACTTTGTGGTCCTGAATTGTTGCAGGCATGCAGTCACAAAGGGACGTCCAGACCGGCAGCGGTGTTACAAGGGGGTGTGTGGGGCGTATGGACCACACCCAGGTGACACCCAAAAGTGGGATGACACCATTGTTCCTTAAACATCTGCCTTTGGGCAGAAATGGGCTATGGTGTTTGCCTGTGTCCCATTAAAACACTCAAGAGGGTGTGAGTCGGATGAGGCTTAGTGGGAGGAGAAAGGAGAAGTCCTTCTAAAAATTTAAATATTATTTTTTTAAATAAATAAATTATTTTAAAAAACCTTTTTTTAAAACATCACATTTTACCAAACGTTCACTTCAACCACATGAAACTATGTCTATGTAAATGCATTTAGGCTGTGCACATCATATTGCAATTTAAAGTTATAATTTCAATTTTGCAAGTTGTTTATGTCACAACTATTACCATGCCATTCAGTAATATCCAGGAATTATGATTAATGAGTAACATTGGTACAAAAAAAACATGACAAAGGATTCGGTATGATATGGGATGGGAGGAGATCAATGCGGGGAGGATGACAGCATGAGTTGCCACACCAGGTGACGCCAAACCTAGCAGATTAGTGGATTTGGGGTTGAGGAACAAGATGCCAGTTCCTCAGAGATGGGAGTAACAGCCTCCACGGACCTTGGGATTTTTTTTGGGGGGGGGAAGCAAATGCAGTGATACCACTTGGAAACATCTCCCATCCAGAAAGAGCAGAGAACGAACTTCTATCTTGAGAAGTTTTGAAACAGAGGAGCAGGAAGGAGGCAGAGATGCAACAACTTTAGTTCTAAAGATAGATACCCCATCCTCGGACACATTTTGGGTGTTGTTTCCTATATATTTTCCACCTGGTATGGAAGGGAGATATACCCTCTAACTGTTCCGATTTGTCAGAGAGATTCCCAATTAATTTTCTGATAGCCTGTTTTTTTTAAAGCCACTTTAAAAATGTCCCACCTTCTCTCCTTTCCTTGCATTTTCTCCCTTTGTCTCAGCATATTTCAGTTGCTGAAAACGGAGTTCAAAGTGCACTTAACTCTGCTGGGGGACAGGAAAGGAGGAGGTGGCATCTTGCCCTTCCCTGAAGACTAAGGGAAAAGCAAACTGCTGCAACTTATCTTAGCTTGTGTGTTCTTCCTCATTAATAACTTTTGCCATCCTTGACCACACTCTGATAGTCAGATACTGTGCATTGTCTTACACATGAACTTCCTTCCGTTATATCGCTTTTAGTAACAACTTTGGAGGAGTAAATACATGAATGCTTTGTCTTAAACATTTGATTCAAATTGTAAGAGAAAATAGTCATTCTAAATATTTTTCAATTTTCAATTTTCTAGAAAATAAAAGAATTCAGAGGAAAAATGGGGGGGGGGAAGATCCCCTAATTTTTCCTCCCCCACCCTTCATCTTCATATCTCGATTTGTTACTCTGAATGACGTCAGCCATGTATCGCTAGGGCTACTTGTTTCACTTTTATCAGTATATAAATGAACCAATGAACTCAGAAGGAAACAGAAGTTGTGGTTCAGAGGAAGATGTCAGGGAAATGATTGTCCAGTTGCCCACTTCCTCTTGGTGTTGCTACACTCAAGACTCTACCAAAGTCTTTCCCACAAAATCTTCCTACCTAACGAACGTCATACAATAAATGACAGCTAATTGTTAGATCGCTTGAAGTTCAGAGAAAATTGCCCCTGTGGGATACAATGGAAGTTCAAATAAAATTTTCACAGAAAACAGAAGTTTGATTAACTGAATTATCACAGACTGCATGTCTTTCATTTCACTGATCTGCACCTGAGGCTCCTCCTGTTCCTGGCTAACATCAGTCCTGACTAGAAGTGAGGATCACTGTACCATTGTACAGTCAATGCTCAGCTTTTACATGGGTGGGGGCACAGCCACCCCCACCAGAGTGGAAAAGCCACAAATACAGTGGGCCTTCGGGATCCGCTGGAGTTTGGTTCCATGACCCCCTGTGGATATCAAAATCTGTGGACGCTCAAGTCCCAATATATACAGTGGCATAATAAAATGGTGTCCCTTTTATAATATGGCAAAATCAAGGTTTGCTTTTTGGAATTTATGTATTTTAAAAATATTTCCAAGCCATGGATGCTTGAATACATGGAAAAAGAAATCTGTGGATATGGAGGGCTGATGGTATAAGCTTCTTCTTCTTCTTCTTCTTCTTCTTCTTCTTCTTCTTCTTATTATTATTATTATTATTATTATTATTATTATTATTATTATTTTACCTGACAAAACACTTTTCTAAGCATCTGTTGGCTCTCTAGTGTGACTCTATGGTCAGCTTCTGCAGGAATCCACATGGAATCATGGCAGAGGACCTACAAATACCTAAAGTAGGTCCTCCAGCATGATTGTATGGCCAACTTCCAGTGGCAGCTGATCATAGAATTGTACTGGAGGACCTCCAGATGCCTAGAAAAAGTGTTCTTTCTAGGCATCTTTAGGTCCTGTAGTGCAACTCTATAGTCAACCTTTGTCGGACGTTTACCATACAATTGCACTGGAGGATCTGCAAATGCCTAGTGAGAACATATTTTATGCAGGGACAACTACAGTAATCCAAAATAGCCCTGCAGGACACATTCAGCCCATGGACCACACTTTGCCCACACCTGCTTCAAATCACAAATATCCATATTTAAGTTAGAAGCTTATACACAATACATACAGCAGGAATGGGGAACCTGTAGCGCCCCCCCATGCTGCTAACTCTAGTTCCCATCAGGACCAGCAAGCATGTCAAATGATCAGGGATGATAGAATTTATAGTCCTAGAAAAGGAAAGGTTGTTCTTTTTCATGGTCTCTGTGAATCACACAAATGGGTTATTCTGCGGCTGCACAGTAAGCTTCGGGACCTTCTGGGAAGACTTTTTGGCGGTAGCTCCACCCCACTATATAAGCTCCATGACTTCCTGCCCTTTCTCAGTTCCTTTCATCTGCTGCACTAGAAGCTTAGAATGAACTTTGCTCACTGGAATTGCCTCATTCTTGAAAACTTTAACCTATGGATTGTTTGACTATTCTTTACAGATTTCAGACTAAACATTGTTAGCTGATGGATTGACCTTGGACTGTTCTTGACTGTTTTTTCTCTACGGACTGAAAGACCTCTTAAACCGGTTTGGAATGGCCTCATGGTCTACCTCTTTAAAACGCTGTGTTAAATGTGTGTGTGTGTGTGTGTGTGTGTGTGTGTGGGGAATCCCAGGACAAGACCCACACAATACATTTCTTTTGTGTCTGGTGAGGGCCATAATGTCCAATCATGTGCCCTCTGTAAATCCTTGACCCCACAAGCCCATAAAAATGGTGATAAAGGGTTTAAAGCAGCCCTATATCAACAGGCCTTGCAACCTCTCTCTGCTGAAACTCCTTTAACATCTGGCTGTGATAAGCCCAAGGAGAAAGAAAGGGCCAAGGAAAAATCTTTTAAGGACAAGCCTCCTAAGGAGAAATCCAGTTAGGGTGATAAACCTTACTGAGACCAGGGTTTGGATGAATCCAAGTCTAAGAGATCTTCTAAATGCAAGCATTCGGATGATAAGGATCCTCCCTCCTGGCAGGAGAAATCCTCTGAACACTTGACTTCAAAGAAGTCCTGTTCTTCTCCCCATCATGGGACCAACAAAACAGGTTCTCATCGGACCAACAAAGTGGAGAAAAAGAATAAGTCCCATTCTGCAGCGCTCGGGGCCGACCCTGAATAGGCTTCCACTCGGTCTGCAGTAAGCCAACCCGATCAGCCAGTCACCTCTCAGGGATTGGAGTCTTCGGGAGAGTCACTCCATATCATACAAGTAGACCTTGGATTCAAGTTGGAAGGGGAGATTTGAGAATTTGACCCTCCGGTCTTAACTCCCAACCCGGAGCGCACTGTCTCTACTCCTCCCATTTGGGACCGGTTCTCTGCATCTCCTGAGCGTCAGGACCAAGTAGGCTTCAGAACCGAGCACAAAGGCACCACACACCAGGATATTGACTCTCGCTTCCCTGAGGATTCTATCTTCCACTATTATCCTGAGTTAGTTTATGATGAGGAAACAAACCTCTATTACAGGCCCATTAATCCCGAGCATTTCCGTTGCTGCATGGCACATGATAGGTCTCCATCACCAAGGCATTTCTTGGTTTCCCAGTCAGCATCTGCTCATCGGGTCCTCACCACTCAGGCTCAGATGATCAGGGCTGCAACCTCAAAGCCTCCACTTGTTCCTGCTTGACACAAATCCGTGAACGACAAGCCTCTGCCATGGACACCAGCAGACCTGCTTAGATCCTCATGGTCATCTTTCCCAGGATCGGATTCTATAAGACCATTTTCGCCCCAGACCCTGATTGTCCATGAGGCCACCTCTCCGACTGATGACGTCAAATAATTCGCAGAACAGGTTGTTTGGATGGCCAATGCCCTTAATATTGATGTTAACAATACAGACCAGGACACATTGGACCCCATTGACAAATGGGTTCATGAGAAAGTGTCATCTCCTGCATCCATAGACTTGCTGTTGTCAATGGAAAAAATAGCACAACGCTTGTGGAATACTGCCATCATCCCATCGACCTCCAAAAAGATAGAAAATCTATACCGCATTACTCCCTCATCTTCAGCTTGGTTATTTGAACATCCAAAGCCAAACTCCACAATTGTAGAAGGTGCCCAACTCGCCTTCAGACACAAGACTTCGACCACCCCGACAGATGAGGACAGTAAAAAGGTTGATGGACTGGCAAGGAAATTTTATGCATCCTCTCTGTTTTGGACCTTAAAGTGGCTAATTATTCAGTCTGCATGGGTGCTTATCAATAGCACCTCATGGAACGGATGCTTACCCTCTTGGATGAATTACCCAATGATAAAAAGCCCCTGGCATTAGCACTGCAAGCTGAAGCCCAGCTTCTCTTGGGGCTCAACAAATTCAATCAGCTCAACACTCGGCAGACCGTGCCACTAAAGTATTGTCAGGGTTCATTGCCCCCCGTAGGCACACCTGGCTCTGGTCCTTGGATCTCACACCTCAAACCTGTGCCCTCATAGAAGACATGTCCTTTGACAACTCTGGACTCTTCAATAAGGAAACAGATGAGAAGCTTAACTTCCACTATAAGATGCAAACAGTGCCATGGAAGCACAGTATGTCTTCCACAACTTTCCAGTCATCCTTGCACCTGTGGTTCGGAGGGCAATGTCCAGGGTATTCCCCCTTACCAACACAGGCAAAACCAATATCAACCTCAGGAGCGCCAGAACCAGCCTGTTGAACAGTCTTGGCAACAATACCCCTCGCAGTCCTCTTCTTCATCTGGCCACCACCAATCTATCCAACCTTGGTACCAGCAAAAGTCCCTCAAGAAGGATGAGGACCAGGGCAAGAAGAGACTTTGTTTCAACTCCCTTTGGTGACAGACTGGCCCCCTTTATTAATGTCTGGGCCAATATAACATCTGATTCGTGGGTACTTGATATTGTTTGGAGGGGCTACACCCTCAAGTTCAAAGAACTCCCGATCACTGGAGCTGTAATTTCCACCACCCCCTTCAAACACCCTACTTGACAATGTGCACACACTCATTCAAAAGGGCGTGATTAAACCCATAGACCCCGATTGGGCCTATTGCTGCTTTTTTTCTGTTACTTTATTGTGCCTAAATGGGATGGTGGTCTTTGACCCATTCTGGACTTCCACCACTTGAACCTTTCTATTGTTTACCACTGCTTTCTCATGGTAACTCTTGCCTCTATTTTACCACTGTGGGTAAAGGTCATTGGTTTACAACCCTCAATCTCAAGGACACTTACTTTCATATTGGAATCTGATAAGATCACAGGAGATTCCTCACCTTTGCCACTGGTCGTGAGATGCTCCAATACAGAGTGCTCCCCTTCAGACTTTCCACAGCACCAAGGGTTTTCACCAAATGCATGGCACCTGTCTCAGCCTAACTGCATCAGCAAGGGATCACTGTCTTCCCGTATTTAGATGACTGGCTTTTTGTGGCTCCATCCCAAGAGGAGCTCCTCAGGGATGTCGAATTTACCTTGTCCCTCCTGGACACCCTCAGCCTAATGATCAATGAGGGGAAATCCAATTTGACTCCCACCAGATAAGTCAGATTTATCAGAACCATCCTCGACTTTGACAAGTCCATTTCTCACTTACCACTGAACAGGTTTTGAGATCTCTCTCTTGAAAGCTGTTCAGGACTACCTATTCCACAGAAGGATTAGGGCTCGCACCACTCAAGTAGCCTACAGACATATGGCCTCGACAACCTATGTCACCCTGTGTGCACGGCTTTGTCTCAGACCATTCCAAATCTGGTTTTTCTCTGCCTTCAATCCCCGTGTTAGATCATCCTACCAAGTGGCTCATGGTACCAAGGCCCGTGGCCCAGACACTCTTTGATCCCGAGAACGTTTATGTCAGGATGCCATTCCTGCCTCCTCAGCCTCTCTTTAATGATGGATGCATCCATGGAAGGATGGGGCACCCATACCACAGACCTTACAGTCAGAGACAAGTGGTCCACATCAGAAAATTGTACTCAATTTTGTTCACGGACTTGATCACCGGGCTCCTGAGAAGATGCCTTCTGTTCGAGGGTCAGGAAAGATGCTTTATGCCTTTCCTTCCTTCCCACTCATCACCAGAGTGATAGCCAAAATGAGAATGGACCATTCCAATGCCATCCTCATCACCCCATGGTGGCCGAGACTACCCTGATTTGCTCCCCTCCTTCCAGACTCGGTATGAGATGTTATTTTAGCTGCCCAAAAGCCTTCCACGAGGAAATCGTATTTACTTAAGTGGAACAAGTTCCTGGATTTTCTTACTACTAGGGGCCTCTTTCCATCCTGTGTTCAGGTGTGGTCATCTTAGATATTCTAATTACTTTGGCTGACTCAGGGCTGTTTCTCATCCCTCAAGTGTTATTTGGCTGCCATCTACTCCCATTACCAGTTTGATGGCCACCCCTCCTTCTTTAAAAACCCACTTGTTAAAAAATTTCTTAAGGGGTTTAACAACCTCCACCCTCCATCTTCAGTACTGACCCTGGCATGGAGCCTGGAAATTGTACTTTTGTTTCTATCTACCAAACCATTTGAACCCAGGGCCATGATAGACTTGAGACTTTTGACTTGGAAAACTGCTTTCCTCCTGGCCATTACTTCTGCTTGATGTGTAAGTGAAATTTCTGCTCTTTGTATGCACCAGCCCTACCTCTGCTTCCACAAGGATAAAGTAGTGCTCTGTCCCAACATCACCTTTTTACTTAAGGTGGTGTCATCCTTTCATCTCAACCATTATTTTGCCTACTCTGGCTCCGAACCCAACAACTGATATTGAGCGTCAACTCTATACTCTTGATGTCCGACGAGCACTGGTGTTCTATGTGGACAGAATTTTGGGTTTGAGGTGTTCCGAGAGACTCTTTGTCTGCTACTTTCAATCCAAGATGAGACTGCCTGTCACCCCATAGAGATTTTCCAAGTGGGTTACTGCCACTATCCATCTGTGTTACGAACTGTCGGGGAAGACTCTTCCAACTCGTGTTCAAGCTCACTCTACCAGTAGTGACATCCTCCACTTTTCTGACTGGGGTGCCCTTGGAGGATGTCTGCAAGGCTGCTGTCTGGTCCTAGCCATTGACTTTCATCAAACATTACAGGCTGGACACCAGAGCCAGGCAGGGGGCAGCCTTTGGGAGGGCAGTGTTGCTTTCAGGGATGCAGTAAAGGTTTGTTGCTCTGCATGTTTTATATGCCTTAAAAACAAAACAAAACAAAAGACACAACAAAGTACTCTTTTTAAAAGTTTCAATGCTTTATTGTTAAAAATAAATACAATTTTGTTTCAAATTTACATTTGGTGTCATGACACTTCTTCCTCCAATGACCAAAGCTTGTCAGGCTAATCCATTTGTATGATTCGCAGAGACCACAAAGAAGGACAGGTTGCTTACCTGTAACTGTAGTTCTTCGAGTGATCATCTATGAATTCACACAAATCCCATCCAGCCTGCCTTCACTTGTGTCCTGCTCTCTTCATTCCTTGTGATGCTGCTATGTGGCGTCCTTATGGAACTGAGAAAGGGCAGGAAGACATTCAACTTAAATAGGGGGTGGGCAGAGCTACCACCAAAAAATCTTCCCTAGTTCTAAAGCTTCCTGCGCAGGCACAAATAACCCATTTGTGTGAATTTGCAGATGACCACCTGAAAAACTACAGTTACAGGTAAGCAACCTGTCCTTAGCTAGCCCTAGGATGCTGTTATTAGATTAGGGACATATGAGTAAAAATTCCTGGTCAGATTTAAAGCTTGCTAAGGCTGCAAGCTACATCCTATATGCACTTTTCTAAGAATAAGATCTCACTCCAAGTGAGACTTCTGTATAGACACACCTAGGATTGCACTGAAAATGATGTTAGGCCTGTATTGAAATCCTCTTGATGTAACATAATTATTTAGGGATGAAAAAGTTCCAGTACACATGTAGGGATCTCCCAGCCTACCAGAAGTGTCCTATTTATTTGTGAAGGCAGAATTAATAGGTCAAATGCCACCCCTGAAATAAATAGAACAGCCTTAATATGCAAGAGGAGCCCCATATATATGTGACAGGCTCAGAGGAGTAAATGTAGGTCTCCGAACTAAAGGATATGTTTTGATGTTGTACATGATACCAGCTCTTCCTGTGGGTTATTTTTCTTCATTGGCATGCAACAGAGAAGAACATCTGGCTCAAGGGAGCAGAATTAACACTATCAGATAAACATATTTATTTATTTCTTAACTCACACTGAGTCATAGTGTGCAAGGGTTGTAAAAATCCATTATTGGCTCTCTTGAAGTAGGGGTAAAGGCAGGTGCTACTGAAAATCAGTTAGCAGTTATGAATCAAAAATTAGGATGTCTTGATTCTGCAGTCATTTGTGTATGTTCTACAAACCATTGGTATAGGTGCAAAATCAGGCAGCTAACCTCACACCATGCATAGAATACTTTCTCTAAACCAGAGGTCCCCAAACTTTTTCCAGCTAATGCTCCCTTTTGTCTCGGGCAACGACCTACCACCCCCATGCATATTTCTTGATATTAGTTCTACTGTTCTACTGCAAATTCAAAACAACCAGTCTTGGTCACTGCTCCCTTTGCACCTGGGAGCAGCAACTGAGCAAGCTAGCTGAACAGCAACTGAGAAACCTCTCATCCATCCATGCCAATCCTCCAGCAAAGACCAGCTCAGGTTTCTCAGTCGTTGCTCAGCCAGTTGCTCGGTTGTTTTGAATTTGCAATAGAACAGTAGACCTAATATCAAGAAATATGCATGGGTGTGTGTGTGCTAGGTTCGTTGCCTAGGACAAAAGGGGGTGGTAGCCAAAAAAATTGGCGGCTCTTCGGGTGCCCTTTTCACATCTTATTTTAGTGCTCCTTTCCCATGTGGCAAAAGGCAGGATCGGGGCCAGGGTGTGGGGCAGCCTCGGCCCCAATCCGCCACTTCCCAGGGTGGCCCATGGCCGCCCATCTGCATTCCCCCTTTGTTGCTTGGCATTGTATAATGACTCAAGCTGCCCAGGCTGCAGCCAGGAGGCAGGATGGAAGCGGGGATTATTGCAAGTAAATTGCCGCTGAATTGCCAGCTGCCATCAGCCCGGGTCCCAGCCAGGCTCAGCCTGCACTTTTTAGAAACTGTGAAGCATCCTTGTTTCTAAAAAGTGCTGACTGAGCCCGGCTTGGATTTGGGCTGCTGGTGGCTGGCAATTCAGCGGCGATTTAGGTTGTGATAATTCCCGCCTCCATCCTGCCTCCCGCTGCAGCCCGGGAAGCTTGAGTTGTTTTAAAATGTCAAGCAATAAAGTCAACACACTCTCATAGATCTAACTCTATATGTCATACTAAGGGCCTTTACAGACCCGCCTAAAGGGGTGGCGGATTGGGCCCGCGACAGCAGCACACTGTGGCCCCAATCCTCCCATTTGCCGTCCCCAAAAGAGCGGCAAAATGCCGCTTCTTTTAAGGGTGGCAAAAGGCTGCCCTAAGAGCCGGCGCTGCGGCTCTTCCACACCCTTTTGGCACAGAATGTGTACACGCTGTGCCAGGAGGGTGTCCTGCTGCCACATACCATGCGGACAGGCATGCGGCATCAGGACAGTGTTGGGGTTGAGTTGGGGAGGCCGATGTGCGGCTGCCCTGCCCCAGCTGCACCCCCAGGCCAGCCCTTTAGGCGGGCCTGCAAAGGCCCCAAGTTACATGCTTTACTTTAAAAGTCTATTCCCAAGTCACAAAGTTGGCAATTGAATATCCTGGCCTGTAACAGGGGCAATGAATCCATGCCAGGTTTTGGCTAGTTTTAAAGGAGTGCTGAACCACAGTGCTGAACTTTATTCCTAAATACAAGCAATACCCTGGGGACAGTGTAAATGTAATTAGAAAAAATAGCAGGCTAATAACAATGAGACTATGAATAAAAAGAAAACAGAAGGGGTTTTAATAGGGGTGTGCTGTATTTTTTATCATTATGTTTTAAATGAATTTTAACTGTTTTAAATTAGGTTGTTGGTTGTTTATTTAATTGTTTTTAAACTTTTGCATTATCCATCATTTAACTATAATTGGCTTTTATTGCGAGCCACCTTGGCTGCCATACTGGAAGAGGAGCAAGATCTAAATTAAATAAATACATTAAAACAAACAAACAAACAAACAAACAAACAAACAAACAAACTTGATCCAAGTTGTAAAATGCATGTGGAATGCTAAGGCTCAACGCCTTCTCCCCTCTAAAACTGTTATTTAATTTTGGTTGGTTCTGACATTGCAAAGCTGGCCATACCCATATTGTGGCTGTGGCATACACAAACAGTTCCATGTAAAGGCAGTAGAGAGAAATTTGTTTTGCATAATTTGCTGGTTTCTTTTCTCTCCTCTTGCTAAAAATGTAGTGGAAAACAGAAGTTTGGGTTTAGCCCAATCATTGTGCAGAATGAGGCATCCACCACAAGCAGTTGTCAGTAATTATTAGTTCTTTATTAAGCACTAACAGTCATTATTGTGACTTATTTTTATGGTAAAAACCATTGTCTGGCTCAGGTGTCAGAACAGTTTGGCTGGCCTGGGGTACTATTTCATAGGAGGAAGGGAAACACTCCTTTGCCTCAGTCAGTTAAATGTCTTGACTGGGGCCCTATTATCTTATATCAGTTTTTAACCATAAAAGCATAAGGAGAGCACAGTAACAACACAACACTTTGGCTGGAGCTGCTTAGGAATCCATCCAGTTGTCTAAAACATTTCATTTTTTAAAAAAATGTAGGTAAAATACATGTACACACCCATAGCTGCATGTTCAAATCTAGGGCTGGAAGCCAATTTCATTTCAATTAATTTCTGATGAGATTTTTCCAAAATTAGGTGGCTAATTAGATTACAAAGGCCTTCTTATTTGGGAAGGTGTGTGTGTGTGTGCATGCGTGTGTGGAATCTGAGTTTGTTTTTGTCAGTGAATTTAAAACATTTATTTTAAAAAAATATTATTGTAAGTAAACAACTATGTACAAAACATATCACAACAATAAAGCAAAATGAAACAATTCATCTCACAACTTTGAATTGTGTTGCGGATCTCCTTCATTGGATTATGTTCAATGTAAATGGTCATTTTAAAGTCCAGTGCTGTCTTTGTGTAAATCTAGTCCAGAACGTCTGACCAAAGTTTCAGATGAGATGGAGGTTGCCTTCTTTTGTTTCTGTCTTTGTTTATAAAGTCAGTGAGTGAGAACCATTTGTCTATGAAAAAAATTTTTTTTGAATGTGGAAGAAACCTAAACTAATGGCTTTGGGTAATTTTGGGCAAGTCACACACTCTCTCAGCCTCAGAAGAAGGCAAAGGCAAGCCTCTTCTGAAGAGATTGTGCCAAGAAAACCAAATCATAAGATTGTCTTAAGGTCACTGTAAGTTGGAAATTAGTTGAATGCACACAACAATAAGAAGAAAACAAAATGCAGAAGGAAATGTAACTGACATTTTCTCATCCCTATTCAAGATGAATCAGCTTGACCACGATGTCTTAAGACAAAGGCTATCATCAGAAGTTCAATGAGAGGTTATTAGTCATTTTTTAAATCCAAAAATAGACACACAGTTTAGGGCACAATAGAAGAAAGGATGAAGCCTGCTACCCTTTTAACATTTTCCCTATTTTGATGCTCCCTCTGTTGAATTTGCTATTTGCCTCAGGGAGGAAAATACACAGATACTAGGAGACCTATATATATTTTTTGTTTTGTTTGCTTTTTTAGGAGGCTAAATAAGGAAAATAGAGGAAGAGTAACTCTCCCTTTGGTACATACTAATCAATTCCCTCATCTGAAAGAAAACTGGCTGTCACGGATCTCATAAAATCACATCTGGGTTAGCCCTTATATTGACAGGGTAGCTTCCATTTTGAAAAAAGCTGCACTCTACTAAAAAAAAGCTGTGTTATATCAGTCTTGTCAAGCCCAACATACTGTTCCCTATAAGTGGCCTATCAGCCAAAAAAGAACCCCCAGTACAATTCTCCTGTGTTCTCTAGTAACTGGTTTTGAAGCATACAGCCCTTGATGCTAAAAATTATACAGAGAGTCCATTTGGACAATCAAAAACTTTTTTCACCTTCATCTGCTTGGTGATTATGTTTTCTGAACTGTGTGCTCCTCAGCATTTGTTCCTTTCTGCCCAAGGATCATTCCTGTTTCAAGAAGACAGAAAATCTACTTTGAAATCAACAGTGGACTGCATGAAAACTAATTGACTCATTTGAGAGAACAGATGTACCGTTGGTAGGCTGTTCATGGGAACTGGATGGAAGGCACAAACTTTTTCTAGACAGCATTATGCTTTTCCTTAAGGATCAGGTTTGCACCGAGGGGCTTTAAGATCCATTCCTCACTTTGATAACTCAACAGATCTCCAAGGTACAAAGCCGCTACTGCCTTTCTGGAGTTTCAAGAGTATCTAAGTGCAGTTGTAACAGACACAACTCTTGAAACTCCAGAAAGGCAGTAGGGGCTTTGTACCTTGGAAATCTGTTGGTTTATCAAATACACACACAACAAATTCCAAAAAGCAAACTTTGATTTTGCCATTTTATATTTTACTCTGTCGTTGTATTTAATAGAACTTGATCATCCATGAATTTTGGTATCCACAAGGGGTCCTGGAACCAAACCCCAGCAGATACCAAGGGCCCACTGGACATTTAAAATATATGTCATAGGCTTTTCTCCGTGCTTCCTTCCCTTTGGAAAAGACATGGATGGTGAGAAGAATCAGGGACTTCTGTCAGTTCATATGGTTGGAAGGGGCAGGTCCAAGAGGTAGAAAGTGGCCCACAATCCCCCTGAAGTTGTCCATCTCCAACAGAGTATTGCTGTTAACTGCTGAATATCCTAGATCAGGGGTAGGCAACCTTTCCCCTTTAAGGGCCGAGGGACTTCAGCTCCCAGAAGCCTCAGCCATGTTGGCCAAGAGTCCCATGTTGGCCAATAGCTCCTGGGATTCTGGGAGCTGAAGTCCCTCGGCCCTTAAAGGGGAAAGGTTGCCTACCCCTGTCCTAGATATTCAGAATCCTTTTCCCAGGAAGAGATGGTGTCTGTGGCCTAATTCCAATTTTTAGTCCAAACAAATGTTTATGACCTAATTCAAATTTATAGTCTAACCAAAAGAAGACACACCTATTCTGATTGGGCCTAGCTATTGGATATAGGTCGAGGGTTCTTTGGTTTTTAGGGATCAAGTGACAATACTGATGTTCTCCCACCTTTTCTAATAAGTATGTCACTATTAGCCATTAATGCCTCTGCATTACTACTGTATTGATTGTTTTAGTGATATTGCTATTGTTAGGGGCTTTTTTGCTAAATTATTGTTATTATTGTTACCGGTAGTTCCTTTATGAGTTATATGATGTATTCTAGAATGGGCTGTATGTTTTAAAAGAAATAATAGTAATTGGGGAAAAAAATATAGGATCATCATAAATCAGAGTTGATTTAAAGGCACATAACAACAGCAGCCACAAAGTATCTCCAAAGAAAGTCTCTCCAAGGCACTCACCAATTCATGACAATTTTCTGTTAGAGTGGACAACTTTCGAGGGCCAGTTTCCATCTTCACCTTTTCAGACCTGCTGGGAAGAGACTTACAAATCCAGAAGGGACCAGAAGACCAGTTATAGTATTTTTTTTAAAAAAAATTCCATTAGGGGAAAATGTGCTGGTGGGGGGGGGGAACACATTATTCTAGAGGAGAATAATTTCTCTGGGTCTTCTGGAAGTACAGTTGTCCTGGGGGAGAGAATAACAACAAATATTGGGAGCTTTGCAAGACACAAAACCAGTTTTGGGAATGCATGTGGCCCATGAGATGCATAATTCCCACCCCTTTTTGCTAAGAGGAAAACCATTATAAGCAGACTGGTTTGTTTAAAAGCCCCTGCTATGAGTCCCTTTGTAAGCCAAGTACTGTGCAGATGTCTTCCAGCATGGGTGCAAATGACCCACTGCATCATCCTTTTGTTTTTTGAAACAGAACTTGAAAAATTATTTCAAAAGCACATAAGAAGGCTTCCTCACTTGCACAGGGAGGGTAGAGATACTGGTAGGGGTTGGCCTGTGCTTGCATTTCATGCTGAAAAAAGCATTAAGGTTAGGAGGAGGTGGTAGTGGTAACAGTGCTGGCAGGGAGAAATAAGCTGCCACAGGCCAGGCACCTCCTCCTTGCTTCATGCTTGACATCCTTAGGTTGTCTTGATCATGATGAGACACACACACACCCAGCCCACAATGAAACCCACACAGACAGAGCAGAGAAGCCTTCAGGAAACTGACTCGCACACCACTGTTCCTTGATCTCTCCATCTTCCTCACCTCCAAAGCTGATGTTTCTTCTGCTCTGACCATTCTGGGAGTTGAAGCAACTGGATCGATTCCCTTGGGGCTCATGTGAAAACATGATGGCTTCATATGCTTTTCTTTTGCTCTATAAAAGTGAAGATGGTAATCTGCTGTGAAATTGCAACTGGGAAGAAAAAATTCTTAAAAAGTCATCATCACCTTCTGATCAAAAGATTTTGTTGCCAAAATTGACAAGGGATCTTGTTTAGGAGCCTACATTTGGTAAGTCATTCTGCCTGTCCTTCCCCTTACTCATTTTTCTTCCTTTCTTTCAGCATATGGTCAAAATCGAAATACTTTTCACTGATTCTCTTCCAACAGGTACATGCAAACTTAAACACACCATTTACAACCAGTCAGATTTCAAACATAAAAGCTTTTTCTTGGTTGTACTCTTTTAGTTTCTGTAGTGTACATAGGGATTTCCCATTTTTTACATAAGAGCTGTTATGTACAGATGGTCATGTGGCCCAAAGTGCTACACAAGTAGTTTTGTGCTTGTAAGCTCAGGAGGCAGGTAGGAATTTATCATAATTCAGGTAGGAATTTATCATAATTCAGTAGGTCGCACACTGCTGAGATCAGTCTCTGCAATGCTTCCACACATGCAATACCTTGTGCAGTAAATCAGAGCATACGTGTGTTTGTGTGAATGTGTGGTGGTTTTTAGGTCAGATGGGGCCAAATTTTAGAACTGAATTTACTGGCAGTAGATCTACTGGGGATCAGGAGTATATCGGGAAGAATTTCTGACTCCAGTAATGACAAAATGGCTCCTCTCCTCAGGTATCACTCTTGACAGATTATTCTGCTGAAATGACGGAAGTGTGGGGCAACCAGAAGTGGATTTCCATGTGCATGGAAGGACTGTGGTTTCCATTCAGTTCTAGTAGTCGAAACAAATATCTGAGCTCAGAATTCTTTCATTTGAAGCATCATTTTTAGAAGGCTGTGGTTGTGGGATCTAATGTCCCGAATATATGATTGAACATACATAGAAGGTTGATCAGAGGAACAGCCTCTTGTCTGATCTGCAGTGGGAACCTCCATTGGTCTGAATGCACTTAGTGACTTTCCTATACTTAACAATCTCCACGACCATGGCAGAAGAATGCTAAAACTAGGGGTGAAGTGTGTGGTTTTTAGCCATATTTTTGACTTCTATTGTTTGTGGTTTTGCTAATATTTATTTTTAAATAAATAGGAACTGTAACATGCTACGTTCACTGTACTATAGAAATTAATAGCAAAACTAGAGGTTGCTTTCTGTGCTGAGATGTTTCCAATCTAAAATTTGCTCCAGACAATAGCTGAGAGTGTAAGCAATGCCTTAAATCATGCACACACATCTGTTTTTCAGTCGACGACAATGAGGGTGAAAGGGCTGAGTCAAAGGCTTTATGGACATGGTGGGATTTGAGGAGGGATTTGAAGGAATAAAGTTGGCAGATTGGAATTCTGAGATGGGATGTAGAGACTTCAAGTCCTAAGTAATTGCTAGCCCCAACTAGATAGACCCACTGAATAGTTGGGATTTATGTATGTGCTGTCTTATTGTTCAGTAATTGATTCAGTTGTATCGACTCTGTTCGGGACTAGCAGTTTGATTTATGCCAGTAGTAAGAATCATGTTGTTGGATTGTAAGTCTCATCAGTCCTAACCAGTATAGCCAATGGTGAGAAATAGCGGAAGTTGCCATCCAGTAATATGTGGAGGACTGCATGATTTCCCCTCCTAATTTAGGCCCAGCATTTTGGAGTCCATTTAGTCTTTAAATTAGAACCCTGAGATCCACCATCTGGAACCTGGCACAAAGGTCATATACTTAGAATTAAAATAATTATCAGCCTATGGATTTATCTGGAGTCTCTGAACTGACCAAAACTCACAGTCCTTCCTCACAAGAAATTATTCATAGTCATCCCACACTGTTTTCACTTCTGTTCAATAATTTAGTAAGGGGTGGGGATGGAATCATTTTGTTGTTGCCATTTTTAAAAACAATCAGAAACACTTGCTGATCTATTCTAAACCATCCAAAGATCTATCAGTGAATTCATATCTACTCTCTGTCCACATCCAAGGCTAAGGGACATCCAAGGAGAAAAAATGAAGTCAACAAGACACGTTCATATGGCTTAGGACAGTGGAACTGGAGAAGCAAAAGTCACAGGCTGGGTTGATATATGTAACAAAGCTGGGTTACTACTTATGTAACTTGATTGGTATTATTTTAAAGTCAATCTCAAATACAGTCGACCCTCCATATCCATGGAATCTTTACCCATGGATTCAAGCATCTATGGCTTGAAAATATTTTTAAAAATATACAAATTCCAAAAAAGCAAACTTTGATCATGGTATTTTATATAAGGGACACCATTTTACTATGCCAGTATATTTAATAGGACTTGAGCATCTATGGATTTTGGTATCCACTTTGGTGTGTGTGTCTTCGAACCAAACCCCAGCGAATACCAAGGGTCCACTGTAATATTTCCTGCCATATTATGCAAGTTATGAATTTTCTTCTCATTTGACTAATTATTATTTGATTTACCTTTAGAAATTCAACAAACATTAGCCAATGACAAAATGAACCCCTGTGTGAAATTGCATGATCCAGTTGCTTAGGGTACAGTCCAGCCACACTTTTATTATCCCATTTTAATGACATAAATTTACACATATGTTTAACTTTAACACATCCAAATTGCACAAATTCAGTTGAATAAAGCACATGTATAAATATCCCCTCAGATCTTGGAAGCTAAGCAGGGTCAGCTCTGGTTATTACTTGGATAGGAGGCCACCAACAAATACACGTTGCTGCAGGCTATATTTCAGAGGAAAGAATGGACAAAACCACTTCTGAGTATTCCTTGCCTAAGATAACCATATAACATTCACAAGGTCACCATATGTCAACAGGCACTTAGAAGGCACACACACACACACGTATATATGAAAGGTTGGATCAATACTTAATTGTATCTATTAAGGCTTAAAGTAGAATGACTGAATTGGACTGAAGTTAGTTATTGGCTGGAATTGTGTTGGTGTATATCTCTATGTTCTTGTGGAAGGAGGTATGCCATTGTACAATGACTTCCTTCAACAATTTACTTGGCAGTGGCTGGAGCGTCTGCTACAACCGTTTAGTGTCCAGGGGAGGTCAGGAAAGGTCAGACAGTGACCGACTGTATTTCTGCAGCTGGACATACAGAACAAAAAGCATCCTCTTAGATGCTGCCTGACTGGCCACGGAGTAGGTTCTCACATCCGTCCTGTAGATTGCACTCATGCAGAGAAGAAGAGAGACAGATGTTCACTTGGCATGAACTTTATTCTAATTTGATTAATCATCATTTGACTGAGCTTTAAAAATTCTACTAACATTAGACTATGATGAGTTGAGCTCCTCTATGAAGTTGCACAGGCTACAATCGAGTCAAATATATGTCCTGTCAAGCTGATGTAGAATCTCAGCCAGTGATTTCAGTTGTTTTGCTCTAACCCCAGAGAAAGAATATTCTGAACTGGCAGTCAGATTGGATTACTGGAATGTTTTATATGTGGGGTTGCCTTAGAAAATAGTCCAAAAACTTCAGCTGAGATTGTTAACTTGGACCGGATGATA
The DNA here is from genome assembly GCA_020142125.1 of Phrynosoma platyrhinos. Lineage (NCBI taxonomy): Eukaryota > Metazoa > Chordata > Lepidosauria > Squamata > Phrynosomatidae > Phrynosoma > Phrynosoma platyrhinos. Next base: position 84,900,932 of record CM034708.1, on the reverse strand, counting down.
TGATCATATTAATCCAGTTCTTTTCCATCTGATTCAATGTTCTGGTTTGAACCTTTTATACCCCTAAATGACTGGGGCTCAGGTTACTTGATGTGGCTCAGGTTACTTTTATATGTAGGGCTGCCTTAGATTATACAGTCACCCCTCTGTTCTCAGGGACTTGAGATCCGCTGACTCAAATACTCATGGAGGGGCAACCTCCTTTAATTTCAATGGGGTGCGTGTGTGTGACATGTGCCCCATTCAAGCCTATTGGGCTTGAGTATTGGCGCGTCTCTGTTTTCGCGATGTGTGTGTGTCTGGAACGGATCCCCCCAAAAATGGAGGGCCAACTGTAGTCCAAAAACTTCAGCCCAGATTGTTAACTGGGAGTGGATGATATGTTCATATTAATCCAGTTCTTCTCCATCTAATTCAAAGTTCTGGTTTGAACCTTTTATACCCCTAAACAACTGGGGCTCATGTCATATTTATTAAATGACATATTTATTAAAAAGTAAAGAGGACTAGTAACACCCAATGGAAGGGATGAAGAGAAGAGACAAAGTCCCACTGTATTGGAAAATATGATTTCATTCTTGCAAGTAGCCCAACACATTCCAGCATAGTAATATTTAATGGGCTTTTACAGGGGCTGTTAAAAGATAAAAGAAAGAAAAGAGAGAATACATAAACAACAGAAATTATAAAAGAAGACAAGTTACAATTTGCTATATCAGCTTTGCGTACCTATATCTTGCATTAAGATACATGTAGAATGTTTCAATTTTAAAAATGTCTATTATCCCAAATAAGTTAGTACAAAATATTACTTACATTGCAAATTTAAAACAACCTGCAGGGATTTCAAAAAGAGTGTTCCCAAAGATTATGCCTGCCAACTGATAGTCTGAAAAGTAGTTGGCAGAGCATTATTCTACTCCATTTTTCCTCCCAGGGTGTACCAAGGACATCCTTATCACAGCAGTTCTACAACAGAGTGGAAATTCAAGGGATCTTCTTGAGAATCAAAAGAAATGTACAAGGGAGGAATTTTTTTATGATGAATCAGGATCACTCAGCTGCCAGATAAAGACAGGGGATATCTTACAACAGTCTGGCCTTAACAACAGTTTCAACAGAGCTGCACAGATAACACCCGCTGATATTTTCAAAAAATAGGAAAGAAAATACAATTCCAGAATATATTGCAGTTTGACTTATGATAACATAATCCAAAAGCTGCAGAGCAGTACCAGAAAATATTGACACATCTTACAGGTCATACATGGGTGTCAGGAAAAGCCCCTTGTTTCTTTTAAGAGGACTCATAGCACTTTTTATTTATTAATAAGAAATTATTTCAGAATACATCAACATGTGCATCCCAACATTCTGCCATCAGCAACAGCCCCACAAAGCTGTCCATTCATGTGGACATTGTACCTATTGTAAGCACACATTAACTATAACAGAGTTTGTGAATCATAATGAAAAACATACACTCTAACACAATTTTCAGCTTGTAGCACTCCATATATGATTTATGAGGGGGTATTGTAAAGTTTTAATTATCACCTTTTAAAAAATTGACAAAAAGTTTGTTTTGATTTATAGTTGTTAACTTATTTCTATGTAGTCACCACCCAGATTTACACATTTCCTCCAGTGTTTCTTGACCCCCTGAATACCTGATATTGTAGAAGTCTGCAGATTGTGCCTTACGAGGGGGTATCGTAAACTAATAATTATCACCTGGACGTTATTATGGTATATTGATGAAATGTTGTCAGTACCATCATTGGTCCCTAAGTGCATGATGTTGAGAAAATCAGTTCATTGTGTCTTTTATTTTTGTGACAGGTTGTGTCAGAAGTGACTAAAGTGTAAAATCCTCGTAAGGCACAATCTGCAGACTTCGTATTCAGAGGGTCAAGAAACGCTGGGAAAAATGTGTAAATCTAGATGGTGACTATATCGAAATAAGTTAACAACTACAAATAAAAAACCTGTCTGTCAAATTTTTTAAAATGTGATAATTAAAGTTTTACGATACTCCCTTGTATGCCATCAGATGCCCCTGCAACCAATTATATGTAGGAAAAACATTTGGAGCCTTAAAAATCTGTATAGGGGACTGTTTTAGCAATATCAGGAACAGAAGATCAGGTGCCCCTTTGGGTAACCATTTTCTGGAACATGGTCACTACTTTAAGGATCTGCCCTTTAAAGTGCTTGAGAAACTTTTCCCCCAGAATGAGAGGACCATAGTTAAAAAAGAAATGGATTGGATATTGAGACTTGCCACATTAGTCTGCCATGGTCCAAATGTGAACTATTTTTGCATCCACATTGCAAAAATAATCCAGGTTGGCACCATGTTAACTACCATGGCTTAATGCTATGGAATTCTGGGAATTGTAGTTTGTTGTGGCACCAGAAGCTAAATGTTTCACAAAACTACAATTTCCAGAATTCCATAGCATTGAGGCATGACAAACTGCATTAATTCTGTCATATGGACATAGCCACAGAGTGTATCCATCTACTTTACACTTTGTGTTTTCTTATATCCCCTAAATTTCCATTCTGTTAGAAGATGCAGTTTCGCAGTTTAGATGTATGCCTGGACTAAAATTTGAACCTGGATTTTTAAACTTTTATATTTTATTAGCTTCTCACAAATAAACCAAATCCATGGGAGTCTGTAATCTACCTCCTTTATCTTCTATAACAAATCCATTGATTTAAATGAGAGAAAGCCTAGCATACCTTTGATTTTTCCATTCAAATCCATTTAAAAATGCTGGATGTTGACAAAATCTTATTCTAATTTTCTAGTTAATTAATTCCTAAAAAACAGAGTCAAGGGGAGAATAATAAAAAGTTGTCAAAATGTGGCTGTTTGGGCAATGAAAGTGGCAAAGTTAAAATGGTTGGCATCAACTGATGGGTAATATTTTTTTAAAAAATAAATCAGTCTATCTGAAGAGCTGCCTGTAGTCACATTGCCCAGGCTTTGCAGTCAGTTCTTGACATCCAGCTTCCTGGCTTTCAGAAAGAAAGAAAAGGTTAGAGTTAAGTTGGTGGATACCAGGGATAAGACCTTTTCTGTGGCAGTCCCATCATTTTGGATTTCTCTTCCCAGAGAGATAAGTAATGGTATGGCTGATGTTATCATTAGGCAGAATGAAACAACCATCTCATGGGGAAGATCCAGGAAGGCAAGGAGAAGTGGTTAGGAATGGAGGATAGTTATGTGCAGTGCATCTATCAGATTATCCCACAGACTTTTAAAGCAATCCTACTGCCCTTAATATGATTGAGGACACTGTTCTCTTGCCAGTGTGGAATTAAGATTTAAATGTCCATCTGTCTTTGGCATGTAAGATGTGGGAACCCTACCATGTCCTTCAACTCAGCTACCAAAATGTCTTTGACTGGGTCTGGAGATGGCATCGGTGCCTACCTTTCCTTAAAATGCTAGTCTACTTTTGAACTATTATAAGTTGACATTATAGTATTGTAACAATTTTGTCATCTGGGGTTATTTATAGTTTATATTGTCATATACTTTATATTTGGAGTTTTAGCTGCTTGTTGTAAGCTGTCCTGCAAAGCAGATACCCAAAAGGTCAGGCTAGGCAGGTCCCCTCTGAACTCCGATTGCCAAGAAATTCAACAGCCCCATGATAAGGTTGTCATAGGATGTTATCACACGTGGGCCAGAAAGTGAAAATAAAGTGGAAATGAGGCATTCCGAAAATAAACTGAAAATAAACCTTGATTCTGCAAATGGCTTTCACATGTAATTACCTTAATTGCGAATTTATGGTAAGTGCATTTAACGTTCACACACAAGTGAGAAAAGCCCGTAAATGTACTAGAAATGAGCTTCTTGCACATGCGCAAATAGAGGAATGCTTGCTGTGGAACCATGGGAAAAGCAGGGAAATGCTCCCAAATGTGCATTTGCTTTTCACATCACAGTAAATGTGAAATTACCTTAATTTTGCATTTGCATTTCCTCCAAACAACCGAATTTCAAAAGATCTCGGTTAACACCAGTTTCTGTCTACTTTCTGTCCAGTTTCTGTGTGACATCATGTGAAAACACAGGGCACAAATTCAGTTTCTGTTTGGGATTTGTGTGGATTAACCAGTAGATTTGCCCCCGTGTGATAACGTCCTTAGAGTTACTGTAAGTCAGAAATGACTTGAAGGCTGTTATTGTTGCTGTGCGCCTTCAAGTCGTTTCTGACTTATGTTGACCCTAAGGCAAACCTATCATGGGGTTTTCTTAGTAAGTTTTTCTGAGGCTGAGAGAGCGTGACTTGCCCAGGGTCACCCAGTGGGTTTCCATGGCTGGCACACAACAACAAATTCATTCAACAAACTAACCATCATTTTAGACAAAGCTCCCTTCTCTAAAAGTCCTTCCACGAAACAGGCAAGTGAATATTTTTCTTGATGCTCTTTATTAACACTATTTTATTTTCTAATCTCCTATATTTTATAAAGCATTTATAGCCTGCAACTATTCCGGTGGAGGTGGAGGTGGTGCAGCAGCAGGGTGAAAGGACCATGGGCATTGCAGTGACAGGGATGAGATAGGGTGGCATAGGAAGTCATCTCTCTCTACAGAGAAAGCTGAACAAAAGAAAGAAAGAGGAGACCTAACTCACACAAACAATAAGAAAGTCAGGATATAAATATTGTATGTGCGCGTGTATGTGTTACAAAAAAGATATCATAAATCTATTAAATAATCGCAGTCCAACTTATAAACAGCTGCAATGAGTGAAGGTCCATAATGCATAAATCAATAGTTGAAGGAAAGTAGATGGCCAAAGGTCTTGGCAGGCCTTAATTCAAGTAGAGACCAGATGAATTTGACCAATGGTCTACCTCTGTGGAGCATCTGCGTGGTGTAATGGTTTGAGCGTTGGACTATAACTCTGGAGATCAGGGTTCAGTTCCCTGCTCGATCATGGAAACCCATTGGGTGACCTGGACAAGTCACACACTCTCAGCCCCAGAAAACCCTGTGATAGGTTTGCCTTAAGGTCACCATAAATTGGAAACAACTTGAAGGCACACAACTACCTTAGTGATCAATGAAGTTCTGACATTTTTCAGTTCTTTCCTCCAGCTGAAGTCTAACACACCAATATAAATTCTTACAAAATAAAAATGCCTCTTCTCCTTCACTTTATACCATCTGAATGAAGACCTGCCAAGACCTTTGACTATCCACTTTCCTCCAACTATTGTTTTATGCCTTATGGGCATTTGCTTGTACTATTATTTATATGTTTGGACTGTATACTTTAAAAATTGGAACAACTGATTATTTAATAGATTGTGTCTTTTAATATTGTTATACTGGCACCCATGCATGCAGGCAGGCACGCACACACACAATATTTATATCCTAATCCTGTTTGTTTGTTTTCTAGAGAGAAAGGGGCCCTGCCAGCTCCTGAGCTGCTTGGAGCTGCTGGGAACTCTTTCTCAGGTGATGGTTTTTTCTGCCCTTCACCCACGTCTGCTGTTCATCATTCCAAGAAGTGCCTTACACCGGTGTAACAGAGCACTTGTTGTTGTTGTTGTTGTGTGCCTTCAAGTCGTTTCCAATTTATGGCGGACCTAAGGTGGATCTATCATGGGGTTTTCCTGGCAAGATTTGTTCAGAGGAGGTTTACCATTGCCTTCCCCTGAAGCTGAGAGAGAGGCCACCCAGTGGGTTTCAGGGCCAAGCTGGAAACTGAACTCTGGTCTCCAGAGTCATAGTCCAACACTCAAATCACTACGCCACACTGGCTCTCCTATATGGAAAAGGCAATTATATAGGCTACTTAATATATTTTTGCTTCAGTCCAATTAGGAGCAACATGAACATGCAATTAGACTTCCAAGTATATCCATAACTAGACTGAAAATCTCTGTCTGCAGTTCCTACGACCAAAACAACAAACCTGGGGTTGTACATCTGTCACCTATTTTATAAATTTGCAAAGCTTAGGAAAAGTCACTTTTTGGACTGCAATTCCCAGACTCCCTAACCAGCACAGAGTCTGGGAGATTCTGAGATCTTTAAAAAATTAATTGCATGTTTGAAGATCCTTAATTCCACCAACTGGTTGTACAGTAGGGAAAGGAGAGCTGTCTCCTAATGAGTAACTTCCCCCCCCCCCAAACAACAGATTGCTGAGATTCTAATTTCTTGCATACCATATCTTCAAAAATCTGAGGATACATATTAAGGGACCCAAGCTTAGGTTTTTCTAAAACCAGTAGGGACTAAATAATGTTAGTCTAGTATGAATCCAACTCAGACTATTTCCTAAAAATGTGATAATTGTAAATATCTATAGCTACAGTTTTTGTCTAATGTTTTTCTGAAATATTCTAAGTGTCATTCCCATAATGAATATGAAATCATGCTTGCATTTAAAGCGCACACACAGTAATAAGTGGCTAGAAAATGACCACAGATGTACACTGTTGACATGTGAAAAGGTCTAGCTGTGATTACCCATACATGGATGCTTCTAGGGCTTTTTCTGTCATTCTGTTTTTGCCTCTTAGGGCATTTGCAGACTGCCAGAAATAGTGCACATTAAATTGAGGCACTGCCCTGGCTCAGTGCTAGGGAATCATGGGAACTGTAATTTATTGTGGCACCAGAGCTCTCTGGCAAAGAAGGCTCAATGTCTCAGAAAAAAATACAATTCCCATGACTCCCTAGCACTGAGCCAGGGCAGTGCCTCAATTTAATGTGCACTATTTCTGGCAGTCTGCAAAGGCCTTCTGTAGTTCTTCCATTGGGATATTTTGGATCAATTCTCTGTGTGTATTTTCTAACCCAGTACTTCTCAAGCTATCTAATGTGGCAGACTGGCATTCTTCCCCATTATGCCAGGGACTAGTACCATACTGTATTTGTATCATGTTATTATTTATTAGCACAGTTTCCTGCAAACTTGCTGCAGACTGACAACTGATGGTTGGCAGACTGGAAGCTGTGTTCCAAGCAATAAAATAGAGCTTCCACTTTTGAGGGTACATTAAAAAACAACCCAACAAGCAGAATATTAGCTGGTAAAACTTGTCCTGATGGCTGACAGTAATTATGAGTTTGGCGAGTTTTAAACTGCCAGGAAAGAAATGCTTAAGAAAGGAAGAGAGTAGTTTTACTCAGCAGAGAAGATAATCTAATGGTTGTAATTAAGAATGATCTGTCATCCCTTCTTGCATAAGCACCTTACATTTTGTTTTCATTTTTCAATAAAATACTATATAACATTTAATTCATTATAATAGTTTCCTATTTGTGTTTCTTTTTCAGTGCATGGAGGATAAGTATTTCATGAAAGCACTTTTGATCAGAATCATTTATACAAGAAGATATGTGTAGAGAAGGAGGGTAAGAAGAATTTGAATTACTTATATTATGCACACTCTCACACTCTATATCTGGCTAGCTAAGTTTGTGGCTAAAGAGCTAGATGGTCTTTAAGACTGCAGGATCAGCGGTCCTGTAGCTGATGTGTCAATTTTTAATTAAAAGTTGCTGTGAGGGAGTGGTTTGAATTTGATCCATGAAGCAATGATGAGGAAGGGGAGATTGATGAATTCTTTGCTCCATGCAGTTTCCTTGATCACTGTGCCAGATCTCCTATTGCAGATATGTGGTTTGGAGATGTGAATTCTCATCCTGTCTGATTAAGATCATCAACTCGGGGACAGGCACAGTGTATCCCTGAGACTAACTTTTTCTGGCGAAAAAAAGAGAGGGTGTGTGAACTGCCTTCCTGGAAGCATGGGGAAGCAGCAAATTGAGTTTTCAGTGGGTTGCAGGGGCCACATGCATTATCAAAAAATAGCAATCTGTGAAAATGAGTAGATGTCCAGCCACTTTTGTTCATCCCTTCTCCACCCCTCACAGTCTACACAATCCCTGGAAGGGCTGAAGAGCATAAATTTTGGCCTCTGGACCCAGTTGCCCACCCCTTGTTTATCTGGGCAGCAGACGCTGTAAATGCCTCCTTGATTGAGAATCATGTTTCAGATGCGCTATAGGAAACAACAGTGCATTCTTTGTTCAGAAACATATCTATGTTGTGGTTGCTGTTATGTATCTTTCAGTCAACTCTGAGTTCTAGAGAGTAGATTTTTGTGACAAGATTTACTCAGAGGTTTGTTATTGCCTATATGACTTGCCCAAGATCACCCAGTGAGTTTCCATGGTTGAGCGGGGATTTTAACCTTTAGTTTCTCAGAGTTGTAGTCCAACACTCAAACCACTATACCACACTGGCTACAAGAGACCTTTGGGCTCCTAAATTTAAAAATGTGCTATCCATATTTCTAACGTTGCATTGTTATTAAAAGAAGTGGGAGTCTTGTGTCTTTGCAGATTTGTTGGATTATAATATCCAACATTCCTTACTATTGGCTATGTTGGCTAGGACTGCCGGGAAGTGCAATCCAACAACATCTGGGGGGCCACATAGTTCACACATCTGTTATACTAGGTGTTTGGTCACATTGTGGCAACCAAGCTTCATGTTTCCCTGAATGGATATTTGGAATTTGTACAATCTGGTTTTCAGTCCAGCTGTGAGGCAGAAAATGACTCGGTTGCTCTAGTGACCATCTTACAGAAGGGAACAGACCTATTCTAGTGTAAATGCTACTGATTCTCCTGCATTTCTCCGTACTCTTCAGTGTCATCTAAGGGCTCTTCCAGATTTATCAAAGGAAGCATGAGTTCTTGAAATACAGCTCCTTGGGTTTTGTTCATTGTTGATGTCTCTGTATCCATAAGTTCTGATGGCGAGGTGCTGTTTGCAATGATTACTTGGTTCTGCACTCTTTAAGGATTGTCTAAAAACTGAATGTGGTTTGCTGAGGCAGTCTTACAGTCTGAAGGGCAAGTTTTCTCCTCCCTGAATTTTAAACTTTTTTTTTTTTAAAAAGAGTTATAGTGCAAAAGTGTCAATTCACTGATGCACTATAGCGATATAACTTTTTTTTAAGGAGGAGAAAAGAAGGGAAGATTTTGTCCTAATATGTATAACATATCCTATGATGTCTTTAAAAAGAATCCCACTTCAAGGTAGGATTTAAATGTTGAAGTTAGTGCTAAGAATTGCCAAAAAATAGCCAGGGACAACAACAACAGCAGCAGCAACAACAAAACATTTGGATTTTTTTTAATGCAAGAACTACAGCAACAAATGGTACACTCTCCCAACACATTTGCCCCATCTGGAGTCTGAAGATGGGGCAACCTCTTGAGCAACCTCATAGGAGTGGAGTCATTTGTTGAGATTTCGCTCCAGAAAAACTAACTACAGAAAATATACAGGTTGTTGTCACCAGTGGATCAATATTCCCTTGAGGTATACGATTTACATTAGTTTACATTAACTCCATGACAGACAGAGAAGAAGGGGAGAGAGATAAATACACCAAGATCCACTGTGCCAGTCACCTTGGAGCCCCCGCATTTATTTAACTGACAGTAAAATATACAGCTGAACACTAAAGTTAGAATCATCGAAGCCATTTTATTCCCTATTACCATGTACAACAGATGTGAGAGTTGGACAGCGAAGAAAGAGGATAGGAAAACCAATTC
>CM034708.1:84853840-84865670 GCA_020142125.1 Phrynosoma platyrhinos | reverse complement strand
ATATATGCTGGAATGTAGCTTCCACCAAGCCAAACCACTGTCTTATCATACTTAGGACTGAATCCCCAGGGTCTCAGGGAATTAGAAACTGCCAGAACCTCATAGAAAATGGAATTTTGTATCTGGTGCCATCTTTGCCTCATGCCATAAAATGTTGTGGTTTGGCTCTGTAAGTGAGGAGTGAATAATGAGAAGCAGTGCTATTTCAGAAGTGTATGGACATAATAAATAAAGGAGTTTATTGTATTAAAAAATAAACTGTCTTACCCCTGTCATTTTCAATTCTAATATGGGATGCAGCCAGGTATTATCACATGCAAAATGTTGCTGATGCCGCCTGGCAGCATCCCACCTAAAATCTGGCTAAAATCTGTGTTCTGCTGGCCAATTTGCAAAGTTGACTTTACAAATCGGCCAGCTGAAAATGGATTTTAGCCAGGTTTTAGGTGGGATGCAGGCGGCCAGCGGCATCAGCGGCATTTTGCATGTGATAATACCCAGCTGCATCCCTTATTAGAATTGAAAACGACAGGGGTAAGATGGCTTATTTTAATGCGACAAACACCTTAGAAATGCACTGTTTGATTGGATCAGTATTCCATCTAGCCTTTCCTCACTATCTAGCTTCCTAACATTTTGAACTAAAACTTCTAACATCCCTTATAAATCAAATTGGAGTTGAAGTCAAGCTGAGCATAATTATGTGATGAACACAAGGAGAGGGAAGACCAAATTGTGAAAGCTGTTTCTTTCAATCCAGTGACCCTTTGGGCACACAGAATTAGCTGACGGGATCTTTAGTTCCTCCCTGTGTGTTTACCAAATTGGACCAAGTTACAATCCCCTTCTCTAAATGCTATCTATATTTTTGCCACTCAAGTTTGACTCCAACTGAGTCCTTTTCAGAATTGCTGAGCAGATTCCTAACTCATTATTGTAGTCACTGAGTGTGGCCTTCATACTTTTCGTGGAAGTTATGGGCCACTTATGGGCCACATGGTTACTTGGTTTTTAAAATTTTTACTGTAATATACCGTAGGCACTTTGTATCTGATGGAGTTTGATTCCAGGACACCTTTCTCTGCATATCAAAATTCCTGGATGCTCAAGTCCCATTATATACAGTGGCATAGTAAAATGATGTCCCTTATATAAAATAATAAAATCAACATTTGCTTTTTGGAATTTATATATTTTTGGAATATTTTCAAACTGTGGATGGTTGAATCCATGGATAAAGAAACCGTTGATGTAGAGAACCAACTGTACTCTACATGTGGCTGCCTTGGAAACTCTTCAGAAACTTAAGTGACTCCAGTGTACTGTGGCCAGGCTGCTGACTGGAGCTGGTTATATGGATCACAAAGCATTTCACCAGCAAATGGTGCATTTCTGGGCAGAATTCAGAGAATTGGTTATGACCTTTTAAACACTATACAGCTTGGTTCCAACCTGCATTGTTTTTATGTGGCCCCATCTTGGATGGATAGGAACACTGTTATGGGCCATATTGGAGTGCTATAATGTGTTTTAAAAATTTATAGTTTTAATTGTTTACATTTGTAATTTTATCTACTTTAGATTTAATACTGTTTTTTGGGGGAGAGGGATTGTTTTTGGGACTGTATGTGATTTTAAAATTTGTAAGCTGCCTTGATTGGATTTTCAAATAGGCGGGGTATAAATACATTATTATTATTATTATTATTATTATTATTATTATTATTATTATCTGAAAGACCACAGATCCATACATGAGCTAGCCCAAGTTTTATCATCTATGAGGGAGGACTTTCTCTCAGCCCCATCATCATCATTATCATCATCATCATCATCATCATCTTCGGCACATTTGGTGAGGACACAAGAGAAAGCCTTCTTGGTGGCCGTTCCAAGGTTGTAGAACTCCCTGCCACAGGAGGTTCATCCGATCCCCCCTCAGCTCTCTTTCCACCAGCTGGCAAAGATCTTTTTATTTAGGTAGGTCTTTGGCAGAAGGAAGTTTTAATGGGATGTACTTTTAATTGTTGTAAGCCACCCCAATTGTTTTTAACAGAGAGGAGGGTATAAATAAATTTTATTACATATATATATATATATATATATATATATATATATATATATATATAATTTGGTTTTTAAATTTGTTTTGAAGAGATTTAATTTTGTGTTTTTAATAGACTTTCTGCTTAATTATTTTCTAACTCTTGTGTGGATAGTTTTTAACTGTACTTTCCTTTAATTTGTTGTAAGCTGCCTTGAGTCCTCTTCTGGTAGAAAGACAGGATTAAAATAAAATATAAAGCTTTAGCCCTTTAGATGCTGACAAATGATTACTCTCATCACACTTTGCCTTTGGCTTGGGTAGCTAAGCCTGATGGAAATCTGGAAGGCCACAGATTCACCAAGACTGAGGTATAGGATGACATTTGAAAGAAAAAAGGATGCAATTCCCAGATAGATGTGAAAGCTTACAGCATTAATCAGGTCAACGCCTATCAAAATGAATGCACTGGAATTGTGTTTTCTCCCCTGAAGAGAAAGATAGCTGATTGGATTCACTAAATCCATAGAAGGATCTTTCTTTTGCAATCATTACTCATCAACTGCAAGCTATCCCTGCCTGCATACCTCTTTGACATATTTCTTTGTTTTCTTTTAAATCACTGTTCCCCATTGAATAACCATATTTATTCAGGGATAAATCTTGCTAAAAATAGATTTATCATCACATATACCCTCCTCGACAGATTAGAGTTCATTTATTTAGATTATTATTATGTGTAATCTATTCCAGTTATGAATCACTTTAGCTCATCTGATGAAGTGGCCACTAGTCCACAAAAGTTTATACCATCATATATAGGTTAATTTTAAAGTTACCACTCAGTTTTTTTGTTTTTGCTGTAACATTGCTCTCATTCTGGAAATTTATTTCAACATTATTTGCTTCATAGGTAGTGTACGCTTTACTATTATATTTCTTTATCAAAACATTCCTAAACCACTCCTCACCCCTATGGATATCAAGATGTACCTCTATAAATAAAATAATGAAAGCACCAGAACTTGTTGTTGTGTGCTTTCAAGTCATTCCCAATTTATGGTGACCCTAAGTCAACCCTATCATAGGAGTTTATCACACAGGGGAAATCCCGTGCGGAAACGGGGCTTTAAATTAAACAAAACCTGCAAAAGTGGGACTGGACAGTCATTTGATTTCAGTCTTCTCTCTCCCTCTCCCCATGTCAAAGCACATCATCCCCTTGCTAGTCGCAAGCAAGCTAGTTTTCTTCTTTTTACACTTTCTTTTCTTTTATTTCCACCCCTCCCCACTAAATCACATTGCCCTAATTGCTAAATTGTGTCAACAAAAAGAAATTAAAATTAAAAAAGCGAAAGACATGTTGTGTAGAGCAAGAGACGGGGAGTTGAGGTTAAGGAGCAGTTCTGGAAAGAGAGTGGGAACATCCATGACTGCAACAGCCCGAGTCCTATAACTGAATACACACGCAATAAGGACTACTCCCAAATCTGCAGTCTTGGTAAGAATGGGGCTTGTATGATAAAAAGTCTTTACTAAATGCAAGCCAGTTACAGATCTGCAATGCTAGGTTACAACTCTGAAACTGCAATACTGAATATTGGCTCTTTTTTTTTTTTAAACAAGAGTTGCAATTTTCTAATATTGTGCTAATAATGTATCTTTAATCATGGCCATGCAGAAATCTGTACCTTTTCCTACTTGTTAGCCCTATGCCAGGAGAACCTGAACTGCTGAATTTTTGCAAGCGGTTAAAAAGGCACAAAGAACTGGAGGAGCAAATGGGATGATGTGCTTTGACATGCTGCTGGCAATCTATTTGGGACATTAATTACTTCCTAACAATATCAGAAATGATATCTAGGATAATGCTATAACACATACTCCTTGCACAGAATTTTTCAAACAAGCCCTATATGTTGTGGTTCAGTCTCAGTGCAACAGCAGCTGTCTGCTGAATGTGATGGTGCATACACTACCAGAAGGAAGTCTAACCACAGAGATGTTTTTCTTTTTATACCGGAAACACCTGCCCAGCCAAAGAAAATTAAATAGGTTTCTTCATACTTTTCGTAGAAAAGAAAAATTCTCATCCTGCCTAAACTAGATTCAAATGGGATGGTTGATTTAAACCAGGGGTAGGCAACTTTTTTGAGGCAGGGGCTGGGTTGCTGTCCCTCAGACAATTGGGGGGCTGAAGCACCAAAAATAAATAAATAAATAAATAAATAAACATTAAAAAGAAATAAAAGAAATAAAAAAATATGCATGCACACTCTCTCAGCCCCAGAAAAGCCATGGTAAAACCCCTGTGGAGATTTTGTCAAGAAAACCCCAAGAACAAGTAATAACAATAATCAATATCATCATGGCGGGGGGCGGCGGTGGCAGCGGTGGCAGAACCAGCCTGGGGCCAGTCCAAAGGCCTCGGGGGGCCACATCCAGCCCCCGGGCCTTAGGTTGCCTACCCCTGATTTAAACCAATTATCCCAATAGAAATATTTCAGCCAAGATAAAACACATTTAAGCAGTCTTTTCTACAGTAGAGATGCAGTTTGTCATTTCACATTCTGAAAAAATATTATTAGGAATGAGGCGAAAGAAGTGTCATGTCACCCTGACACTCCACGACTCTTCAAACAGTGCTTAGGACCCGCTTTTATTGAACGGAGGAGGATTTATTCTAAATAACCACGTAGGATTGGGCAGCATAATTTTTTTAACTAAGCACACACCAAACATACTTTCTAAATTAGAAGCTGAAATGTGGTCAGCATCTCTGCCACGCAACAGAGTTCTTCAACTGATTCACAACACATACCCAAAATCTGTTCACATGAAGTATGGAATTTTAAAATTAATTTTTAAAAAATCACTAAAAACTAACAACATTGGCATGAGCCCTCATTTTTTATTGGCCACCTCCAGGTAGCTGGCAAGGTTTAAATTTTATATATTTTTTGTGAGGTCAGCTCTGAATGAGAGACAAGACTCATGCAACCCCCAGTCAGGCCTTCTAGTGGGCCATGCCACTTGCTTCACTTTGCAAAGGCTAATTAATTAAAATCAAGTGTTGCAATTTGAAAGACAGCAAACTGGGATAATATTTTCTATCTTTGGACGTTTTCACACAGGCGGCTCTAAAGCCGCCTGGAAGCCCCCTGGAAGCCATCAGGAGTCATTCCGGCGGCGAAAACAGCAGCCGCCAGAATGACTCCTGATTGCCTCCGGCAGAAGCGCCTGTAATTCCTTTTTAAAAAAGGAATTACATCTATGGCGCTAAAGCCGGGAGGACGCAGGGATGGTGAAGGATGGGGCGGGACTTGCTGCGACGTCGTTTGAACACGACCAGCAAGACCCCGGAGTGAGGCAGGGATGGCGCAGGGATGGCGAAGGATGAGGAGGGGCTTGCTGCGACGTCGTGTTAACTTTTCCTGCAAGGAGCCGGAGTGGGGCCGGATGGAGGTAGGAATGACTCCCTTTTTTGCCCCGTGTGAAAACATCCTATGCGTGTTTGAACGCTAATCTGAACAACTGTGGTTGCAATTTAATGCTTAATTATATCACCAGCCCCCATCCCATGACATAATGCTCAATTACATCACCAGGCTCCATCCCATGACATCACCAGGATGCACCCCTAGGTTTCAGGCTCTCCAGATCTTTAAAAAAATCAAGTTAGCTCCTGAACAAGAGGCAGCACACTTCTGAATTCTAGTTGTTTTCTCTGTTTGTGGACTTCTCCTAACTTGGGATCTTTGGATGGGCAGAATAGGTCCTTGCATAGCTCTTCACACATTCAGAAGCCAGACAATTTATATAGGTCCATCAATGAAACAAATAGCTGGGTGCTGTGGAGACATGGAGTTAGAGTTCCCGTGTCTCAGGGCTTGGATTCACTTCTCCAGTCCCCCAGGTGAAGGGAAGGAATCTCTGAGAGACAGCACTGTCTTGAAGCAAATACTCTCATCATTACTTAGGAGCTTATCGCTCGCCAAATTAAGCTGGCTTACTTCTTCTGGCTTCAGTCCTTGATCTGGGATACCCCTGGTTGTTATCAGACATAAATCGCGGCTGATTTAGCCACGATGCCGCCGGCTGAATCCATCTCGAGACGAAGCCTCACTCAGCCAGCACTTTTTTGAATTTAGGGAAGTTCTGACTTAAAAAATTGGCTGGCCCAACAAGGCTTTGACCCACGATGGATTCGGCCAATACCATCGCAGCTAAATTGGTGGCAATTTATGTCTGATAACATCCGGGGGTATCCCAGATCCAGGATTGAAGCCCGAAGAGGTAGACAGCTTAATTTGGTAAGTGATACACTCGTTAGACTTGGTGCTTTTGATTTGTGGAACTATGGTTGAAACTTGATGTATCATGTGTAATGATACCTTAATGTGATGCCTCCTGTGACACCACAAAGACTTCCTGGTCTGTGGCTTTGGCCTTACATCTCAGAGATAGTTCTGGTTTGGCAACCTTACATGGAATATTTTTGTGAAAATAATTCCTTGCCCCCAAAGAATGGGGCTAATCCAGGGAGCTGACCTACTCATACTCTGCACAGTAAAGGGCAGGGAGCACACATAGTGTAAGATTAACTTTCACAAGATACACAGACCATACAAGTGACAATAATTGTTTATATCTCCCCAAATAGCTATGCAATGCTCAGATATGGGGCTGGAGGTGTTCTAGAAAACAAGAGAAGGAACAGAGCATGAAAAAAAATATGGCCTTTATTTTAGGATGCAATGAGACAAGTGTGGGGGGGGGGACAAAATGGAGGGGACAGAGGTGCTTGGGTAGCACTCACTAGAGAACACATATTTGAGTTTCATAGGAAATGACAAAAAGAATTCTCATTTAATAAATTTTTATGACAAAGTAGGTTGTGGGGCTTCCAAAAAAAACAAATGTATTTAAAATATAGTATTTTCCACATGCAAAGTACCTGTGGAAACTAAACAATAGTCACTAAGAAGTCAATGCATACTGTACAAGTCATCCCACTATAATGATTTGAAATGTGAATAAAGTCTAATTGTGATTCCTTTGCAAATTTGTAGAGATCCCATTCACTTGAAATTCCTTCAAATATAGTCAGCCCTCTGTATCCACAAATTCCTTATCTATGGATTCAATCATCCATGGCTTGAAATTTTTTTTAAAAATATATACATTTCAAAAAGAAAACTTTGATTTTGTCCTTTTATATAAGGGACACCATTTTACTATGCCACTGGATTTAATGGGACTTGAGCATCCTTGGATTTGGGTATCCACAGGGGTCTTGGAACCAAACCCAAGGATATACCAATGGCTCACTCCATGTTACTTTACTATGTGGCTTTTTTTCTGATGAAGCTCTGGACACCTGTATGGTGTCAGCACATGTGTCAAAGTTAAAAACGAATTTTCATACATAGCTCCAGATGCACCAAAGATGCAGTCACACAAAGAACACAGTCCATGCATAGAAAGGCTCCCTTATACTGTACATATCCAAACTTTTAATGAGTTTCTTTTGCAGGATTCTGTGACATCCTTTTCTTTGCATGCCTAGACTGTATTTCTAAATGCTCAACTCCAATGCTAGAAATTTCAGGACTGAAGGGAAATTTTATTTGAGAGCCAGGCTCCTTATATGGTGGCAATACCCTAATTTGCAATACCTTAATTTGTCACCCCCTATTTCTACAGTCCCACTTCTATTCCTTGTCAGATTTCTGGATCTCCTCAGATCTAAACTATGGCCAGAATCCCATTAGGGATTTATGTTTGAATAAACATCATAGATGTTTGTGTGTGCGGCATAGTGAATCTCGTACTGACCCCCCCCCATCGCCACTTACCAAGAGGCAGCCCCTGAAATTGACAGAGGTCTCTTCCCCTATCAGTTGGGAAGCAGCTAATTGACATTCCTAGACCATCTTGTAAGTGATCTCTAGTGTGACAGGCAGAAAAGGTACCCCTATTTCAATTCTCCCTTGTGCTCAAGATTTCTCGCATGAAGGAGTGGTGGTGGGACTGTCAGCCAGTTTCTTTCTGATTGACAGGGAAACAGGACCCCATTGATCATGGCGGCTATTTCCTAGTAAGTAGAGATTGGGCGACTTCCATGCCCCCTACATAGTACCTAACCTGTGCATTGACTTTAGTGACTGTTATTTAGCTTACACAACTAGTTTGCATACCCTCCAATATGTCGCAGACGAAAACTGGGACACATATCAGAATGTGGTCATTATAGAAAAAGTTGTTAATGAGGAACAACACACAAGCCAGAAGAGGCTGGAGATGCTTGCTTTTGCCGAAGCCTAGTGGGAAAGGCAAGTTTCTACCCTTCCTATCCTCTTCCCCCCCACTGAGGGCCTATGCAGACCGGCCAAAAGGGCCAGCCTGGGGGTGGAGTTGGGGTGGGGCGACCGCACACCAGCTGCCCCAACTCTTCTCCGACGCCGCCATCACGCCACACACCTAACCACACAGTGCGCGGCATCAGGGCTGCCCATTGGCGCAGCGTGCAGACATGTGCAGCATCCAGCGGCTGTGGCTCTAAGGGCGTTTTTTATCACTCCCAAAAGGAGCGGCATTTGCCAGCTCTTTTTGGAGTGATAAAAAGCCAGATTGGGGCTGCAGTGTGTGGTTGCTGTGACCCCAATCTGGTGCTCCCAGGGGCAGCGCAGAGCCGCCCCTTAGGGGCCATCTGCATTGGTGAGTAAATTGGGTGCAAACTACTTTTGCACTCTAAGCTCAGTTTGCAAAGAGTGAAGGAAGTTGAGAGCAAAGTGGGAGGAGAAGAGAGAAACTGGGACATTTTAAAAAGCAGCTGAACAAGTGGAATGACAGACGATCAATCTGGACTGTCCCTGTGAAACTGGGACAGTTGAGGGGTGTGGACTGGGTACCCTAAATAGAACTATTTATCCAATAGACTGCAATATTAGCCTGGAATTCTGTGTTGGCTGCTTATTTAAGCTTATAAAGGAAGAAGAAGATAAGACACAAAGGATGAGAAGAGAGGAGAAAAGTCCTGGTGACAAACAAAATATTGAGCTATAAGCAGGCATTTCCCTACTGATTTTCCTTTGTAACTCTTCTTGCTTCAGGGAAGGAATCAATCACTCTCATTCCTCTGATAAATGGATGGGCCAGAAGGAAAAGACAAGAGAGCCGATTTGGAATTAATTTTAGCTTGATAATTCTATTCACAGAGGGAGGAAACATGATCACTGCGGGCTTGGATGAAGTTGAGAAGAATGGTGTCCTCATGATATCCCTTCACCTCCTCACTAGGCAGATAATTCTCAGGTTACTAGACTTGCAAGAGCCCAGATAGATGAAGGAAACACAGAGAGTGGGTGACAACCGTTGGCACTCTGGAGGACAAGAACAGACTGGCTAAAGCTGGGCTAAGGACTGGTTCAGCACAGCAATTTCTTCTCTTTGCTGCATCCGTTCATCGTGGGTTGGCAAGAAGATGAACATTTTCCTCCACAGGGCAGTTTAAACGCCTCCCCACAACACCCAGGAGAACAGCTTCCACTACTATGAACACCAGCTTGGCTTTCGATATCTTCTGTGTCGCCTTCATTTTCACAGCAGGAATGCTTTCTGGTAAGAGACTTTCTTTGTCTATACCAAAATATATGAAAGCGGACTTCAGTGGAAGAAATGCATGGCTGTGGAAACTCAAGGAAGGACTTAGGCATAGAACAGAATTTAGCAGAGCATTGGAAAGTTGTTTTTAAGGAATACCACTCCCAGCATCCCCCAGCCAGGGATTCTGGGTGTGCTAGTTCCACAAAATCAATATTCTGTGTTCTGAAAGTAAGCATTGACAGTTTAATCAGTATAGTTTCTTCATTTAATGGACATTGACATTTGGAAGTGTACTAAAAGTGCTCAGGATCAATTGTCTAGGATCCTAAGAGAGAAAAAGGATTGAAATTGGTTTCAATGTGTAATGTAGTTACGTGCTTAATAAGCCGTCTCTCCAGACTTTCTTAATACTCCTTAATGCACCTCATCCAATCTTGTCTTTTTAAAAACCTTTATTATTGCAAATATTTTAATCAGTTCATCTAGACATCTGTTAACTACAAAACGTTACCTCCACAAACACATACAGTATGTTCCCCAGTAAATGTTGCAAACTTCTGAAACTTGCCATTTTCCTACATTTTTCTGCAGCAAAATTTTAAAGGAAAATATCTGAATTACGACTAACAGTCTGATTCTGTTAATTTGCACAGTTAAAGACAATGATGCCCATATATTTATTAAATTACAATTGCTAGTATGCTTGTGTTACCACTGTTTACTGTTTTTATGAATAAGCAGTATACTTATTTTGCATCCATTCAAGCTTTAATTGAATTTTCACCAAACTGCATTTCATTGTTTGACTTTATTGTTCATAATTTTTTCCTGCTTGGCTTCGTATTTATATTTGTACCAATGAAGTTTTGCTCTTAATGTGTCTGATTAAGTAAATTCCAGCAAAGAATGGTTATGCCCTAATAAATGTGCTGTCCCTAGGGAGCTAAAATGTTCTTTTTGTTCTTATTATGTATTCTCATTTATTTATGCTTATTAGACTAAAACAGCTTGCCCACTGAAATCATATTCTTGCAATAGTTCAGAAATCTAAATAAAAATACAATTAACTAACACTTTTGAAATACATAAAAAAACTAAATAAATTTGTATTGCATAGGTGCTAATGCGGCACAAGGCAAATATGCCCAACTGCTTTTTAATGAACTTTTTCAAGATTATTCAAATGCTCTCAGACCAGTGGAAGATACAGATACTGTTCTGAATGTCACCCTTCAAATCACACTCTCCCAAATAAAAGATATGGTAAGTGTAACAAGCATAACATCACCAGTAAGTACAGAAAAGATATGTTAACAGAAAAGCCCACATTTTGTTTGCCAGATTTGAATCACAGAGGCTTAAGACAATTGATAGATAAGCACTTTATACGATTCTTTTTTATGTACACAAGAAATAGTTGAGTTAATATATTTTGCCCAGTGATATTGATTCTATTAAGCTTCAGCTCCTTAGTTATAAAGATGTTGATTGCAGCCTAGACAAAAATTCTCTTTTCCACTCTCTCTTTCTCTCTTTTACACAGCCAGATACATAGAAGTAAGAGAGAGGTATCAGTATCTTCTGAGGTGTGATTTGAGAAGAGTGTAAACATCAGATCCAGAGTTCAGAAATGTCACTTTTTATACTATAGCTTCCAGAATTGTAGGGATGCTAGGAGCTGTAATTAAAAAAAACACTTTTCTTATCTTTGTAAAACTATATCAGTGGGTCTGATTGTGTGGGTCCTTCTCACAGGTCAGTCTCTGAGATTTGGATATTCTCATTCACCTAGTGCAGTGGTTTCCGAACTTTGGTCCTCCAGGTGTTTTGAACTTCAGCTGTTCCCAAAGTTTGGGAATTACTGATATAGTGCACCTTCTACATCAGTGTATGTATAAGGAGAAAGAGACTGAATCGTGCTTAAAATCTGTTGAATTGAATTCTCCAAGTCAGATTCAGTTAACATAGGCTTGCAAATGAAAAACTGTCATTGCACAAGGGTCCCTAAATGCTGTAAAGTGTCTTAAGGAATCACAAAAATGTAATGTCAGCATATAACACATGCATTCACAAATGTACGGTACGCTTGATTGTGGGTCCAAGTTCTACGGAACTAGGAATGGCTGCAACTCCTCACTTAGGACCTTATCCCACGCTGCTCTCAAAAGTGGCAAGAAA
>CM034708.1:84835201-84848463 GCA_020142125.1 Phrynosoma platyrhinos | reverse complement strand
TTATGGAACAACCCTCTCGGCTCCTACAGATAACTCGGCCTCACAAGTACAGCTTGTGATCTGATAACCACTGAACAGAATGCCAGCCATTCCTGTTCGTCCTACTTTATTTCATTCCTGTTTCCACTACTTTATCACATGTTCCAGAGCAAATGGATTTGCAGCCTAGGCTTGTCTACATGGAGGTAAAAAGATGAGCCACCTCGAATCCATTAGAATTTGTTTCTCCAAGTACAGATGAGCCCCCAATCATGTGAGGCTCTTTCTCTGATTTGTAAGCTGCTGCTCAGTCTGTGATAGGGATCATACCCTAGGAAAGTGGAGCAGATCTCTCTTTCATATAGCACCCACATACTCTTCAAGGCAAGGGTGGGGAACTGCTTTTATTCTTAGGCAGCAAATTCCATTTTACACAAGTTCTCAGGGGCTGCAATCCAGTGGTGGGCAGTTCCAAAGGTAAAACTGGGGGACCAAAATTACCGGCATATTTTAAAGTAAGCAATTACTGCCAATAGCTAAACTTTAGGAGAGAAATTTAAGCATTGTAGGCTGGGGGGGGGGGAAGAGAGGGGAGTATGAAAGCTGTGAAGAGAGTTCCCCATCCCTTCTGTACTGATTCTCAGTGCCAGTGTGATGCACCCTCCGGTTGCAGTCTAGGGCAGGGGTAGGCAACCTTTCCCCTTCAACCTTTCCCCTTTAAGGGCCGAGGGACTTCAGCTTCCAGAATCCCAGGAGCTATTGGCCAACATGGGACTATTGGCCAACATGTTTGAGGTTTCTGGGAGCTGAAGTCCCTC
The DNA here is from genome assembly GCA_020142125.1 of Phrynosoma platyrhinos. NCBI lineage: Eukaryota > Metazoa > Chordata > Lepidosauria > Squamata > Phrynosomatidae > Phrynosoma > Phrynosoma platyrhinos. Next base: position 84,847,666 of record CM034708.1, on the reverse strand, counting down.
GGCCCTTAAAGGGGAAAGGTTGCCTACCCCTGGTCTAGGGTGTCACTCCGGGGGTGCAGGAGATGTGGGCTGCATGGGGTGACACCCTAAGTGTATTTGTTCCACCACCACACCACTGCTCCCCAAATATCTGAATTTTGGAAATATTGGTTGTGGGAAGACAAAGTAGAGGCCCCAGTTTTTTGTTTTTGTTTTAAAATTAAATTAATTTTGTAATTTTTTCAAAATATATATTTTTAATTCTTTTAAAAGTTTCTTTAAAAACACCACATCTTATCAAATTTTCACTTTAACCACACGGAACAATGTACATGTAAATACATTTAGGTTGTGCGTATTAAGTTGTACTTTATTGTGAGTGGGGATGGGATTCACTTTGTAGCAGAAGTGTTATTAGGAGGGGTGCAGGGAGGGTATTGAGTGTCACCAACTTCAGTGACACCACTGCTTTGTAGCACCCTAATTTCAGTGCTTATGCATTTGTAACTCCCCAAACGGATTCTGGCCTACCTGTTTTTGCTTATGACTGTTGTGAGCTGATTTTAATTTTGCGGGTTAATATACCTTCTGTTTGAATCACTGTGATTTTTAAAAAAACTATTGCAGGTAAATATTACATTGCTACTATGACAATGATCACAGCCTCGACAGCACTGACAATCATAATCATGAATATCCATTACTGCGGATCAGGAGCCAAACCTGTCCCTCAATGGGCCAGGGTAGTGATTTTAGACTACATGTCCAAGATCTTCTTTGTGTATGATGTTGGTGAAAATTGTACAAGTTCACAGCGTGCGAAAGAGCAAGATTCATATTTGAAAAAACCCAATGCCTGTCCCAAAGGGCCAGGACAATATGAAGGGGCAAGGCAACCACTGGCTAAGATCAGAAACCACGAGAGCACCCTGAAAAAGAAGTTCCCAGAAGGCGTGAACAATGGCTATGGACTCCAAGGAGAAAATACCAGGGATATTGTGAGCTGCTGTTCATGTTACAGGATTCTAATTAAGAATATAGAGTACATTGCTAGCTGTGTGAGACGCCACAAAGCAAATCACGCAAAAGGAGTGGAGTGGAAAAAGGTAGCCAAAGTGATGGATAGATTCTTCATGTGGATTTTTTTTATTATGGTATTTTTCATGAGTGTTTTGGTTATTGGCAAAGCTCATTAATGAGCCATATCTACCAGGGCTCTAACTGGACTGCCCAATGTTTTACTGCAAACTTTAGTGAGAGCTTGGAACAATTACTTTGGAGGGATTACAGCTCCCAGAATCCCCCAGCCAATTTGGCAACTCGCATTTGGTGGGAAGATTCTGGAACTTGGATGTTCAAAAAATAGCATTTCCATTCTCTCTCATTAGAACCTTGATGAAAACCAATGTCTTGTTTCTCTTTTGTAAACTCTTTCAAATGTATGTTTTGATTCTTCTCAATAAATGATGCCTTTATTAAGCAGCTTTTTTTGATTTCCAAATCTCCTTAATGTTTAAGGTGCCACATTTGAGGACTTCCAGGGCTCAGTCTATACAAAGATGCCTTCAAGAGTCGGGATTCTATATTTGAAGGAAGGGCTAGCCCTCTGATAAGGCAGAATAAAACAACGGCTCACAGCATCAGATTTTGGGTGCTATGATAAGACAGAAACTTGTTTCTTATTGCTGCATTTTTACTGGGGGAGGACAAAGTGACAAAATAAAGTAAATGGCTTTGGAAACTGCTTCATGGTTGGTGCAAGAGAGGGAGCACTATCTGTTGTCTTGCCTCAGGTGGCAAAATGTCTTGGGCTGGGTCTATCTGAATGTACACATTTAGGCCTATATCCAAGTGAAAAGGATGAACAAATTTGGGACTCTTTGTTTAAATGTTTTGCCTAACTAGATTAGCCACATGCTTTCTCTTTCTTGTTTTCTTTGGAGATTATCCCACCACTCAAATTATCCGGTTCACCTCTTCTGAGTTGAAGTCTAATTCTGGAGGCAACCGGGTCATATCACAAGAATTTTGCTGCCGAAACCACTGGGCGAGTGCAGCCCGGCTGCAGCCCATGTCCCCGGCGTGCTTCAGCAGCCTTATTTCGAAAACGGGAGCTTTCTGACTTGAAAAAATGGCCGGCAAAGCGTGCCGGGGACCAGGCTGAAGCCGGGCTGGACTTGGCTGGCAGCTTCAGCAGCAAAATCCTTGTGTGCCTCCCAAATTAGACTTCAAATTGGACGGGTTATTAGAGCTGTGGGATAATCTCCTCTGTCACTTTTCCACATTTTCTTTTCCCCTTCCTTCCCCTTTTTTCTTCTACCTTTCTCCCTTTTCTCTCCATATTGCAATCATTTTATTTATAGCACATATTTTCCCCAAGATTGGGACTCAAGGTGGCTTGCAGAAAAAAAAGAGAGATATGCACATATAGCTAAAAACATCCCAGAAAAGTTAAGATTAAAATATTAAACTGTCTAAAGAATTAAAAACCATATAAAACATTAATTTAAAACATAGATTTAGAAAATGTACAGTACTGAAACAGAAAACTCATTAGGAAACAAAATCTCCTGCTGGAATAGAATGAAACACAGCTCCAGTGTGGGATTAGGGGTGCAGCAGCATTTTAAATGGGCAATGTTCATTTCTACCAACAAATGAGATGGCAGAAGTGCCACATTTGCTGAGAACATTTTCATGTATTGATATAGTACAGTGGGCTCTTGGTATCAGCTGGGGTTTGGGTCCAGGATTCCCTGAGGATACCAAAATCCATGGATGCTCAAGTACTATTAAACACAATGGCATAGAAATTGTGTCCCTCATATAAAATGACAAAATCAAGGCTTGCTTTTTCATTCAAACTGTGGATGGTTGAATCCATGGATAAGGAATCCATGGATACAGAGGGCTGACTGTCTACCTCTGATCTATTTTGTATTCAGTTAATGGCTCTGAGCTATGTTAAAATTTGTCTGGATCAAAACTGGAACTTGCAGGTTATAGTGGAATATTAATTGGATTCAGACTTAGGGGTTATTCACACTGTGAAAACAATCCAGGATGAATCTGGGTTGAATCACAATTATTTACCCGCATCCTGAATGCACCCAATTAAATGGAGGGGGGGGCTGCCAAAAATACACACACTTAATCTGGGATAATCGATATCGGGTTTCCTCTTGAGTTTTTTAAAACAATCCACATCGTTGGTAGTGTGAATAACTGATAAAACGCTGCATACCTTGAATGTGATCTGAATGCATTCGCATCGTCGACTCCATCTTTATTCAAATGCTTGCACGTGTGAGCAACCAAACTTGCAGTGATGTGCATCAATGTGGTTCTGTAGTGTAAATAACAAACCAGGAATGCACTAAAAAAAGACATCTGAATGAATGACCCCTTAGTGGTTAGACACTAAAGCTTAAAAGAGTATCTTCCAGTATTCTGCATTGGCTACTTCCAAATGCATAACTCAGGTCCAAAACACACTGCAGAAATAATCCAGTTTGAGACCTCTTTAACTGCCCTGGCACAATGGTAGGGAATTCTGGGAACTGTAGTTTTGTGAGAAATTTAGCCTTCTCTGTCAGAGAGTTCTGGTGCCACAATAAACTACAATCCCCAGGATTCCCCGGCACTGAGCCAGGGCAGTTAAAGCAGTTTCAAACTAGATTATTTCTGCAGTGTGTTTTGGACATGAGTAATGTCCCCAAGTCCAACCTAACATCCAACAGATGCATCAAATGCGGGATGTCCTTTCAGCTGCCAACTGGGGCACAGGAAGATGATGTTTCCAGCATTTTCTCATCCATGAGTGAGGTTGCACCAAGGAATTGCAATAAGAGTCCTGATTCAGATTGTCACAACTTGATTTACTGGTGGGGAAATCTCACCTTCCTTTGTCCCATTTGGCAGCTGAACAGATCTCCTTAGTCCAATGTGGCTGCTAGCTGTTAAGATGGATAGGTGGGAGGAATTATAGTTGTGACAATAGTGGCACAGTCATATCTACATAGCCTCATTGAATATGGGGCAGTTATGGATCTGTAACTCTAGGCTACAAATCTGTAGCTGCAATTATTAAAATATTAAACTATCATTATTTTACAACTACTGTTCCAGAATCCCCCACCCAGCATATACTATGGCCATGCTGGCTCCAGGATTCTGGATGCTGTAGTGTAAACAGTATATTTTCCAAGCTCTTGGAAATGAATAGCATTACGTCATGCCAAGAGAATTACCTGTGGTTGTTTTGGAAATCCTGATACGGCTAGACAGACAAAGGCAGGGTGACACCGAAAAGGGATCCCAGTCAAAAGGTCATGGAACAAAACTCATTTTCATAATTGTTAGAGCTAATGGTGAAACTGCAATTTAAGACACTGTGGCTAAGCTCTATCTATGTAATTTTCCTTCCCCTCCAAAAATGTATGGGTGGAAGGTGATCTAGATGATCATATAAATGATACATAGAATTCTTAATTCTTAATGGCAGGCTTTGCCTTTTGTGTAGACTAATTAAAGATGTAATCTTATCAGGACTCTCATATATAATGCAAGCTTCAAAGGCCAAGTCTAATGTTAAGGCAGCACACACCTGAGGGCCACATTGAGTGCAAATTCATCAGTTACAAGGGGCAGAGGAAAATGTTCACTTCGCAAACCTACAAAGGAACAAAAAGCTTGCAACAGTATGAATGGTGTGATGGGAGCAGAAAGAAAACACGTTGATTTTCTTGAAGTCATCTTTTCTAGAATATACCCATTTATTCTCTATAATCTGAAAGAACGGCCACCTTTTGTTTCTGTACATCGATAGAATGGATCAGTACCTCCATCCTTTCCTACTGAAGTCTACACCAGTAAAGTGGGAAAAGTATACAGTTGTCCCTCCACATTCGCTGAGGTTAGGGGCACAGGACCCCCGTGAATAACAAAAACACTATGTTTTTGCCTAAGAGAACACCTTTCTAGGAATCTCTAGGTCCTCCAGTGCAACTCTGTGGTCAACACCTGCCAGATATTGACTATAGAATTGCACCAGAGGAGCTACAAATAGCTAGTGGAGTTTTCTATCTAGGAATCTCTAGGTCCTTCAGTGCAACTTTTGGTTAAAGTTGACCATAGAGTTGCGCTGGAGGACCTAGATATTCCTAGAGAGAAGACATTAAGAAAATCCATGAATAATCAATCCACAAAAGTCAAAGCCATAAATGTGGAGAGCAGCGGCATCCCTGCTGCTGGTGTCACCCGGTGTGGGGGGCGGGGCATGAGAGGTGGAAGGGGTGGGGCTTCCACAATGAGCCGTGGGCACGCACTCAGGCAAGCCGAGCATGCGCCTGTGCCTGCACCCACCTTGCCATGGGCCCCATCCTTGCTGCTGCCTCCTTCTCCTTAGAGGAGAAAGGGACAGCGTTGAGGCAAGCTGGGGAAGCATGCTCTTCTCCCGGCAGTCCTCAGCGCCACCCCCTTCTCCTCAGAGGAGAAAAGGATGGTGCTGAGGTGAGTGAGGGAAGCGCACGCTCCTCCTGGCAGTCCTCAGCACCACCTTCTCTTCAGAGGAGAAAGGGAAGGCGTGAAGGTGAGCTGGAAGGCACGTGCGTGTTCAGCCTGGCTCATTGCTGCCGGCCCATTCTCCTGAGGAGAATGGGACCGTGGCAGGGGCAGGCCCCCCCCAACTGGGTGTCACCTCTCTCTGGGGTGTCACCCAGTGTGGTCTGCACCCCCCCAGGTGATGCTACTGGTGGGGGGACTTCCACTGCCTTTATTGTAAATGTTGTTGTTGTGTTTGTAGTTGTGTGCCTTCAAATCATTTCTAACTTATTTCTAACTTATGACTTATGACAACCTTAAGGTGAACCTATCATGGGATTTTCTTGGCATGTTTCTTCAGAGGGGTTTTGCCATTGCCATCCTAAGAAGCTGAGAAAGTGTGACTTGCCCAAGGTCACCCTGTGGGTTTCATGGCTCAGTGGGGATTCAAACCCTGGTCTCTAGAGTCATGGTCCAACACTGAAAGCACTTTGCCATGCTGGCTGTCTTTGAGTTATTTCCAACTTAAGGCAACCGTAAGGAAAACTTATCATGGAGTTTTGGGCACTCCATCTCTAAAAGGCTCACCATCACTGTCCTAGGGGATAGCAGTTGAAGCAAAGCATAAAAGTTACTCAGGAAAACTGAAGTCCTGTGTTCCTTCTCTCACTTGCCCTTAGCCTCTCATTTCATATGTATTATCCATACCCTCGAACTGTTCCAATTGGGGACAAACAGTTCTGATTAAACATCCCACTTCTTCAGGTCCTTTTAAAATGTCCCAGTTTCTCTCTCCTTCTACCACAGTCCTCCCTTATCCTCAGGTTGCTTCAGGTGATGCAAACTGAGTTCAATGTGCAAAAATAGTTTGTACTTAGTTAATTCAGCCAGCAGGAAAGGAGAAGAGAGGACACAGATTCTTGCCCTCCCCAGTAGGCTCAGGCATTTACTCTCCTCTCCCATTGCTGAATTAATTGAGTGCAAATTACTTTTTCATTTTGAACTCAATTTGCAGCAAGTGAAGTAAGCTTAGGACAAAGGGAGGGAAGTTGGAGGAGAGAGAAACTAGAACATTTCTGGGCAGCTGGAAAAGTGGGATGACAGAGTATTTATCAATACTATCCCTGCAAGACTGGGACAGCTGACAAGTATGGTGCTCATGCTTTGCTTACATGCTATCTAAATTACTGCAATGCGCTCTACATGGAATTACTTTTGAAAAGTGCTCAAAACCTTCAGTTGGCCCCAAGAGTTGCAGCTAAATTGTTAACCAGGACTGGTTGCAGGGACCATATAACTCCCTTGTTGTAATAGCTGCACTGGCAGCCAGTGTGTTTCCAAGTCTAATTCAAACTGCTGGTGATGACCTATAAAGTAGAAGAGCTAAAGGAAATGAGGTCCCATGTGCTGTTGATGGTCCACAAACTTAATTATTTTAAAAAGCCCAATGCGTTTCAGCTTTGCCACAAATTGGCCTTCTTCAGGGGATAATTATAAAATAAATAAAAGTACATTTATTATAGTTGTGGTACTGGGACAACATATAAATAATCTCTTAAAACATAATTTCTTAAAAATCAAATAGCATCTATTATCCATATTATCATATACATAGCTATTATCAGAGATTTCTGGAGTTGTAGTCTGCACTCTCAACAAAGTGGACACTCTGAGTATTAGAAGGAAGGGACTAGGTACCAGGATGGCGAACCCATGGCACGTGTGCTAGAGATGGCATACAAAGCCATTTCCCCCAGCTTGCGGAGAGCAGGGGGGAGGAGGAGGAAGACGTGCACGACTGTTCCTCCTCCTTCCCAGCCGTTCCAGGCCTTCAGGTGCCTCTCTGGAGGCAGCTGAAGAACGGGGACAGCACGGGGGGAGGAGGAGGAGGAGGAGGAGGTGCAGGCCTGTTCCCCTTGCCCCCCTAGGCCTGTAGCTGTCTTTGGAGAGTCAGCTGAAGGCCCAGGAGGGTGGAGGGAAGAAGACCCGCCCCTACCTCTGGTGCTAGAAGGACTTTTAGTTTGGGCACTCGGCCATTAAACATTCACCATCACTGGACTAGGACTACCAATGGGTTAATATTTATAGATTGTTGAAGTAATTTCATTGAAGAGAACCAGTGAGAAGATACATGATACAATCTATCCATCAAAAGAGCTGCCAGACCCAGAAAAAACCCATAGGAGTGAAGACAAACAATCACCCAAAGGGAAGGTAGTTTTACCATATATCAAAGACTGGATGGTCCTTGTGGTCTCTTCCAACTCTATGATTCTATGCTTCTATGAGTCACGGACAGAAAAAGGAAACTGATGAGGAAACACAACCTCAAAACAAGAAAATCCAGCAAATACTGAGCCCAGCAAATGACAGGAGAGACCCTCTCAGTGTTTCAGGAATTTACCACATACTGTACAGTTGTGGGCAGGTCTACATAGGGACCATTAAATGCAGAGTCCAAACACAAATCAAAAAGCATGAGAGACACTGCAGACTGAGCCAGCCAGAACACAAACCAGCCTGGGCTTAGGGGCTCTGCAGATGGCGCAAAGCACCGTCTTAGAGCCAGGGAAGTGAAGGGGTGGCCGGCTTCTGGCCACCCCAACTCCTTCCCAAGGACATCATCGGAGTGCCCTGCACACAGCGAGTGCTCCAATGACGTCCTCCTGGCCCAGCCTCTGCATGGGCTGAGCTGGAAGAGCCGCGGAAGAGCCGTGCAACAGCTCTTCTGGTGCCCTTTCTGGGGCTTGGGAAAGGAGTGGTATTTTAATGCTACTTTCCCAGTCACTGAAAGAGTGGATTGGGGCTGAGGCGTGGGGCAGCCTCCGCTCTAATCCTCAGCTTCTCGGGGCGGCCCATGGCCCATGGTCTGTAGAGGCCCTTAGAATGCTATTTGAAAACACTGAAATTCGGGACCATGCCAGCAACTACCAGGTCAGAATGCATGGGGGGGGGGGCGGGCACTGAAATCCACAAACACCTGGACAACTTCAACAGGAAATAAGAAACACCGAAAGTAAACCAAGTTTGGCTACCAGTCCTGTGGAACACCAAAATCAAGAGTCAGTTTATGTAAATGAACACCACTCAGCCTCATAGGGTTTCCCCACAGACAATGGTTTGCTAATTAAAGAGATACACTTTCACCTCACATATCCTCTCACCCTGAGGCCTTACCATTCAACAACAGACCAACACACAGATTAACATGCAAATCACTTCCACCCAACCAAGGGTCACACAGTATATATACCCCACACACCTCCATGCCACCATTCTCTGAAGATGCCAGTGACAGATGCAGGAGAAACATCAGGAATAAATTCTTCTAGAATGAAGCCACATAGCCCAGAAAACTTACAGAAAACTATGGATGCCAGCTATGAAAGCCTTTCACTTCCCATTTAATTTCCCCAAGCTTGGCCTTTGGAGGATGGTCTACAAAAGGGGAGGGAATCATGTGGTCCTAGCCAGCACAGTCAATGGAGAAGAATGGGGGCTATAGTCCAACAACATCTGGAGGACCACATGATCCTCACCCTGGTCTACAAAGAAGCCAAGATGTTCTAGATCAGGGGTAGGCAACCTTTCCCCTTTAAGTGCGGAAGGACTTCAGCTCCCAGAAGCCTCAGCCATGTTGGCCAATAGTCCCATGTTGGCCAATAGCTCCTGGGATTCTGGGAGCTGAAGTCCCTCAGCCCTTAAAGGGGAAAGGTTGCCTACCCCTGTTTTAGATAAACAGTACATCAGCCTTGAGCATCCTCAGTCTTGATAAGGACAGAGTGTACTTTCAAGCATCTACTAAAACTGCAAGGCAGAAAATGGAAACGCTGATATTCCTTCTCCTTCCAGGGCTGTCAGATTTCAAATGGCTCTGCTCCTGTACAATAGCCTGATGATATAATGAAGGGAGAAGTTCATCTCTTCATTTTTATTTCCATGCCAGGAAAAAAAAACCCATCATTCATCTAATTTCTGCATGTTATGCAACTATTACAATCAGGGGCAGTTTTTAAAAAGTTGGTTATCTCACCAAACTCATAAACACACTTTGAGTATATATTGCCACTTTTTCTATTCTGGTAAGGATTTTGTGCCTTTAAAGCTGAAGCTCAAAAGGTACACCTGCCCTTGGCATGGAGTTACAATGGTGGAAAACAGTGAACCTATCAAATTTCTTTCTACCTGTTGAAGATGCTAGAGTCCTGCCCTTAAAAAGCAGAAAGCTTTGATGGCATGAGTCTCAACCTTGAAAATTGAGAAATGTCTAAAGCACACTAGTTATTATTTTGCCAGTGTGTAAGTCTGTAGTAGTGTTTCAGAAAGGCATCGGTTCTTTTCCATCTGCCATCTTTAACTCTAATATTGTTTAACAGAGAGACATAGCAACATATTTGAACCTTCAAACTCCTCTAATAACATGTCTGAAGTGTACAGCGCTTCCACCTATTGCTTCAGCAGGTGTTCTGGTTTTGAGGAACACAGATAGCTCCCCCTTCAGGCAAGAAAGTCAAAACCATAAATTAGAATGAACAGTTTTTGCTTTACTTTGGGCCCCTTCACACTACACACTTAAACTACTATGATTCCACTTTAATTCCCATGGCAACATGCTATGTAATCTTGGGATTTGCAGTTTAAGGAGCAGTATTGAGGGTTCTCAGCTGCAGAGTTCTAGTGCCTTCCCAAACTACTTCCACTGCCTTGGCCTTCTCACTCTGCATAGCTGCTACAGTTCTAAAGAGATTGGAAAGGATATCCTTTGAGATTATAACTCCCAGAATCCCCCAACCAATATGGCAAGTTTGGCAATTCTGCAAAAAGAGGTTTCTGGCTTGCTTGCATCAATGTGAGGGCCAGCCTTGAGGATTCCAGCACCACAGCCTCCATGTTGGAAACACTTCTTACAAATGCTTGGCCACTTGGCTATTGCACACTGGAGACCCCAACTCACATACCTCTGTTGATTGCACTGTCTAGGCAAATTTTTGGTGACTATAGTACTGTAAAATGCTATAAACCTTGGTTCTCAACAAGTTCCCTCTTGCTTTGTTGTGCAATTTAAATCCTATACTGGGTAATAAGGGAAATAATTTAGGACACTGACTCTGTTTACTGTTGTATATTTACTGGGGAAAATAATCCTTTCCTGGGCTCTCTGTAACAAGGAGAGTGAGCTGAGAACTACCGTATCTTTAAGTCTTATCCAGATGCTGTATACCAAAGGAAATAGAGTGGCATGGTGGAAGGAATTGAAAAGACTTCAGACTCGGTTAGGCTGGTCCCTCTTAGACTCTGCCCACATTTGTTGCCCAGGAACATATGCATGCTTTGCCAAGTTTGGGACAACTTCCCCCCAAGCTAGCATGGTTATGGTGACGAAGAGATTCTTGGAACAGCAGTAAAACCAACCAACCAACCAATCACCTTTTCCAGGCTCTGCAAATCTGTCCAAAAAACAGTTTGCTCCAAGAGATTACCCAGGATCTGACCAAAGGACTTTTCTGGCTACAGCCCTGCTTAAATTGGTTTGCGGGGGGAGTGAGTAGACAGTTTTTATATTTTGGTCTTTGAGATTCAAGCAACAACAGTGTGCCTTCAGTTACATTCTGCTTCTAGGAGGCTTTGCATGATCAATCTAATTTTTTTTTTTTTTTGGTGTGGTGTAGTGGTTTGAGAGTTGGGCTACAACTCTGGGGATGAGGGTTTGATTCCCAGCTCAGCCGTGAAACCCACTGGGTGACCTTGGGCACATGCTCTCAGCCTTAGGGTAAGACAATAGCAAACCCCTTCTGAACAAATCTTGCCAAGAAAACCCCATAACTAGTTTGCCTTAGGGTCACCATAAGTCGGAAACTACTTGACGGCACACAACACACAAACGTACCATTTTCTGCATGGCTGATTTGTATTGACTGTTTCTAAAGTTTAAGCTTTTATGGCACTATGGAAACAGAAGAGTAAAGGGTTCCTTGGTTCCCCCCCCCTTTTCTTACCCAAGGTCCCCCAGTGGGTTTCATTGCTGAGCTGGGAATCGAACCCTCGTCTTTGGAGTCATAGTCCAACTCTCAAACTACTATGACATGCAGAAATTTTTTTTTAGATTGATCATGCAAAGCCTCCCAGAAGCAGAATGTAACTTATAAGTTTATCACACAATGTTCTCGTAACGTACTGGGTACGTAATGTGAACAGAACAGCCTTTTTATCACACGGTATGATCCTCACTGAGTTCCCATTCCATGCTCTGATGGTCTCTAGCCTGTTCCAACAGGAGAACTGTAAAAATGCATCCTCAGCCAGCAAGAACACTTTTAGACCATTCCAGATGATGTGTGTGCAATAATCTTACCCGATCTCAATCCATCCTCATGTTCTGATCGACTAAGACAACCTCCTCCCCTCCTGTCCTAGAACATCCACAAACTTAACTCTTCTTCCAGTGTTGACACAAGGAGGGTGCCACAGGTAATTTAAAAATATTTTATTTTTATAGATGGAATTGCGTTGTGTTTATGAGGAAAAATACAATGAATTCTCACAACCTAAACCTCTCTGTAGCATTCTTTCCAATGCAGACATAGGGATTTTTGCCATACATTATAAATATTTTTTTACATACAAACTCGCCACAACAGTATGCATGCACCAAAGAAGGACAGCTGGGGGAACGACCTGAGCGTCAGGACCAGTACAACAGTAAATGCAGTGTGATAATATGTGTTAGATCACTAATCTAACACCCATTCCCATATCATTACGTTTCCAGGACTCGGTGGGAACATTACAGATACTGGTACGATCAACTTATGAATAATAATAATTATAATAATAATACAATGTATTTATACCCCGCTAAAACAATTGGGGCAGCTTACAACAGTTAAAATTCCATATAATACATCATTATCCAGAATACAATCTAAAATCCCCAAAACCCACCCA
>CM034708.1:84822135-84835101 GCA_020142125.1 Phrynosoma platyrhinos | reverse complement strand
GTGCTTCAATAACAAAAACAAGTCCTGCAAAAATGAATGAAAACCAGTGTATGTGTGGAGCAACAATTGCCTGCTTCAATCATGTGTGAACACTAGGGGGTGGTTATGTGCCATGTTCTTCTCAAAGGGATACTGCACTCATTTAGATTTCACATGCAGCAGTAGCAAGAGGCAGATTGTGTCATTGTCTTTCTATATCCATACCTGCAGATTAGGGATGGAGAATGTGTGGACTCTTGGGTTCTGTTGGATTGCATCTCCCATCAGCCCTAGCCACCATAGGCAGCAGTCCAGTTACATCTGAAGGATCATATATTCTCCACGCATGACGCAGATAGATGGCCTTCATTTGAGGACGTGCAAAAGATAGGGTGCTGCTTGTCTCTATCAGGACAAGTGTTTTATTTCAGTGTAACTCAGTACTGACTGCTCTTGATGACAACTACTCTCCAGGGTCTTGGGCCTTTCATATTATTTGCTGCATTATTTCTTTTCAACAGGAAATGCCAAGAATTGAATCTCAGGTCTTCACAGAAAATGAGAAAGTTATTTGTTGGGACTACAAATTTCAGGGACTTGTAGACCCCAAAAGTACCTTCCTGGGCTGTGCAAAAAGCAACGATCCTGACCTCAGAGAAGTTCTGAGAGTTCCTGTTAAAGGGATCAAGTAGCAACTGATATGGCCATGCTGGCTGGGGCATTCTGGATGTTGTAGTCCTCAAAATAACTTCTACCAACTTTTGCTTTGTTAAGACAAAGCATGTACCACTTCAATGCTATCTGCAACATGGCACCTTTAAATGGTAAATCGTGGGATCATTTTCAGATATTTTCAGTCTGGGTTCTTCTGGACTTTTACAGTTTCTCTGTGGCCTCTCTGGATTGGATGGCATCGTTCTTGTGTTACATTGGGTGCTCTTGTAAATTTGATATTTCATGCTGTGTTTGGGATTTCTTCCTCTCATCAGTTTGCTAAAGCAAAGATTAACCTTCAGCAGTTTAATAAGGTCATGTACCTCCTTCCACCTCAACTCAAGAAGCAAATGGTTGCTATGGCATTTCCAGATTTCACAGAAACTTTCAAAAGGCCCTGTCTTTGGGTCCATCTACACTGCAGAAATAACACAGTTTGACACCTGTTCAAGTGCTGTAGCTCCATCTTGTGGGATTTGTAGTTTTACAAAGACTTTAGACTTTCTGCCTCACAAAACTACAAATCCCAATGTAGTTGACAAATCCCAGGATGGCTCCATGGCAGTTAAAGTGGTGCCAAACTGCATTATTTCTACAGTGTATATGCACCTGTCCATTCTTCTTGCTGGATTTTCCATGGTAAAAAAGATGGAAGAAGCAGTGGTAAAAGAAGGGAGCTTATGTATGGAGGACAATGTGGCCTGATGCCCCATAAAATGCCATAAATAAGGTAGGAGACTGGTATAACAGCCTCATTTAGAACCACTCATAGTAGAGTGAAATAATAACCCAATAACTTCTTTTCCCCTTTCAGTTCTTAAAGCAGCCATTCCCAAACTGGTATCCTTTAAAATGAAGAAAAAAGAGATGAAAAGTGGGACAAATGTAATAAGGCAACATCCAAGTGTGGTAGGGATGATAAACTTTAGTAACAAGGAAGAACACCAAAGCCAGGAGGTATTGCTTCAGTTTGCTTTTGCCTGAGTCTCCTGGGAAGGGCATGATTCCTTCCCCTCCGTGCACTAGATTAAACTGAATTCAAACTACTTTTGTAGTTTGAATCGAAGCATGCTCAGTGCAAAAGGGGAAAGTGAGAGGAGGCGAGAGAGACTGGGACATTTTTAAAGCAGCTGAAAAAATGGCAGGACAGAGAATTAATCAGAACTGTCCCTGCCCAATTGAGGCAGCTAAAGGGTATGGTAGTGGGTAAAGATGCCAACTACATCTTTAAAATAATACGTGCTTTGGCCTTAGTCTGGCAAGTCTGAACATATGGTTGAGAAAAAGATTCTGAAAATTCTTGATGAGGGTCTTTTCACTTTTCTCAGCTGCCCAAGAAATATGCCTGAATTGTGTGCAAAGTGTGTGTGTGTGTGTGTGCTTTCAAGTCGCCTGGTGAACATGGAGCCCCCATGCATTTCATAGGGTTTTCTTAGACAAGGAATACTCAGAAGTGGTTTTGCCAGGTCCTTCCTCTGAAATATAGCCTACAGCACCGGGTATTCAGCAGCAGTCTCTCATCCAAGTACTAACCAGGGCTGACCCTGTTTAGCTTCCAAGATCAAAGGGGGTTCTGGTGCCTTTAGGGTATTTAGCAAATTGTCATTGCTCACAAAACACACAGAGAGACACACCTTGATCTCTGAACAAATAAGAGTAAACCTATCCCAGGATGGAGACGCAGGTTTTGAATTGGTTACGATCCAGTTCCTCATACCCACTTTGTGTTGTGAGTTTCATTTCCTGCTACACAAAATCCTTCCAGCACATCAACACTTATGTTAAGTCTTACAATTCCAGATGAGGAATGAAGAAGAACCAGGGATACCATAAGGCTACATTTGTAGATTCAGTACGTAGGGAGATCTTGTAGCACCTTTGAGACTAACTGAAAGAAAGAAATTGGCAGCATGAGCTTTCATAGACTTTGTAGATTTCGTAGATGCATCTGAGGAAGTCGACTGAAGTCTATGAAGGCTCATGCTGCCAATTTCTTTCTTTCAGTTAATCTCAAAGGTGCTACAAGATGTCTCCACATACTGGAATACCATAAGGTTGTTTTCCTGCCCTAAACGCGGTGGTGACAATCTCCAAATACACACAACCTCAAAGTACTTTTACTCCATGAAGCAGCAGCTTCATACTAATCCTTTCAGTAGGTGACTGGACTTTTTAAAATCCTGCTGCCAGTCACAGGTGAGAAGGCACAGCCCCTCCTGCATCGGGGAAAGGCAGAGTAAATCACGAGGCCGAGGAACAGCCAAGAAACCACGTCAGCAGAAAGGCGAACTTGGTAACAGGTTGCTTGCGGTTGCTAGAATCAAGGCTGTGAAAACCCTGCCCAGTGTCAGCCCCACACCGAAAAGGCTGCCAAAACAAACAGAACATTGTACAACGTACAACAGGCTGCCCTTGCCCTTGTTCTGTTTCTTTTGCAGAAATGTGCCTTTCTAGAACCTCCTTTATGGACTCAAACCAGATCTCCTTCGCCTGAGAAATATTAGAAACATGTAAAATTGAATGAGGTCCTAGGAAGGGAACACAGTTTAGGGAATGCAATAGTGAATGCTTCCTCCTGCTACCTGTGCATAAAGGGAAAAAACCAAATAAAACAAAACACCAAACCCAGCAACCTTATAATTTCCTTTATCTTCTTTTTTCTGGGCCTGATGCAGAGCTTGGAAAGGTTATGTTTTGGACTACAACTCACCAAAACCCATGCCAGTGCTATATTAATAAGAGGATTCTGGAAGTTGTAGTCCAAGAAGGTACCTTTCCTCAGGATTGGGGTAGAAGGTGAAACTGTTAAAAGTATACATAAAAGTGAGAGGGTTATACTTTTAAATATGCTAATTTCAACATTGCTTAAAATGATATCATAGCATATCATCAGAATGGTACTACTGCTAAGAAACCAAGTTAGCAGAAAGGCAAATTTGATAAAAAGTTTCTGTGTTTACTTTGCAACGCTTAATTGTGCCGATAAATTGCTGCTTGGGAAAAGGGAAAATTATATCAAAGTAAACAGAAAATAGAGCCAGTGTGGTGTACTGGCTTGAGTATTGGACTATGACTCTGGAGATCAGCTTTCGATTCCTTGCTTGGCCATGAAAAGCCACTGGGTGACCTTGGGCAAGTAACACATTCTCAGCTCCAGAAAACCCCACAATAGAAACACACACTCTCAGCCCCAGAAAACACCTGGGTCACCATAAGTCAAAAACAAGCTGAAGGCACACAATCATAACAAACATAGAAAATAATAATGCAGTGTTTTAAGGAAATTGTATACTGTTAAGAGTTGTTTTTGTTGTGTTTTTAATATCTACTAAGGTTGTGTTGTGGCACACTGCTTCTTTTCCAAGAGAGTTTTGATACATTTTTTAGGCTGTGAAGGGAACATGGGGGGGTGGGACTTTTTTGGATTACATTTCTCAGAATCCCCAGCAGCATGGCCATAAACCATGCTGGCTGTGGGATCCAGGGAATTGTAATCCAAAAATAATTTTTCCAAGCTCAGAAATAGTGTCTAGTAAAGCTTCCAGTTGTTTCATCCATTACATTTCTGGGTTTCATGTCCCTGTTAAAGATACAGACCTGTCAGGCTATGGTTGTTTCTTTATTTTTACTTCCTGGTGTAGCTCATCCTTCCCAGAGGGATATATAAAACAATCTGTAAAGCTGGCCATGGAAAGCCACTAGGTGATCTTAGACAAGTTACATTCTCTCAGCCTCAGAGGAAGGCACAGGCAAACCCCCCATTTGAAGAAATCCTGCCAAGAAAACCCCTTGATAGGTTTGCTTTAGGGTCACCATATGTTGGAAATGACTTGAAGGCACACAACAACAACAGAATGGAGTGAAGAACCAAGTTCCTACTACATTATCCAGGAACATTTCTCTGTGAGTCTGCCTAACTATTATTCAGGGTGAAGCAAATGCCTCATTCAGCCAACTTAAGATGCGAAAGGGCAGCAAAAAGTTAACTATACATTGCATTATTGTTGCATTCATTTCACCAATGAATGTCCACATTACAAAGTTATAGTACTATAATTCCATTTTAACTGCCCTGGTTGCATTCTGTGGAATCCTGAACTTGGAGATTGGTGAGGCACTAGATCTCTCTAGCTGAGAAGTCCAAATACCTCTTCTTGCTACTCCCGACATTGCATAAAGCTGACGTACCCATTTTTTTTTTTGTTACATTAACTTTATATATAAGGTACAATATTTCTAACTGTGGTTGGTGTGGCAGATACAAATGTATAGTTATACCACAACAATGGAAGGAGTGAATAGAAAGTATGTGCCAGAAGGAACATGAAAATACAAAAATAGAATTATGTTCTTAAGAATTTAGTAGCCCAGTAATGAAGTCTAGCTCTTACGTTTCCCATGTGCCATTATAAAGCAGTCTGAGAGAGGTCTACATTGAGCTAAATTATCCCAGAGGGCTGCTTTGCTCTTTGGAATATATATATATGAGCAGCACATGGATACATTCCCAGATGTAAGGCACCAGAGGTCTAGGCTGATTATGAAGTAGAAGTTTAATAGAGGAAGCAAGGATAAATTGCCTTGAGAGTCCAAAGTCTAAAGATTCCTCAGCTTGGCTCAGTAGTTAACCAGTTGTCAAAGGCTGAAGCAAGGCAGAAAGGGAGAGGGGAACAATTCATGGATTATGGGAAAGGTATAAAGTCAGTTCACATCTAAGGGCCATAATCCAGTTTAGAATTAGCAGCATTATCCTATACATTTCTAGCTGCTTCTCTCAAGTCTATTCGTATTCATGGCAACCCTATGATGAGACATCTCCAAGCTCTCCTATTGTCCACTGCTTTGCATAGGTCCTGCAAACTCATGCCTGACCCCTCTGATTGAGTCTATCCATCTGGCATGCAGTCCTCTTCTCTTTCTGCTCCCTTCTACTTTCCCTAGTATTATTGTCTTTTCTAGTGATTCATGCCATCAAATGATGTGACCAAAGTACAACAGCCTCAGTTGCATCACCTCTGCTTCCAGGGATTGTTCAGGCTTGATCTGGTCCAGAACCCCTTTGCTTGTCTTTTTGGCTGTCCATGGTATCCTCAGCACTCTTCTCCAGCACCACATCTCAAATGAGTTGATTTTCTATCGGCTTTCTCCACTGTCCAGTTCCATCACATCCATACGTGGTGATGGGGAATATAATGGCTTGGATATTCTAACTTTTGTGCTCTGTTGTATATCTTTGCACTGTAGGATCTTGTCTAGTTCTTTTATGTCTCTCTTTCCCATTCCTGGTCTTCTTATTTTTAAACTGCAGTCCCCGTTCTGTTCAATGTTTGAGCCAAGGTATGGGAAGCCTTCAACTATTTTGATTTCTTCATTACCTGGGTTGAATTTAGATAGATCCTCCATGGTCATCATTTTTGTTTCCTTTAGGTTCAGCAGTAAACCTGCCTTTGCACTTTCTTCATGAGAGGTCAGTCTCAGTAGATTCAATAAGGTTTATTCACAAGTATGTGTCTACAGGATTGCAGCTGCAACGTGCTGAAAACAAAGCATCCTTAAAACTGTTTGAGACCATGGCAGCCATGAGAATTATATGGCCCTCCAGTTGCTATTGGACTGCAACTCCTAGCATTCCTCCCCACTGGTTATATTGGCCAATGTTGCTGAGAGATGCAATCCAATAATATCTGGAGGATCACATAGTTTTAACTCCTGGGTTATGACCTAGATTAGGAGTGAAGAACAATTTAGGGGTGAGAGACTCCCTTCCCCACCTACCTCCATGGGACAGATGATACTAGGGGGCATGACCACTTCCCTGACAACCCGGACATGACCATGGTCACTTGTAGTTATCAGGTTCTTAACCAAAGCATCAGGTGGTGCTTTGGCCCTTCTCCCCTTCTACACAAGACTACTTGAACACTCTAAGCCAGTGGTTCTTAACCTTGTTGGAGGTACTGACCCCCACCAGTTTCATATGCGCATTCACCGAACCCTTCTTATGATTCTTGCACATTCACCAAACCCTTCTACTGCCAATACAGACAGACCGTCAGCGCCATCCGGTGAGGGGAGTGGGCCACCGCGCTGTCAATCAGGCCACATGGCCAATCAGAGGGCCACTTCTGTCGGTGGAGGCAGGGCATGCTGGTTTGGTTGGATGGGGCATATAAATATAAAACGTATACAGGTTATCACCCGCAGCCAATGATGGACGAGCGGGGCATGTCTTCACGAATCATATGAATCGGATGTGTGTCTTGACTTCCGCCAAACCCACGAGACTGACTCACCGAACCCCTGGTGTTCGATCGAACCCAGGTTAAGAACCACTGCTCTAAGCCACTGGGAGCTCTTCTTTCTCAGGGCCCTGTTAGTACAAGGGGGTTCACTTCCATTCCACTCTCTGCAAACATTCCTCTTCAACAGGAGACAGTTTGGGAGCATTAAAACCAGTATGGGCAGACCCTTTCCCTTTCACACACAGTCCTGTACCCTATTCAGGTGCAATGCTTCTACAGAGTGAGAGTCACCCCCCACCCCCACACTGCAACACTCAGCATCCCTAGCTAGTATAATCAATGGTGAGGAATGCTGGGAATTGTAGTCTAACAACATTTGGAGGGCTGCACAATTCTGACCCCTGAATGCTAAAAGCATTCTTCCTATTTTCATCAAGTGTGAAGGGTGCTGTAAGTAGCACACAGCCATGGCCACACAGACAACTATATATTGACAGGGTGGAATAATTACAGAGACAGATAGCAAGGGTTTTAGAATATATACCTACTTGTCTTGCCTACTACATAGTGCATATGCAAGATACAGTTTCATGCCACTTTTACTGTCATGGCTCCACCAGGATCTTATTTGGTTCCCTCATAGCTGCCCTCCCTAGTCTTGTTGTGATATCTTGATTGCAGTCATTCTGATTAATGACTGAGTCAAGGTATGACAAATCTTAGAAGCTTATTGCTTCGTTAAATAAAGTGACTTACCTGATCCAGCTTAAAATTTAAATCCTGATATTATCACAAGGATTTAGCCACCAAATTTGCTGCCTGAATGCAGCTCCCAGGGCTGCTCCGGCGGCTATTTTCTCAAGCCAGAAAATTTCCAGTTTTGAAAAGAGCTGCGCTGAGTGGCCCTGGGAGTGGGGAATGGACCCAGGCTACATTCGGGCAGCAAATTCGATGGCTAAATCCTTGTGTTAATATCAGGATGCCACCTGATTTAAATTTTAAGCCGGATCAGGTAAGTCGCTTTATTTAATGATGCAATAAGCTCCTTGAACTATGTCATTATCTACCTTAAAGTTATGTAAATAATCTGTGGTCATTATTTGTGTTTTCTTAATGTTCAACTGTAAACCTGCCTTTGCAATTTCTTCCTTGACTTTCTTCAGTAATCGTCCCAAGTCTTTGCTATTTTCTGCCTGTAGTATGGTGTCATCTGAAGATGTTAAATTGTTGGTGTTCTTTCCTTAAATTTTCACACCTTTTTCCTCTGAAGCTAATCCTGCTTTACGTATCGTATGTTCAGCATACAAGTTAAACTGATAGGGTGATAAAACTTGTACCACATTACATTTAATATGTAAATAGTTGTAAGGCACTTGGAAGAGGGGCACTTGGAAGATACAAGTTCTATCTAAGCATTCAATTATTATACTAATCTCAGGCTACTCCTTACTCCCTACTTTTTTCTTGGCACAATGCACTTCAATTATTTCCCTTCCTTCTCATTACACAACTGATTAGGTAGATACTGGGTTTGTTTCACCTTTTATTGTCTCATCAAGCAAACCTCATGTTTCAAAGCAGTTATTAACCATGGGCCCTAAAACTATACAGTTTTAGCATCATTAGTCCATTATTTGCCATGGCAGCTTCCTAGGAAATCTTGGGATTTGTACTTTAGGAAGAGATATTGATAATCCTCAGCCAAAGTGCTTCAGTGCCTCACCAAACTACAGTCCCCATTATTTCATAGGATGCAGTTATGGCAGTTAAGGAGGAATCATAGGGTTATAATTGGCATGAAAGGGCTTCAATCCAAGAAGGTTGATGGGTCCTAACTGACAGAGGATAATTCTCTGTTTGAATGTGTCCTCTCTTTGAAGGATTGTGTCCAGTCCAAGTGAAGTTTAAGATCAAGAACTACAGGAAGGTCCCTGCAG
This sequence comes from Phrynosoma platyrhinos, assembly GCA_020142125.1. Taxonomy (NCBI): domain Eukaryota; kingdom Metazoa; phylum Chordata; class Lepidosauria; order Squamata; family Phrynosomatidae; genus Phrynosoma; species Phrynosoma platyrhinos. Next base: position 84,826,229 of record CM034708.1, on the reverse strand, counting down.
TTGCCCATCAATAGTTTGTACCTGGACTTGGCATCCAGACCAAAAATTTCTGCTGCATCTGCACTGCAGAAATAATGCATTTTGATACTGCTTTAACTGCTATGTGTCAATGCTACAAAATTCTGGGGATTCATAGTTTGTTTTGGCACCAGGACTCTCTCATAGAGAAGGCTAAATAGCTCACAAAGCTATGAAATCCAGAATTCCATAGCACTTAGTCATGGGAGTTAAAGCAGTGTCAAACTATATTATTTCTGAAGTGCAGATGAACCTTGGTCATAGTCCTCCACACTATTGTGAGAGGTCTAGTAGTTCTTTTAAAATTATATTAATTGTGTCTGCATTTGCATCTATATTTAAGAGTTAAGCAGAGACTACAGCGAAGCCACTGATGCTGACTAAGGGCTCAGAAACTGTAGCCCAAAAAGTAACCTTATTAAGCTCTGGTGCTAAGTGGCCAAGACAGTCAGTACTGGCAGTTTTTTGATATGGGAAGGCATGTGTGTTTTTATGTGTCTTCAAGTCACTTGTTGACTTATGGCATGACCCATGAATTTTTCATAGGGTTTTCTTAGGCAAAGAATACTGAAAGAGGTGATTTTGGCAGTTCCTTCTTCTGAAGTATAGCCTACAGCACATGGCAGTCTCCCATCTAAGTACTAACTAGGCCTGACCCTGCTTAGCTTCCATGATCACATGGGATCTGGTGCCTTTAGGGTATTTAGGCCTTGGGATAAATGGAAGATGAGGTTAAAAATGCAGAATACACTTGAAGGACTTTTACTAGCGTACCTCTGAAGTCCTAGAGATATCCTCTCAAATTACCTGCTGTAGGTATAGTGTTCTATTGAATGAATGTGGCACCAATAATTGGTGCCAATGTCTCTGGAGCATAGGATTGACCACTACAGAGCTCATTGCACTGCTTATAAAATTGTTTTACCTCTCCCGACTTAAATTTTAATTTGGGCAGCATTCTGATACTATTGCAGGGATTTTGCTGCCAAATCCACCACCCGGGTCCAGGAGTGCTCTGGTGGCCATTTACTTAAGTAGGAAAACTCCCAGTTTCAAAAAGAGGCATACTATGCACTCCTGGGAACAGGTATGGAACAGGTATGGATCAGCAGCAAAATCCCTGCAATAGTATCAGAATGCCGCCCAAATTAAAATTTAAGTTGGGAGAGGTAAGACAGTTTTATAAGAAGTGCAATAAGCTCCTATATAGCTGATAATACAGAGGTGGAGAGAAGGTTGACTGGTAGGTCTCCGGTTTATTTCCAATATGGAAAACAAATCTGGTTTCAAAAGGTTTAACAGTAGTTATAAACAAAAGACTCCTCTACAATCCATATTAAGGAACAGTAAGGTAGAAAATCTATGGATGGGGAGGGAACCTTGAGTAGTTTTTGTATAAAAAGATGGTAAACCTAGTATGAAGCAGCTTCTTGTGTTCCTGTGTTTTCAGAGATACACTCTTTATTAATTCTGTGTTTATTTTCTGCTCATGCTGCCACTGTCATGTGTATGACATGCCCCCCCAAGCCACTGGGAAGCCAGCTTTTTATCCCGGTCTGTTTTGCCCCTAATTCAATTACTAGATGCAGGTTTTAAACCATGATTAAACTAGGGAAAAAGCATATTAGGCTATACTTATTTCATGACAATGCCTCCAACCTGTAGTTGCTGTGTCCCCAGCCAGTAGCTGTTATATCCATTTTCATTGATGGGGGAAATCCATCAATGACTTCCCAAAAGTGTGGCAGAGATGGCAAACAGAACTAGGAAAGGCTGCAGCCATATGTTTTTTTTCCCTGAGTCTACAGAGAAAGGCAAGATTCCACCATCTTCTCTCCTCTCCCCTTACTATTGAACCGTCCTTCAAAAATCAGCTGCCAGGAATGGCTGGGGAACAGCTTTGGGACTCCCAGAGGCATCGGTGGCATTCTCCTGTCCAGTAACATGTTTTTGCCCCATTCAATTCCGTTCTGTTCCCGTTCCTTAAATGCCGTATAAGTTGAGTGCATACTTCTTTAGCATTCTGATTTCATTTTGCACCAACTAAAGTAAATCAGGGATAAAGGAGGAGAAATGGAGGGGGAGACATATTTTTTCCTTAGATATCTAAATGCTCAACTAAAGCTTTTTTTTTTAATTATTTTTTTAATTGAATCTTCCACAATAACAAAATATACATCTTAAAATGACATTTCTTCTTTTTTGTTGCTTTAAACCAGGGGTAGGCAACCTTTTTCAGTTGGGGGCGGGTCCGCTGAAGTCCTCCCTTCCGGTGGGCCAGGGGGGAAATGGTGGCGCGCGCACTCACGTGCGCGTGCACAACCACCGCTGTGCGCGCTGCCGCTACCGCCATCACACATGTCACACCCACCAATTTGTTTTCCAAAATGGTGGCCGTGATGCGTTTGCGCATGTGCAGAAGTAGTGCACATGCACAAATGAGTCGCAGCCGTCATTTTGTTTTGCCAAAATGGCGGCCGCAACTCGTTTGTGCATGCGCTGTACTCCTGTGCATGCACAAATGCGTCGCAGCCGCCATTTTGGAAAACAAAATGGCGGGCGTGACGCGTGTGGCCATGCGGCGGCCAAAACTCACAGTGGTGGTGGTAGGCAGTGGTGGAAGCAGGGGTTGGTGGGGGCTGGTAAGCAGGGGGCCCCGGGCCGGAATCGGCACGCGGGCCATAGGTTGCCGACCCCTGCTTTAAACCAACATAAAGAATTATTTATGAACTTCTTATCCGATCAGTTGGTTTTGAGTAAATAAAAAGACTTATAATACAGTTCCCTCTTGTTATAGTTTTTATGTATGTGTGATTTTAGTCTTTTCAAGCTTACAATAATCTCGAACTGTATCTGAGTTCTATGAACTTGTGTTTTTTGACCAACGCTTTAAACAGTAATTTTTTAATTTCTCCCAGTCTGTGTCTGATGTTTTTATGGCCCTTCTTTCTACCAAGTTTGTCAATCTGTCTAATTCTATATTGTCTAGAATTTTTATTAGCCACTCCTCTGTTGTTGGTGTTTCTTTTGTCTTCCATTTCTGTGCGATGAGAGTTCTGGCTGAAGTGATCATGTATAACAATGTTTTCAAGTGGTTTTTTGCTTCTGCATCTGATATCTTATTAGTCATGTTTAATAGGTAAATTTCGGGCAACATTTGGTATTTTATATCTAGAATTTTATTGATTTCTGAATGAATTTTTCCCCATAGCGTCTTAATCTCATGACATCGCCACCACATATGTATCCAATCACCTACTGCTTTGTTACACTTCCAACATTTGTTTTCTTTACTTTTATAAATTATAGCTAACTTAGATAGAGTTAGATGCCATCTGTAGGCCATTTTTAAGTAATTTTCCCCAACTGTCTGGCATTTGGTAAATTGAAATGTTTTCTTCCTAGAGTATAACCAACTCTCAGGTCTATACTTCTTCCTACATTTCTTGCCCATTTTATCATTTCTCCTTTAACTATTTCTTGCTCTTGGTTTCTATTGAGAAGTATCTTGTAAATTTTTGCTACTTGTTTTTCAACCTTCTCTTCTAATATTTTATCTAGTTCATTCTTTTGAATGTCAAAACTGATTTCCTTTCTGTCTGTTTTATATCTTTCAGTCAGGTGGTAGTAGACTAACCAATGGCTTTTCAACTCAAATTCTGTGATTTTGTCTATTGTTTTCATTACGTATTCTTGTTGATTATCTTTTTTCAGGATATCACGGTATCTAAGCCATCTTGAGTTTATCTTTGTTCTTTTGAACAGTGCCTCTTGGGGAGATAGCCATCCTGGCAGCTTAGTATTAAAAATTGGTCTTATTTTTTCCCATACAGCAAGAATAGAGTTCTGGATGAAGTGGTGCTCAAAGTTTTTGTGTATCTTGTTTTTTCCATACCAGAGATAAGCATGCCACCCATAATGTAAATTGAATCCCTTGAGATTCAGTAGTTTTGGATTGTTAAGCTTAATCCATTCTGAAAGATAAACTAAGGTATTGGCTTGGTAATGCAAGTATAGGTTTGGCAAGTATAGACAAAGTAACTGTTACATGGATTTGTAATTGGTTGACTGGTCGA
>CM034708.1:84811900-84822035 GCA_020142125.1 Phrynosoma platyrhinos | reverse complement strand
CTATGATTCTATGATTCTATGGTAGGTTACATCCTCTATTTGGTCTTACATCAGTTAATGTCTTCCACTTCACCCTTGGCTTCTTGCTTTCCCAAATGAATTTTTTAAGTTCTTTGTTCCAGTCATTGAATGGTTTACTGTTGGTTATTATTGGAAAGTTTGAAAAGAGAAAATTTAATTTGGGTAGTATTGACATATTGATTGCGGCTATTTTCCCAAGAAAAGATAATTTTAACTTCGAACACCTACATAGATCTTGTTGTACAGATTTCCACATTGTTTTATAATTATTGTTGAATAAGTCAGTATTCTTATTCGTTAGCCAAATGCCAAGGTATTTTTTGGTTATTTTATATTTGGATTTTTCTTGTAGTAAGACTTTTTCTTCGGTGGTCATATTTCTTATTATAAACACTGATTTTTCATTGTTAATTTTAAAGTCTGCTATTTCCCCAAAATATGAAAGAGCATTCATCAATTTGTTGATACTGTTCAATGGGTCTTCTAAGAATATTACTAGATCATCCGCATATGCTCTTAAAGAATATTCTTTACCTTTTATTTTTGTTCCTGTTATCTTTGGGCCTGTTCTTATGTTATTATTTAGCATTTCTAGGACAGTGATGAATAGGAGAGGGGATAGGGGGCATCCTTGTCTTGTTCCCTTTTGAATGGGAATTGGATCGAGTTTTTCTATAAGCATATTGTTCTCTGTATATACCCTTTACCCCACTCAAGAAATTGTATCCTACTTTTATTTTTTCTAATACTCCTAGCATGCAGTCCCAATTTTAAAATTTTACATTACTGTAATGCTAGAAATTTGGGGAATGAAGCATGGCCCCACAGATATAGCTGTAATGCACATCTCATCAGCTCTAGCCAGCATCGTCAAAGGTCAGAAATTACAGGAGGTGGAATCCAGGAGGACTGGATGGAAAAGAGGGAGAGTTCCTCTATCTTCATTAGTTGTGTGCAAGAGGAAATTTCAGCCAGAGAAACTTGCATGACAAGTTTCACCTATTGAAATTCCCCCGCTACTATTAAAACTACAAGAGCCTCACCCTCTTTATTTTTTTATGGGCACCATACCCTCCAATTGTACCAGTTTGGGAGAGAAAGTGTTGATTAATATTCTGTCATTCCACTTTTTCAACTGCCCAGTTCCAGCTGCCCAGAAATGTCCCAGTTTCTCTCTTCTCCCACTTCCCCTCTTTGTCCTCAGATTACTTCAGTTGCTGTAAAGCAAGTTCAAAGTGCAAAAGTAATTTTCACTCATTAATTCAGCAGGGAGGAGAGGAGAGGACAGTCTTGCCCTTCTTAGGACACTCTGGCAAAGGTAAACTGCTACACCTTTGCCTAGGTTGTGTGTTCTTCTTCAATAACTTTTGCCATCTTGATCACACTCTGATGTGGCTTGGAAACACAGATCCTGGTTTTCATCTGTAAAACATTGAGGGTATGGTCTACCCTAGTCCAACAATATCTGGAAGGTCATAACTTTGCCGAGGGACTTCAGCTCCCAGAATCCCAGGAGCTATTGGCCAACATGGAGCTATCAGCCAACATGGCTGAGGCTTCTGGCAGCTGAAGTCCCTCGGCCCTTAAAGGGGAAAGGTTGCCTACCCCTGGCCTAAGACATACTTCTAAATTTGTTGTTGTTGTTGTTGTGTACCTTCAAGTCATTTCTGACTTATGGCGATGATAAGGCAACCCTATCATGATGTTTTCTTGGCAAGATGAGTTCAGAGGAGGTTTGCCATTGCCTTCCCTTGAGGCTGAGAGAGTGTGATTTGCCTAAGGTCACCCAGTGGGATTTAATGGTCAAGCTGGGAAATGAACTCTGGTTTCCAGAGTTGCAGTCCAATGCTCAAACCACTATGCCATGTTTCTGGCTCTTTATGCTGCCAAATAAATAGATTTTAAAAAGCAGTTTGTGAAGTAGAATGTGAGGAGGAATGGGGAAACTAAATTCTGCTGAGGTTATATTACAAGTAGCTCTTCACATCTTATGTTGTATTAAGGGAAGGATTGTTCTTTGTATTTGTGAAAATATTAAAACCTGATTCTTTGCTACATTACAAAATCTGATGAACTATTAAGTACTGGAATGAAACTATACTTCAAATTGTCGTACAGATCATAGTTTGTTAACTTTTTCTACAGTGAACTTTGGAACATTTTGCTTGGTACCAGAACTAGGATCTCTTCATTTAATAACATGCAATTAAGCAATTTGCTCTATATAGATAAAATTGTTCTAAGAAGAGATTGCTTAGGGAAAAAAACAAATGAATGAAAAGTGGAAAAGTGGAAAAGCTCCAGGGGCAACCTGGTGATAAATCTAACAAAACTGTGTTTGTTAATCTCTTGTGGCCACAATCCAGCACTTAAACCCACTGAACTTAATGGCTTCATGAATTCTAGTTTTTACATATGAAAATGAATTAACTCATTTAATGAATTAACTCATGTTAATTTTGCAAAGATTAAATCTCAGCAATGAACTTAGGTAGGATTTTGTGAAGCTGCTTTATACCAAAGCAGATCACTGACTCATCTAGTCTGTAGGTTGGAAAAATTACTTTGGGTGGGCTACAACATTCAGTAGCTGGGATGGCAGGTGGATTCTGAGAGCTGTAGATCCCAAAAGTAACGTAACCACATAGTTATGGCCTGTCTCCCCAGAGGCTTATATTTCTAGCTAGTTTCTTATTTAATTCTTATATTGGGATTGAATTCCACCAGCCAGCATGAGCACCTGCTATGCTGGCTGTGGAGTTGTGGGAGTTATAGTCCCAAAAAGTAACTTTGCCAACCTATGATAAACACATACAGTACCATCATTAGGGGGAGTGTGGTGGTGTGGATCTCACCATATGACACCCCAAAGGAGGTTGTCACTCAGTGGGGTAGTACACCCTGGGTGGCAGGAGGCAGGCAACTGTCTTCTGGCTTCTAGATGGCCATGGCCACACAGGACTCGGAAGTCCTGGGGGGAGGAGGTTGTCTTCCAGGTCCCACACATTCATGGCCACATAGGACGCAGAAGGTTGGGAGAGGAGGCTGTTGAATGTCAGAAGTCTGGGGAGGCTGCTGAGAGGGCTGATTATGGCCCTTAACTTGGTGCTGCAGCACCATTCTAAGCACCACAGCAACAAGGTGATGGGAGTGCCTGTTTGGCCCCGTCCCGGAAGCTCTGACCCTCAGAAACCCTGTCTCCCACATTAGGTGACACCCTGGGCAGTGATGCCACTGAACACACACATTCTCTGTTTGAAACACAGCAACAATCAGCACTTAAAGATGCCTTAGAACAGTCTCCTGTCTCTTATCTACCTACCCTAACCTTACTGAGATGTAAACTGACACTCTATGGGATCTTTCCACCTCTTCTTTTCACACCCCTTTGTTCTTTGACTTCTACCCAAAGTGAAAGTAGCTTAATTCTGTTTTAGCTTAATACCCTTAAATAGCTTTCCTATCCTTAATAGTATTCTTACATTAAAGAGTTAGTTTTTTTTCTTTTGCCACTGGTGTCTTTGCTCCTTATTCAGAATAGCTACTACTACTACTACTACTACTACTACTACTACACACACACTCCAACACTCCTGAAAGGGATGAGCATGCCTGCCCTGCAGACTTAACCTGGTTGTGTACGTGCACCAGAAAAACAGAATAGTCTGAGAGGGGCAGCCATAGAGTAGACATCATAGAATCATAGACCTGAATGAAACTACAGTACTCCATATCCTGCAACATTTCACAGATGTCTCTTCCAAATTAGGACCCTTGGAGGGTATGCTATTCACGGTAGCTAAAAATGTTAGCTCCATTTTTTTGGCACTGGTTGCAAAAATGTTCATTTGACCTCCTCCCATACCACACCATACAGAATCCTTAGCAATGTTTTTTTGTACTGTCACACATAAATCATATATTTCCATATATCAGTGAGTATACTGGCAATAGTTGTGACATAATCAACTAGCAAAATTAAAAGTACAGTATACCTTTAAATTACAATAGCATATGCACAGCCTAAATGTATTTACATGCACATGGTTTCATGTGGTTAAAGTTAAAATTTGGTAAGATGTGATTTTAAAAGAAAATTTTAAAAGAATCTTTTTTTTTTTGCATGGATCGTCCCCTGAGATGCATGGATCCGTGGGTGTCATGGAGGATTCAGCCCTGGCATGAGTGGATCTGTGGGTGCCATGGGGGATACTCCCCTGGGATGCATGATCCATGGGTGCCATGGGGGATTCAGCCCTGGCATGGGTGGATACATGGGTGTCATGGAAGATACTCCCCTGGGATGCATGGATCTGTGAGTGCCATGGGGGATACTCCCCTGGGATGCATGGATCTGTGGGTGCCATGGGGGATACTCCCCTGGGATGCATGGATTCATGGGAGCCATGGGGGATTCAGACCTGGCATGGATGGATCCATGAATCCCATAAAGGATTCTCCCCTGGGATGCATAGCGACAGCTGATGCATGCGGCCACAACTCTGAGTGCTTGTGTAACCGGAAACAGGCACATGCGCATCATATGATTGACATTTAAAAAATGGGATGGATCAAACACGTCTGAGATTGAGACTCAATTTTGTTGTGGTGCATGTGGTTAACATGAACTGTGTTAAATAGACATGGAGGTATTTGGTAATGGAAAATGTAGTGTGAACTTTGTTTCTGTTCAAATTGATTTTGCGATCCTGGATCTATTCGACTCAAAAACCAGTTTAAATGCAAATGTGAATGACCCTTCAGATTGCATGTCGCTGTGTGCCACCCCAAAGACCTGAGTGGACTTTGACACCAGTGCCCAGAATCAGCTTGGCAAGCTCAGGAAGGGAGACAACCAAGTAGCTGAGCAAGCAGTACATCAGCAGAAATCCCCACATGAAAGAATAGTAAATTGGGGCTTTTCTGGGTGTTGCTGATATAGGGATGGGTATCAGCATTTCCCCTCGCCACAGACTAGTGATTCTTAAACTGACTGACACAAGCTAGAGCCAGAAAAGCTCCAATTTCTCCTTTTCTTGCAGTCAGGGCTACAGTGTTGCCACATCCTACATGCAAAATGAAATGTAGTGCCAGATGGATTGAGGAGAAGCATTTCCTTGGTCCCTGCTGTCTGGCATTTTGCGTAGTAGGGAAGAAAAAAAAGTCTTAGACTAAACACTGCTTTCCCCAGATTGTGAAATTGCTAAGAATTGTCTGTGGGAGATTCCAAGTCTCCTTCTTAGAACTACATCTCCCAGGATTCCATGGATAGAAGTCTTTATTAGATTGGCTTACATGTTGTGTTGATGTGACCTTTCTTATGAGATAATTCCCTGGGTTTCTGTTAAGTTCACTTTGTCCTCCGTACTACTTATGTGCTCCGCTTCTTAGGTTTCTAGAATGAAATCACAGGCTCTACAAAGCTGACCATTGTTACTTTTCTTTATTAAACAATCATCTTACAGGTTTTTCCAGTTTCCTCATATCCTATTATTTCCTTCTGGTTTCGTTAATACAAACACCTATAATGTGATTTTGGTTCTTTTCTCAGCGTCTTTTGACTGCTGATGACTATGTAAGCGAATGGTGTGTTTGTTTTGTTTTATTGTGAACAAGAATGATGGTGGATGACATTACAAAGCAATGTAAGGAAGACTTAGTATTGTTACATTGGAAATAATACTATGTAATTATAAGAGACCTGTGAAATTCTAAGCCCATTTTACAGAGATGTATTTCGGGACCTGAACTTGAAGTGTACTTTATGTACTAAAAAATGTCCGCCAGCCCACCCTAATTCATTTCACTCCTTTTTACGGGCAAAACCAATCATGTTGCTTTTCCACTGTGGATGCACATGCGATAAGTTCCTCCCGAAGCAGTTTCAATATGTGGGCAGTTATGTGGTGCTACTGGTTGTGATTATGCTCCTCTCCCCTCTCCCCTCAGAATTCCCAAGCAGGCTGTTTTTCATCCCCTCTCAAGTTCTTTTCTTTTCTTTTCTTTTCTAACTTAATGGATTACCACGATCACACAATTGTGCCAAAGATAAAAATAGATAGATACTGAAAGGCATGCTGGGAATGGCATAGGGGAGGGAGGTGTGGCTATGGAGGCTGGCATGGAGAAGACAGAGGCTGGGACAGAAGCATCATCATCACACTTTTGAAGAGCTGTATGATAATCATGTCCCCAATCCAGTATGTTTGCATATCTTAGACTAAGGGCCGATGCAGACTGCCCCTAAGGAGTGGCTCTGTGCCACCCCTGGGAGTGCCGGATCGGGGTCGTGGCAACCACATGCTGTGGCCCCAATCCAGCCTTTTGCTGCTCCCCAAAGAGCTGGCAAATGCCGCTCCTTTTTGGGGCAGCAAAAAGCTGCCCTTAGAGCCGTGGTTACAGCTCTTTTGCGCCCCTTTGGCACAGTGTGTGTGCATGCTGCACCAACGGGTTGCGCTGATGCTGCGCGCCATGCAATTGGGCATGTGACGTGACAGTGACATTGGGGAGGAGTCGGGGCAGCCGGTGTGTGGTTGCCTTGCCCCAATTCCACCCCCAGGTCGGCCCTTTAGGCTGGTCTGCATCGGCCAACACAATTATGGTGCCTTATGACAGGCCTACCCAGAATAAAATTATCTTAAAATTGGTTTCCTCCCACAAGATGCTCTCCTCCTTTTCACCCCTGCCTGCTCCGGAGTCTCCATTGCTTTTATAGATTTAATTTGCTGTCTTTGTCTTAAATTTGTTTTGTTTTAAACTGGTTTTAACAAAGACTGTATTTAATATATATTTTAATAAGGGGGTATTGTCAATTGTTGGGGTTTGTACATGTTTTTAACTGTAAGCCGCCTTGATTGCTACGGCAAAAGGCGGGGTAGAAATAAAAATTATTATTATTATTATTATTATTATTATTATTATTATTATTATTGTTGTTGTTGTTGTTACAAGCCTAGTGTAATAAAGTCCTAAGGGTATTCAGGCTCTCTGCTATTCAGACACCTGCTCTTGTCTTTATTATTCATATCTTCAAAATGCTTAGAGAAATCACACTCAATAAATTTTGGTTCCAGTGCAACACTGTGGCTCTCCTGCTTATGTCTGTGTTGAGGATGGCATTTCGCATCTCATGAAACCGTCATGTTTGAAAGCACTTCCTGTCCACCAGCATAATAGTGGATCCTGCAGGGCTCACAGGTTAAAGCACTTTTTGATTACCAGGAACAGTGATGTGCTGCCAAATCTCATAAATTCTTGCTAACATGGTAAGGGAGGGATTATGGGGACTGCAATCCCAAACGTTTCTGGAGGGCCTTAGTTGCCCTTCCTGATCTGTATGGTAGAAAGCACAAAAATACCTGGCAACAATTGTCAAGGAAACCATTGAAGAATAATTTTGGGGTCTGTATTGTAATTCAGACTATTTCTAAATATGTTGCTGAGATCTAGATTTGCTTTCCACAGAAGAAAAGAGCTGTTGTCCACCAAATGTGCTAATATCCTTCCATTGAGGAGAGGAGAGCTCAATGATGCAACATGCCACTTTCTAAGGGCTCTTCCACACTAATGCAAAAAAAAAAAAAAAAAAAAGAAAAAAAAAGAAAATGCTCTCTCAGCAAATAGTGATGGTTGATGTCTGCTGGAGCTGCCTGAACATTCACAAGCATCTAAGAAATAGACCAAGTCTATGAAAGCTTATGCTCACTTAAAGGGTCATTCACACTATGTTATAAAGGGGTTTTAAAAGGGGGTCGTTCATACTTGAATTGGTTTGGAAACTGGTTTAAACGTGGGTCGTTCACACTTGAATCAGGTTTTTCCAACCCGAATTGGGGTGGGCCATGTCAAATCCCCCTTAGCACAGGTTTTCCGATATTGAGTTCCCCCCATTTCTTTTCCAAAAAAACAGGTTTTATCAGGGTGCCGCCAATGAGAACTTGCTGCTGATCAGATTTGGGGCTTCCTGAAGGGAGGGATCCATGGTAGAGGGTGGGCAGAGGGGCAGATCATGCCTATCCCATCTACAGGGTGGCAAGCACCATTTTTGTGTTTTGAGCTTAGTTGCCGGCTCTGAGTGTTTTCAAATTTCCCATTGGTGTGCCCTTTAAACAACCGCTCAGCTGTTTTCCTTTTCTGTTCTTTTCCCCCCAAGTATGCCATTGCCTGATTTTGGACCTCGTGAAAGTCGGGGAAGGGGGTGTCTTCTGGGAACATTTTTTTTTAATAATTTTTTTTGACAGACTATGCAATCTGTTGCATTTGCGTGGCTACCACGCAGGGTGATTCGTTCTCTGAGTGTTAATTCCTCCCTCCCCCGGCTACTATATCACTCTGCTGTTTCAGTTTTCTGCTTTTTGTGGTATTCCCCAATGAAGCCATGGCAAGGAGAAGTGGATGGGTAGAGGGTGGAATGGGGGAAAGAGGTGGGAGGAGAAAAGAGGGAAGGATGGAGGGATGGAGGAGTCTTCACCAGCCAGCTTTGGTGCTCCCCATCCCTGTCAGGGGCACAGAGGAGATCTGATGCTCCCACTGCTGCCAGCTCTTTGGGGTTGGGGGTCTTCTCTTCCTCCTCCTCTTCTTCCCAAAGGAGGAGATAGATAGATAGATAGATAGATAGATAGATAGATAGATAGATAGATAGACAGATAGATAGACAGATAGATAGACAGGGAGAGAGAGAGAGTGAGTGAGTGTGTGAGAGAGAGAGCCAGGGAGCACAACCAGCAGCAGCAGGGGCTCCCACTGTGCCCAGGCCTTCCTCTTCACCTTTTCTCTCTATTGTCCAGTGCTGCTTTCACTTCTTTCTGTGTCTCTCACACCCCCTTCCCACGTTTCCACCATGGGCCTCCCAAAATACACATCCCACACATTCACATCCACACACTCCATTGCCTTGTTTGACATTGGCGCCTCTCTCTGTCCTTGACACATAGATACACACCGTGTTAGCCCAGAACCCCAGCCCCCCTCCCAAAAAAACCCTCCCAAGTGGGCAGAGGTGACAGCTCAGGGTTGTGGAGACCAAGAGCATCTCTGGCTAGTGTGGAAAGAAAGGGCTCCCCATCATCATCATCATCATCATCATCATCATCATCATCATCATCCCAGATGTCTTCACTGCCAAGGAGGACTAAGGCACCGCAAAATGGAGGACATGCCCAAATAAAAGCTAAAAGCAGTCATAGAAAGATAAACTCCATGCTTCTCAGTCAGGCTTCTAAGGGAGGGCATTTGGACATTTTTCCTGGACAGGAGGATGAAATGGAGGACATGTCCTGGGAAAGGAGGATGGTCTTCTCACCCTGTCCCCATCCCAGGGTGACCAGACAGATGTCGTCTCCACTGGGGGGAGGGGGATGAGGCACCACAAAATGGAGGATGTGCAAGGGAAATGGAGGACATGCTTCAATAAAAGCTCATATAAATATAGAATGCGTGCTTCTTAGTCTTGCTCAAAATGGAGGACATTTTGGACATTTGAGGGGCTAGCCACCAGTGACATCAGTGGAGTATGCATCAGAAATGGCAACAGTGGATACAAATCGGCATCACCAACGATGACAATGGAATTGGTATGACGTAGATGTGCATCATTTGATTGACAGAACAGCAACAACCAAAAGACCTGAACATGATCAAATGTGATCGATATGGAGGATCCATTTTGAATGAGTACTTATGTCAATGTGAACTTTGAGAGGGTTAAATTGCACCAGAGAGATTTGATCCGCATAAACATAGTGGGAATTTCAATTCGGGTCAGATTTGGTATTGCATTAACAAATGCATGATTGAATCTTCCCGGATGTACCAGGAACAAAGTGCTAGGCGCCATCAGCTCTGAAGAAATAATCCAATTTGACACCACTTTAACTGCCATGGCTCAATGCTATGGATTTCTGGGAACTGTACTTTTGTGAGACATTTAGCCTTTGATGTCAGAGAACTCTGGTGCCCCAACAAACTACAGTTCCCTGAATTCCATAGCATTGAGCCATGGCAATTAAAGTGGTGTCAAAGTGTATCTTCAGTTCAGATGCAGCCTTAGTCTCAAAGGTCCTACAAGATCCCTTTGCATATTGTGTTTCTAGACTAACATGGTTAGTTATGTTGT
>CM034708.1:84793261-84807608 GCA_020142125.1 Phrynosoma platyrhinos | reverse complement strand
ATGGATGGAGAGGGTCCACCGGAGGGTTCTGGCGAGCAGCGGCGAGGTGAGGGGTGCACCTGAGGGCAGCCCACCTGGAGGAGGCGGAGGAGGAGCCGCCGGGGCCCAAGCCTTCTCACCATGTCACCATCCCTCCTCTATTTGTTGTTGTTGTGTGCCGTCAAAGGATATGGTAATAGCTACGACAGTTCAAAAAAGATATGGAAAAACTGGAGTGTGTCCAGAGGAGGGCGGCTAAAATGGTGAAGGGTCTGGAAACCATGAGGAACAACTTAGGGAACTGGGTATGTATAGACTAGAGAAGAGATGGTTAAGAGGTATATGATAGCCCTGTTATGTCTGATTGGTTGATCGTAATAATAAATATATGATAGCCCTGTTTAAATATTTGAAGGAATGTCATATTGAGGAGGGAGCTAGCTTGCTTTCTGCTGCTCCAGAGAATAGGACCTAGAACAACGGATGCAAGCTACAGGAAAAGAGATTCCACCTCAACATTAGGAGGCACTTCCTTACAGTGAGAGCTGTTCGACAATGAAAGACACTCCCTTGGAGTTTGGTGGAGTCTCTTTCTTTGGAGGTCTTCAAACAGAGGCTGGATTGTCATCTGTCGGGATGCTTTGATTTTGAGTTCCTGCATGGCAGGGGGTTGGACTGGATGGCCCTTGTGGTGTCTTCCAACTCTATGATTCTATGAGTCATTTCCAACTTAGCAAGGTTTGTTCAGAAGGAGTTCACCTTTTCTTTCCTCTCCTCCTCTTCCTCTCTCTGTGGCAGTCATTCTTCCTCCCCCCCATGTGAACAACAAAGGGGATTAAAAGGGGAGTAAACAGCCCCGGAGAGATTTGATTACAAAATGACCTGGATTCCACACCAGGTGGGAATAAGCCTAAAGTAATTCCTCAAAGTAACTTTTGTAGGCCTTCTATCTTCCACCATATCTATTTTCCACCTATCTTCCACCGCCCTTCCTTTCCCACTAAATGTTTAAGCATCACTGCACTGCTGATCTCTCTCAAATTTTTGAATTTGGAGGTGTGTCACTCCTATGTAGTTATTAATATATGCTAGTTTTGCCTAGGCCAAAGTTAATTGCATGTCCTCCAGCAAGAGAGCAAGCACTGGAAAGGGAAAATGTTGCCCTAATAACAGTCTCAGGATGCAGGATACACACAAAGATATTTAATTTGATGGGACCCCAGATATTAATACCCAAATGTCCCACCATTGACTATGCTGGCTAGGCATTCTGGAAGTATCATCTAACAATACTGGAGAGAGCATCGTGGGGTATCAATGACCTAATGCTTCTCTTCAGTCGTCCACATCCTTTGTTCTCTTCACAAGAAGGTTTGGGATTGCTGGTGCAGCTCAGTGTTTGAAGATGAAGGACATGGAGAACTTCAATAGAGAGGTAGATGAAGGGGTGAGAGAACTTTGTGGCATGAAGAAAAACAGAGTGGATAAAGTACTGCTGTTAGTCTGCAACTCCCAGCATTCCTCACTATTGACTATGCTGAATGGGGCTGGTGAGAGTTGCAATCGTCAATAAAATAAATATGATGCTTTCCAGCTACTTCTGTGTCTTTGATGTCAGGCCATAAAGGTTAAAAGACATTATTGCTATCAAACATATGTTATTTTTCTTCATGGCATCTAATAAGAAAAAACACCAAATAATATTGAAATTAAAGCAGTTTAGAAAGGTAGCTAGTGTAAACAACAGAAAACCCAACATATTTCAAGTTACACTTGAAATTCAGGACAGATGCAGAACAGACAAAAAAAGGACATAGTTCTCACAAATGAATGATAGGGTTTGCTAACAAAGGATATGGTGATGGCCAGCACCTTACCCCCAAGGGAATAAGAGTGTCAGTGGGTAGTACTCATCATTACTATAGACTTCCTCCAGGATTTCAGACAGCATACTTTGGAACACACATTTTTGAGAAGCAACAAGGATAGATGGGTCTTATGTCCTGTCATGGACTTTCTAGTTGCCCAATGTGAGAAACAAGACACTGAATAGCATCGGCCTTTGGCATGATCCAGCAAGGCTATTATGTTCTTAATAAATGCCCAAACAGAGGATCCCTGGAAAACGTTAGCTTACTAGAATGTATTTCAGCATCATCTAATTAAAAAAACCCTGCCTTTTAAAAACTGTTTCAGATCTTTTCCTAGTGAAGATCTGAGCACAGCTTCAGCTGCCTCTGGCTCCAATCCTACACACACGTAAGGGCCATTAAACTCAACTGAACTTACTTTTGAAGACATGGAAGGCATAGTTAGGTCTGATACTGTTTATGATAAATAAGATGTTCATTTCATTGTTTCAGAGGAAAAATCACTTTCCATTAGTATGACAATTTTCAATGCTACAATTGGTGTAATGCTTAACTGAATTGAAAACATAGCACATAATCAACTGGAAAACCCCTAAGATCATTTTAAGGAAAATCCCCTTGAATAGTCCCATTTCTTTCCCACAGGCATAACTGAATACTTGATTCTTTCAAGGTACACTTCATTGAGAATGAAATCAGGGTCTACTACAAATCTTATTTAACTTGATATAACTTATTTGATTTTGTATTATGATTAAAGAATTAGAATTCTAATTAACATTCAGGAATGAATCTGTTTCTTCCACTGAAGCTGCTTTTGTATCTTATTTCATGGAAACCTGACAAATACAAATCTGTCTTTCTCAAATCATGCCATCAATAGGTTTCTTCTTGGAGATTTGTGTATGATTACTATTTCTCACATATTTTAAACATGCAAATGTTCTTTAGAATGGCCTTTTTTAAAAATACAGTAATACAAGAAGCAGATTTTCTTCTGTTGCTGAGTTGCATGTGTGGACCTTTGATCTTTTGTCACAGAGGTGAAGAACTGCAAGATGGTCAGAAAGTGGAGCAGCTGTTAATATATGTCACTGCTTTGAAAGGTGGGCAGTGGCTCTGTTGGTTGTGGGATATTGGAGTAATTGTGTCTTAAACAAAAGAAAAATATTTTGAGTGACAGGTAATATGGACTGACATGTATTCCATATGACAGATACAGATAGTTGAGTCATGGGCACATGGCATGAAACAAAGTTGCACCAAACTTGCATCATGCTATGTGACCCAGAGTAATGACCCAGAACCACCCTCCTATATAAGTGGGCCAAGAGACTGGTCATTTGAGGGTTTGTGTGGAGTTATAGTTGGAGTTGTGGTTGGAATTTGATGGAGAGAAGTCAGTGTGTGTATATATATTCTGTATTGTACACATTGTAGCTGAAGATAAAAGCCTCCAGAACTTTGGATGAACCACTATGTCTGTGAGTCTTGTTTTTTGTGTGAAAAATATCTCAGAGCATCACCAATACAGACAGCTGATATTTTGCTTTTGTGGTTTTCTTTTTCTGCTGCTACAATATTGTTTGGCTGCATCTGGATTGGTTTGTCTCGAGACTGTGCTGGTAGTTGGCTTTTTCCCTCGCCAACATGGGATTCTGGGAATCATAATTCAAAAAAGTCAATTATCTGAGCTCCTTCTACCATACTATGTTAACTTACATGCC
The DNA here is from genome assembly GCA_020142125.1 of Phrynosoma platyrhinos. Lineage (NCBI taxonomy): Eukaryota > Metazoa > Chordata > Lepidosauria > Squamata > Phrynosomatidae > Phrynosoma > Phrynosoma platyrhinos. The sequence goes on along the minus strand of CM034708.1, from coordinate 84,804,031 downwards.
AGGCTGTAAGCTAAGTGCTAAAAGCAGTGAGGTCCCATGTTTCCTTGAAGGCGAAGGATAGGGATAGAAAGCTAGGCTTGCCAAGAGCTAGATAGAAGTTCCGCTGGCATTCATTTCTCAGATGAAAAGAAGGAGTTATAACCAATTATAACCAGCCCAGGATGCTCCATCCTCTCTACTTCTATTGTATGCCCACCACCACCCTCTGCTTTCCATAGAGAGCAGGATTATACTACGTATGTTTTGTACATCTAGTAAGCACAGCTTTAAGACATGCAGCAGATCCATGCCATCTTCCATGATCATGGTAACAATAGCCCAATCTTTAAAAGCAAATAATGTCATATGTATCTGTATTAAGTATGCTTATGATTAAATATCAAGATGTGAAATAGCAATTCTTAAATCCAACTGCTAGTCTCCAGCTAGAGCAGAATTATGGTCTCTACATAAATGCTCATTGACCAAGTTACCATCCATTCACTGAGTGTAGTCTGAGCTGGGGGTAGCAATTGTTGGATTTATTTATTTAAATATTCATTTATTTATTCATTATTCATTCATTCATTCATTCATTCATTCATTTATTGAAATATTTATACCCCATTCTGTACTGAAAGATCTCAGAGCGGCAATTCAAACAATTTAAAACATTAAAACAATAAAAGATAATTAAGTTGTCTCAAACTGTTAAACAACTTAGTAATTCAAAACAAAACAGTTTAAAGTTATGTATCCCATACCCTCACTTTCCTTATTTGGCAGGAACAGTCCCAATAAATCCTCTGTCCTTCTACATTTTCAGTAGCTTTTAAAATGCCCTAGTTTCTCTTTCCTCCTCCTACTTACCCCCTTTGTCCTCAGTTTACTTCAACTGCATTTTGAATGGAAACTGCATTCAAAATGGAAAAATAGTTTGCGCACATTTTACTCAGCAGGAGGGAAAGGAAAAGAAGGGAAGGAATCATGCCCTTCCCAGTAGGTCCAAGCAAAAGCAAACTGCTGCAGCCTCTCCTAGCTTGTGTGTTATTTCTCATTAATAACCTTTGCCATTTTGGTAACAATCTAACGTTGCTTGGCCACCCATGTCCTGGTTTACCTGTGAAATATTGGAGGATAAGCAATGCATATGTACAAACAATGCAATGCAGGCAACATCTATGCCATTTGGCCTCCAAAGGCAGGGCCTTCCATTACCGGGGTGCTTTGATAGAGAAGGCCTTCTTCCACCTTCTCTGACAGTCCCCATTTAATTTGACAGAGAAGAGGATGCTTCCAACACATCTCAATCCTTGTGCAGCTATATATTTAGGACAAGCTTCCCATCTAACAGCTTTAAAGGAGTGAGTCCAGCTGTTGAATTGCAACTCCCAGCAGTTCCAGCCTGCACAATCAACGGTGAGGAATGCTGAAAGTTGTAGTCCAACAACAACTTGAGGCCAGCATAATTCCCACCCATCTTAATTATAAAAAGATCTAAAATTTCCTGGCAATCTATCAAATTTACAGTAGTTTGATAGCTACAATTATGTTCTAAACAAACTTTCCTTTGCAGGAAAAAAAATATTGCAAGACTCAGTTTCTATCCCCACATAGCACACAACTAGAGTGACTTGCAAAATGTTGAAAAACTAGTTTAAGTCGGGCCAAGTGCCAACTACTGTACATTTCCTTATTCTCCTTGGCCTGTGCACTAGCTACAAGGACAAAGCATAAGGAAGTTTGCTTTCTTTGGGAGGTGGAATTAATTGAAAAAGAAAGTTAAAAGCAGAGTCAACTCCTGTTGAACAAAATCCTCTTTATAAGGCCTCCCATTTTGTTTTTAAATCCCAACCACACAGCAGGAACACCCCTGGATTCTGTAAGATGGAACCATGGCAGTTAAAGTGGTGTCAAACTGCATTATTGATACAGTGTAGATGCACCCAAGATCTATTTCTGGTCTGAAGAATCACGTGAAGATTCAACAAAAATGACCCCATTGTTTTAGCAAGCCCAACATTGATAAGAGACATTTCCCAAATGGATGACAAGGATCAGTTTTTAAGGAATATTTTATTGACTACCTCCTAAGAAAGCACTTTTAAATGAAACAACAACACACAAAAGAACAGGAATACAGAAACATCTACACTAATAGCACATTTTTAAAATAAGGCAAACATATATATTTTTATAGTTTGTTCTTAACCTAAAAAAAAGTTCACATTTCAAGTCATAACTTGCTTCAGTAGTGTATAAATGAAATAGTTCAGAAATGGTTATAAAGTCAAGCCACAAACTGGTGGCTCATGTGTGGCCAGAAGGGCCTTGATGATCCTGTTCTAGCAAGTACCTTTGCGCCTGCCCAGAGTTCCTATGGACAAGTGCATTTTCAAAACTATTGCCCAATTTTAGTTTGGGGTCTACTGTTTCTGAAGATACTATACATATCTATGTAAAATACAGTAAGAAATCCACTTCTGTAAAAAAAGCAACAACAACAGTAACACAAGTACCTGGGTATGTTGGTTCAAGCCCTCAATTTAATAAAGCTTTTTATAATATAGGCTCAGGTCTCATCATCATCATCATCATCATCATCATCATCATCTTGCATGATGGGATAAAATAAAGCCAGGGCAGAGAGAAGAAAGGGGTGATTAACTTTACACTTAGGCCCAGAACATTGAAAAGCTATTTTTTTGTACTAGAATGCTCAGAATCCCCTAAGCCAATATGGCCTACTGGGAGTTATAGTCCAGGAAAGTAACCATTTCAATGCTCTACTTACGTCTTTTCCATTAGCAGCCATTCCACAAGGGCTTGCACAGTGCAGTCTTGAAAGAGTGCTTGACCGTGCGGGTGGGATAAAACAAAATCGTTTTTAAAACTTTGTATTTATACATGTTAATGCTTTTATATTGTTTTTAATTGTATTGTTTTAAATTTGCTGCTTGCCGCCTTGAGTCCCTGTAGTGGGAGAAAGGTGGGATATGAGTGAATTAAATAATAATAATAATAATTCAGGAAGTGGCAGTCCAAGAACCACCAGAATTCATGCCAAGTTCTCAGCAAAGCTCCAACTGCTGAAAGTGGCCAGGTTCTTAAGTAAACCGACTGCATCTGCATCTCTCTTATGTATGAATGTTCCTCCCTATATAAAAATACAAGACCTCTCCAAAACACCATCAGTGGGGAAGTGCACTTCTTGCCTAGCTTTGATCTTGCTAGGCTAAGCTTTTCATAGGATGGTGAGACTTCTTTTTGTATTTAGGAACATTTTACTATTTGTGCCGACCCCATCAATCTGATACAAAGTCCAAGAGAGGTATGCCATCTCAGGGCAATCTAGGCTATGGTAAAGATTCAGGGCTCAATGCAAATCCTTGGGGCTTGTATTCCAAGAGTGACAAGACTGTCCTGGGATGCCACATTAAAGCAAACTAACTGCATAAAAGCATTTCAGTAGTTAAGGTGGCCCTTTGAGGTAGGGTGTAGCAGTAATTCCAGCAATAGCAGATTTATTTCTTTAATTTTTTTTTAATAAAAGTCCACCCTTTGGAGGGAAAAAGAACAATGATAGCTATTTTCCCCCATTTCTCTTGAAAATGATGCTCTTGAAAATATGTGTATTTCATATTACAATTTAAATTCAAGAAAGTTTTTTTTTCTTACTAGGACTGCCTAGACTATTATAAATTATAATTAACTGCATATAATGATGTTTAAATAATCATTAACTAAGTTTGTGCATTTCACCTTTGCCTTATGGATCCACACTGGCTGCATTTGCATGTCACACTAAGCCATGGTTTGTTGGTTTACACATTAATTGTTCTACACACAAGCAAATATATCACAGTTTGTTTTCCCCATTTTTTTTTTTTTGGTCTATTTTACTTCTTGGGAAACAAACCAGGGACAATCCACAGTTTTGGAACTCAGGTGTAATGATAAGCCATGGTTTTTAACAAATGAGAGTTCATACACTAAGAAGAAACCATGACTTCTACTTGAATTGTGGCAATTTGACAAACCATGGCTTATTTGTAGGCATGAATTCAGATACAACAAGAAACCAGAATTCAACAAATCACAACCTGGTTTACTGTTATGTGCAAAATTGACCATTAAATGCACCACTACATGTGCAGGTTGGAATTCCAAAACGTTGTACATATGCCCCAGTAGTTCTCTTCAATTTGCTAGTGTTTCCATAATTGCTTCCATGTCCTCATGCAGGAATAGGAGATTTTCAGACTTGTGGCACCATCTCTTTAAAATGATTGGGGTGAAGGGGTGGGGAAGTGCTATAGACGCTTCTGAATATGTAGAGAAACTGCCTTAGAAGTCCTTCAGATCCCACCCATCAATGGTATATTATTTATTGCACACCTCACTTTACTAAAGTATTTAGGTGGTACCAGGGCATGTCACCATAACACAGATTGAACCACAGTCCAAACCAAAGTTTACTGTATTTTACACTCACTATTCTACTAACTAAAGCCTTTAAACAGGCCACAAAATACTTCAATAATATTACTTAACAAACATCTTTTGAAATAAAACATTGAAATAAAATATTGGCTCTGTGGCATAGCCACATGGCCATAACAAAAAGCAAAATAAAACAACTCTTTAAGATGTATTGTGAAGATATTTACATGCTGTTATATTTAACAGTGGTCCCAATCCTTACTTCTCCAATGTTCATATGGAACTCCCCATAACAATGGTGAGAACTGTGAGTGGAAGGGTGCATAAGGCAAGAGAATAATTGCCATTTAATTGTACTACTACACCCATATTTCAATATGAAACTTGGTAAAGCTACTGTAAAAAGCAGGATTGGGTTTTTTGTTTTGTTTTTGTTTTGCTTTTTGTCAAGAGCACATTTGCTTCTAGATTTCAGTGGTGTACATTCTCTGTCTCTGCAGTGTACACTTTAAAAGAGTAATAACTAGCATTTGGGGCTGCACTTTTTATGGGAATACAAGAACACATGGGCATTAAAAAGGATTATTCATAGGCACACATATGCCCAGAGATGAACTGTACAGTATGGTGAAAAAAGCTGTAAGAAGTCACAACCAACCATCCGTTATTGTATCTCTGCACATGTAGGGGTTCCAGATAGCTACTGCATATGCCTTCTATCTGCAAATTTACCTCTTCAGCACCACTTACATTAGGTACAGTTTTCGTCAGGGATTTGAATATATCACAGTTCTGTGAAGATATCGAATGCCCTTACAATATGGTAATAGCTAACCTTCTTAAGAAGGTAAATTATGTGGCCTGAAAGTTTCAAAAAAATAGTCAAAGATACAGGTGACTAATTTCAGCTTAGTTCATTTTGGCTAGAATTCATCAGAATTTGTAGATTTCATTCATATTTAAAAGTGAAACAGCGTTTGAAATAAAACAGTGAAATAAAATATTGGCTCTGTGGCACCATCTCTTTAAAAATAATTAATGGGGAAGAAACCAAAACTGGCACACTCCCTTATCCCTAATTCTTAAATGGCTGCATTTGGACTGTTGTGTATTTAGCCAAATTGGAATTAGAGGGCAACATTTAGAATATTAGACTGTAATTGTCTAATTAGTAATTGCCACCTCCTTTTTCTGTTAAAAAAACTCTGAAAAGATATAATTTAGAAATGTCCAGCTCAGGCCAAACCTGGGAAATATATGTGTTCATATTCCTATTGTGCTGAAAGTGGTAAACCCAAACTGGAAAAAAGCAATACAAGTTAAAGAGTATAGAATGTATGCTAGAAAATATCCAGATAACCAGAGATCCTTTTTCCCCATCACTTTGTGTCCTGGGGTTTGAGACAACATATCATCATAGGAATTTATCACACAGGACGGATCCCATACAGAAACTCGAAACCCCCCACAAAAGCAGGTAGATTTTCAGACAATGTTGGGACATTAATCCAAACAGAAACTAGACAAAACTCGCTCCCTTTTACTTTTGGAAAATCCCGAAAGTAAAAAAGAGCGGGCTTTATTAACTTTCTGTTTGGTTTAATGTCACGCTAATGCTTATTAACGCCAACGCATTTGAAAATCAACCTGCTTTTGTGGTTTTTTTTCCGGATTTTAAAATCCCTTTTCTGCACTTTGCTACCTGTGTGATAAACTCCATAGACTGGCAGGTGTCAATAAATGCAAGGAGTTCATACTCTATTTCTCTCTCTCTCTGACATTTCGATCAAAATACTTATGAACAGATATGACAAAAGAGCTTAAGTATCAACTGCTACCTGATTATTTTCATATTTTATTTTATGATATCATGGATTGTATGTGTTGCTTTCTATATGCAAAACCTGGTACTGAGGAGGTAAGAACTTTGATTAAACAATATATGGAAAGCCAGTTTCCCAACAGAGGAGTAGCACACTGAACACATACATCTGCAGATAACATATGGAACAACCTAGATTCACATGTGCAGTGATACCATAAGGATCCATAAACCTATGTTTGTTTTTATGTTAGGTTGACCATTTCTGTAATAAATTTATACCATTCTTATAAAATATAAATGGTCTGCATCTGCTTGTGTCTAAAAATTACAGGATGCTGATGAATACAAAAGATGGCTCTGTGGAAAATGCAAAAAAAAAAATTTTTTTTTTTCCCTTAACGTTAAGCATAGTTCAACATGAGCAAATATAAGGGGCCTTTTTAAATAACAACAGGTGTTCAGTTGTGGCTCTAGATAACAAAGAAACCATACAAATGCCTGGACATAATGTACACATCTCAGACACTTTCAAATTGCACTTTCCAGTTTAACTTTTTAAATAAGACACATGTTTGTGTATAGATATATATATAGATATAGATATATTTAAAAAATCTATTACATGTATTTTTAAATATCTAATAGAGTTTTCAAAATATATTGTTTAAAAACTTTTCCCTACCTGCTCAGGTGCACTTTTTAATATTTAGTTGATATATTATTAAAGGCACTACAAAATAGAAATCTCTGGAGTGCAGAACTTGCTAAAAAATAACCTTCATGCCACAAATATAGTGAAGATAAAATTGAAAAAAAACAAACTACTACAACTGTATATAAACCTGTAAAGAAGAATGGGTCCTGAAAAATAAGCCATTTTAGAAATGTAAGCATATAGGCATATTAAAATATTTTTTAAAAAGCCTAAAAAGTTAGTAAAAACTTCATGCGTATAAAAGATTTCAAACATGATGATACATTTGATATAAACTTCACTTCCAGGTTTTATCATCAGTTTACCATCTTCGGGGCATTTTCTTCTGCAGTAGATTCATTCTTCATAAATAGTAAAATGTTCCTTCAAGGTTTCCCCATCACATCCCATCCCGTCCCACCCTCACCAATGGCCAGCAGTCTCAATAAGTTTGGTAGACATCATGGATTGGAACCTGGATTGTTGCAGCTGGAAATGCCTGAGGGATGTACCCAGCATATCCCCCATAAGCTGCCGCGGCAGCTGCCGCAGCTGCATTCTTCTGTAGTGTGGCTATTGTCGCCGTAGCCGGAGCAGCAAATGGAACATAACTGGCACCGTAGATTCCTGCAGCTGGAATTCTCTGCACATTTGGAGCCATGGTGTACACAGGAGTTATAGGCCGGCCCTGGAAACAAGCATTTTAAAGCGTCAAACCCCAAATGGATTTTTGATAGGAACCAGAGTGACGTATTCTTCATACTGAAACAGGGTGGATGACAGGTGCAGCTCTAGGGCCCAATTTTTACTTCTACCCAGAGACTGAACAGATTGACAAAGCACAAATACCTTCCACTTTTCTGAAAAGTCCAGAGGTCCACTGAGTAGCCATTTTAAAATATTACAGGATGCAGTGGGGAGGCCTTCCAACCAATTTAAAAGGTGAATAGGTGCTCCTAGATGCTTCCTCCTTTGGAAGTATATTGGAGCACCAATTCACCAACAGCTGCTTTGAATATATATATATTATATATATATATATATAATTTGCCCCTTTGGTCATATTTTCAAAACAGCTGTTGGTCCCAGGTGTAAGATGGAATCTCTCTATAACAAGAAAAATGATCTGAGATATACCGTACATATATATATATATATATATATATATATATATATATATATATATATATATATATATATATATATATATATTATTCATTCAAAGCAGCTGTAGGTGAATTGGTGCTCCTATATACTTCCAAAGGGGAAAGCATTTAGGAGCACCTATTCACCTTTATATGATCAAAGGGACAAATTATTATATATATAATTGGCTCCTTTGGTCATATTTTCAAAGCAGCTGTTGGTCCCAGGCATAAGATGGAATCGCTGTATGTCAAGAAAAATGATCTGCTTAATTTATTACAGGGTTGGGGAAAGTGCAGCACTGGGACTTCATGTGGATCTCCAAGGCAGTGTATGCAGCTCTTGATCCCACTCAACTCTTTTCTTTTGACTGTCCTTTTTCTGACAATATATTCTGATAATGAAGAGTTTCCACCTTGCTCCAAGCACCAACAGCTGCTTTGAAAATCTTTATACCTCTCAACCCATATGAATTTTAACACATATTGAAACATCACAGGACTTTACACTATGTAGTTTAATCCTTTGTAGTAAGAGACACTTTAGAATTGTGGACATGAATTTTGGAATAAAGTCAATGGCAAGAGTATGGCTCTCACTGAAACCCAGAAAGTTAATAAGTATTAAACAGCTTGGAGACAATTCTCGGCAAAGGTGTCTTGTTTTTTATTTTACTTTTGGAAAATTAGAAAAAAATATTGCCTCTTACAATGGGAGCACAACATGAAGCCAGCCTCTCTGTCTATCCTGGACAGGCATGGTGGGAATCGCTTGATAAAAAGTTACCTGAAAGGGAGGAGGGGTTGAAACTGAAGGTATTACAGCTGCTGCTGCTGCCGCCGCCGCTGCCGCAGCACTGGTTGGATCCTGCTGGACAGCAATAGGGCTGATGATATGCTCCACTGCATGGATCTTCCCATCTTCTATCATTTTTGCTGCTGGTGCAGCTTGAAACATGGAATACTGAGTACCAATAGTTGGGATTGCCACTGAAACAGACCAGAACAAGGCATCATCAGGGCAGACTTGAAAAAAAAGAGTGTTGTTCATTATACTACAACTAACATTTCTTTCAGTACTTGCACAGAGCAAAGAAAAGTAACCTTTTTTTGGACTTTAACTTCCATAATCCTAGCACGGCCACTGACATGGCCATCTTTCCAAGCTCTAAGTTTAGAGGAATTGTTAAACTTTTTCTTGAGATTACTGATTCATGGGGTTCATGTTCATTTTGATTTCTCTATTGAAAAGAGAAATCTCATTTTGATGTACTACACATACCATTGTCAACTTTTCAGAGTCTGATATCCTGCATGGACTGCTGCCAAGCTATCTGGGGCTGGTGGGTGTTGTAGTTTAATATTTGGAAAGAATCAGGGCAGATGCTTTTAAGAGAAATAGGCCAAACAGGGAAGGAAGAAGAGTAGCATTTTATGTCAGGGATGTCTAAATCTGTGAAGAGATCCAGGACTTAAATCCTGGAAGCCAGGTAGAGAGAATCTGGATAAAAATTAAAGGGAAGGGAAACAACAAGGATGTTATCATGGGAGTCTACTATAGAACCCCAAGTCAGACTGAGGAATTGGATGATGCCTTTCTAGAACAGATGACCATACACTCAGAAAGGAGAGATGTAGTAGTGATAGGTGATTTCAACTATCCTGATATATGTTGGAAGTCAAACTCAGGAAAACATTAAGGTCTAGCAAATTTCTTACTTGCCTGGAAGACAGTTTCGTTGTCCAAAAGGTGGAAGAGGCAACAAGGCGATCAGCTACCTTAGATCTGATCCAAACAAACAAGGATGACTTGGTTAATGGGGTTCAAGTGGTGAGACCCTTAGGTGGGAGTGATCATGTTCTCTTGGAGTTTGTTATACAGTGGAAAGGAGAAGCCAGCAATAGTCAGACACACATTCTAGACTTTGGGAGAGCTGATTTCAGTAAATTTAGGGAATACTGGAGGTGATTCTGTGGACAGGAATAGTAAAAGAGAAGGGAGTTCAGGATGGATGGGAGTTTCTCAAAAGGGAGTTAGTGAAGGCATAATTTCAAACTGTTCCAATGAAGAGGAAAAATAGGTGTCTCAAGAAACTGGGATGGATGATGGAAGTACAGGAATACTTGGTTAATCTAAATGAAGTTTCCAGATGAACTACATCCAAGGGTATTAAAAGAAATGGCAAATGTAATCTCAGAGCCACTGGCAATAATTTTTGAGAACTCTTGAAGAACAGGAATAGTCCCAACAGACTGGAGGAGGGCAAATGTTGTCCCCATCTTCAAAAAGGAAAAAAGAGGATCCCAACAATTATCGTCCCGTTACCAGGACAGATTCTAGAGCAGATAATTAAACAGAGAGTCTGTGAACTTCTAGAAGACAATGCCATAATCACAAAAAGTCAACATGGGTCTCTGAGAAACAAGTCATGCCAGACTAATCTGATCTCCTTTTCTGATAAAATTACCAGCTTGGAAGATGAAGAGAATGCTGTGGATATAGCATATCTCGATTTCAGTAAGGCGTTTGACAAGGTCCCCCATGATATTCTTGCAGACAAGCTGGTAAAATGTGGGATATACAATGTGATTGTTAAGTGGATTTGTAATTGGTTGACTGGCTGAACCCAAAGTGGGCTCAGCAATAGCTCCTCTTCATCCTGGAGAGAAGTGACCAGTGAGGT
>CM034708.1:84776670-84789003 GCA_020142125.1 Phrynosoma platyrhinos | reverse complement strand
ACAAAGTATGTTTTGTTCTGAATTTATTTGGACTGCAACACCTATCAGCCCTAACTAGTATATACAGCGGTGAGGGATATACTACCTGGTCTTGGAAGTTAAACAGGGAAGTTATACCACCTGGTCTTAGAAGTTAAACAGGGTCAGCCCTGGTTATTACTTGGATGGGAGATCACCAAGGAATACAAGGTGCTGTAGGTGGTATTTGAGGGAAAGAAATTGGCAGAAACACCTGTGAATATTCCTTGCCTGAGAAAACTGTATGAAATTCATGGGGTGGCCATAAGTTGACCGGTGATGAAGGCATATGCACATAAACACACAGCCCAATGACATCTGCAACACCCTTTCTCAAGTCATTCTATATATTCTCACACTCTTGTTTGAGACTTGATGGCTGTAGGGATTGCTTCTGTGTTGTCCTGAGTTGATGGGTAATCACTTATTTGCACAGAGGAATAGAGTAAGTCTTATACATAGAAGCTTATTGCACTCTTAAATAAGACGACTTACCTGATCTGGTTTAAAATTTAAAGCGGGGGGCATCCTGATATTATCAGAAGTATTTAGCCACTGAAATCACCTCCCGGGTCCATCCCTGCTCCCAGGGCTGCTCTGGCAGCCATTTTCTTAAGCCGGAAAACTCCCAACTTCGAAAAGAGGAGTGCTGAGCGCCCCTGGGAGTGGGAATGGACCTGGGATGGACCCAGGTGGTGATTTCGGCAGCGAAATCCTTCTGATAATATCAGGATGCTGCCCACTTAAATTTTAAACTGGATCAGGTAAGTCATATTATTTAAGAGTGCAATAAGCTTTATACGCTTTTTATTCTCATACATATAAGAAAGTTACACCATGCCTAGAAAGGCAATCTTTGTGGTAAACATTGAGATACAGATCAAGACTGCTGAACACAAATCATCAAGTACTAACAAATGCAGTGCCTCAATGAATGATTTATGTAAATGATGATAAAAATGTTTACTTAACCCTGACACATCAACAGCTGAGTGGGGTTTACTGTATAGTCTATTTAGGCAATAATTAGGTTTGCATTTCCTCACATTCAGGAGGTTACATTTTGCTTTCCTCGTGATAGGTCTCATTTTTGCAATTAACTGACTGGATTACCATATTTCTAAAATCATCTCCCTGAAGTTCAGGACTGGGGTTGAATTTGTACATTGCCAAAATAAGCAACAAAAACACAAAAGAGAGGGAAGCATCACAGGTTTGAAAGAAACCTAAGTTTTAAAGAGGAACAAAAAGTCTCTGGAAAATGTGCCAGATCTAGAAGATCCCAGACAAAGCTGAGCATGCACACCGGCCAGAGAAGAGTGAGTGGCTGATGTTGAAAAATGGAAAATCAAGTGGAACAAGGAATGGAATGGAATGGAATGGAGAGTCATGGTGGAAACCCTGGCTGACTGGAACTATGAGCTGGACAACTAAATCTTCCAATGATTGTTACATGTCTCACTAACATTACTAACTTTGGTGCTGTTGTTGTGTGCCTTCAAGTTGTTTCCAACTTATGGTGACCATAAGGCAAACCTATAATGGCATTTTCTTAGCAAGGTTTGTCCAGAAGCTTGCCATTGCCTTCCCCGAGACTCAGAGCATGTGACTTGTCCAAAGTCACCCAGCGGGTTTCATGGCTGAGTGGCAATGCAACCCTGTTCTCCAGAGTCACAGTCCAACACTCAAAACACTGCACCATGCTGGATCTACAACCCATTATCTAAATGGTTTTCTTTTTAATGTAGTCCCACAAAGAACTACTCACAAACTTTTTAATGTAGTCTCACAAAGCACTACTCACAAACAAGAGAGGGATATTAGAATTCTTGATAAAAATCTGGGTTTTGAAGGAGCAGAATAAAAATCTTTGGAAATCAAAACCAACCAACCAACAAATGAACACAAACCCAGAAAAAGACACTACAACACCTCCAAATATCTCAATGAAGAGGGAGCATGTTCAGTCATAGAATGCTAGCTGCTATTAGAATGCTATGGGCATGGGAATACAGTAGGACCTCCATATTCACAGATTCAACTATCCTGGCTTGAAAATATTCAAAAAGTATAAACATTCCAAATAGCAACGCTTGATTTTAATATTTTATGTAAGGAATGTCATTTTACTATGCCAATGTATATCATGGGACCTAAACATCAGCAAATTTTGGTATCCACAGGAGGTCCTGGAACCTAATGGATACCAAGGGCCCACTGTACTACAAACCAGTGGTGAAATGGAGCCTCCTGGAGACAGATGTGCCTAGCTGGCTGGCACACTGGCAAGAGCACTCCACTCTGCAACCTTTTCTTGTAGATCTCACTTGTTATAGCTTTGAATGTATTACCACTTATTATAATAATGTGAACAATAAATAAGATCATGAAGCACAAAGGTATCCTGAACCATTAATTTTTTTAACTGTTACATTTTCCAAGACAATAAAAACATAATAAAAGCAACTCTTCAGTCAAATGGTGCATATTTCATGTATACACAGGTACAATTTAAATTGATCATAATTTTTATGCCACACACATTTCTACGAACGTCTGCTATTTATGTAGTAACAACTACTAAAGCAACAGTTCTCTTGTTGGGCTGTTGTGAGGAAAAAAGATAGAGCATGTTCTCTCAACTCTAAAAACCTAGTGTAGGAAATGAATCTATTCAAGTATTATGCACATAATGAACTAAAGAGGCCTTTTAATATTGCTGTGAATCAATCAATAATGAATCATCAGAATAATACGATATATTGATACCCTATCATAGAAACTAGTGGGAGCCATTCATTTTAATGGAAAAATCTATAGTATGTATAACTTGCAGTTCAGGCATCATCACCTTGTGGGGGGGGGACTGGTTGAATGTCTTTAGAGTCTTTTGATGAAGACTCTGTTGGTCACAAGGAGATAAATGCAGGCAATTGGTTTTTTATCTGATGGACTATATTTTCCTGTATGATCTCATCTGAGCTCAAAAATCTCTGAGGGAGTCCTTTATCTCAGTACTATCACCTTCCCAGGCATGTTTGGTGGAAAGGGAGAGAGCCTTCTTAGTGGCTGTTCTCAATCTTGGGAATTTCTTCTCTAAGGAGGTTAGGTTGGTTCCATCCTCAGTCTCCTTCCACTGCCAAGTGAAAACTTTCCTGTTCTTTCACTTTCTAATAGGCTTTTAGGAATTGATTGCAACAGGCTTTTAATAGTGCACTGTTTTGTTTTATATCCCAAGGGTTAACCATTTTTAATGATTTTAATTCTATAGATTATTTGCTTTCTTTCTAAAATAACATAATACAGATGTTTTTGTATGCTTTGTTCTGGTTGTAATATTCTGTAAACTGCCTTGAGTCCCAATTAATACTACTAGTGATGATGATGATGATGATGATGATGATGGCGGCTCAGATCCTGCATTGGCAAATGTAGCTATGATGATGTAGCTTCATTGCTGTTCCTACTTTTGATAATGCCACCTCCCCCAAATCTATTTCATATGCCAGGCAGCACTCTAATAAAAGCATTTCCAAAGTGCCATAGGCTGGAGAACTGGAAGATGACAACTGCAGTGCTCTTCTGGGGTGCATTGAGATGTGCTGCTGGAGAGGGTTCTGCCATAGCTACATACCCTGCAACCAGGAAAGTGCAGCAGTCATCATTTCCCCTTGGAAACCCTTCAGTTGGGGTGCTGGCTGGCTTAAGAGGTTGGTTTTGGGGGTGATGATCTGACATTAACAACAATAAATATGCACCCCCAGAGTTACAGGACTATAAGGTCTGCCTTTCAACCCACAAATATTGAACAGGATGCCAGCTAATCATCATCATCATTATCAGCAGCAGCAGCAAAAGCACAAAAACCACAATTGTCAGTGTATGGGAGTCACTGGGAAGAGAGGCCTACAGTGAAAGAACCACTGGCTCACTTCACTTCTGCTCTCTTTGCACCAGAGCTGGGGAACTTTTGGTCCTCTATCTCTGTAAAAAAAAAATGTGCTAAATGTATTGCCCAGTTTCATCAATGGATAAGTCGGAAACCAAACCAACATGTTACACTATTTCCTTCATCTTGTAACAGGTATGCTTCACTTCAGGAAGAAAGACATAGGAGATCTATGCAACATTTTATTCATCCCAAAGTATTTCCTGGGAAGTCCTGGCATTACTAAAGACTCTTCATTCTTATTTCCCAGGTCAGTTTGAATTAACCCAATATTTTCTGAAATGAAATGTCTCACTGCTTGGCTGTCTCAATTTTACCAGAACTAGTTGTCAGTCACCAGTAAACACTGCTATTGTTTCCAGGACACAGATTCAATAGAGATCAACTGAGAGAAAGAGGAATGTTTGCATCAAAACTAAATAGTTCTGATGGTTGTTTTCTAAAAAAATAAAGGAATATTGTTAAAGCACTTTGACTGTAACTCCTGGATGATAATAAAGAAGGCTCAGAAGTATTGTGTGTGACATGTGGTTTGTGGGATTGAGGAGAAAGAAAAACATAAGAGAGTAAGAGAAAGGAAACTGGGATATTTGAAGAAAGAGTTTAGATTCAAACTTGGAAATATGCAAATAAAATGAAAACAAAAAGAACTAGAAAATTCTCAGTACTTCTAATAATAATAATAATAAAATTTGTGAAGTCGTAGGCTTTCATGGCCGGCATCCATAGGTTTTTTGTGGGTTTTTTCGGGCTGTGTGGCCATGTTCTAGAAGAGTTTCTTTCTGACGTTTCGCCAGCATCTATGGCTAGCATCTTCAGAGATGGCTAGCATCTCTGAAGATGCTAGCCATAGATGCTGGCGAAACGTCAGAAAGAAACTCTTCTAGAACATGGCCACACAGCCCGAAAAAACCCACAAAAAACCTATAATAAAATTTATTTATATCCCACCCCTGTGAGGTCAATCTTACAACAATAAAATAATACATAGTATAAAACAAACCAAATTCCCTTCCCCACCTTAAAACATTATTAAATCATTATTATTCTATAGACTTTTTTCTCTTCTAGAAGTGCCTTTAGGCTCTGGGAGGTGTCTGACCAGGCTATTTTCTTTTGCTAGCTGCTATAATAATTTTGATTTATTGTTTAGCAATTCATATATTTTTGCACACTTGAAGAATCCTCTGAGCACACACAACCTTTTATCTTAACTGTTGGATGTCTCTGGTTTTGTTTTGTTTTTTGTTTTGTGAAACTGGCAGGTGGAAATTTCCTATCAGAGGGGATGAGGATTATGATACAATGCATGAGACAGCCTGTTATAGTTTGTCATTTTTTAAAAAATCACATTATAGGCTGCTTTAAGAGACACAGTTGAGAAGCATACTATATTTTCAGCATTAAAAAAAATCTGTGAACTTGGAAAGGTAAGTAAAGAGCAAAGTATGTCACTCAGGCTGTAAAACACCAATGGCTATAATATTCCCACCTAAAAGTATCAAAAGCTGTATACTAACCTTTCACGAAATATTCTCTATTTGGACCAATCAAAGCATTGTATGGATATCCATAATATGCCAGGGTGTATGGATCACAAGAGTAAACATAATTTGGCTGCTGAGTTACTTCAGTCGTCGTTCCTCCTCCTTTCGCTGCTTTCTGATAGCGAGTGTATTGCTCTTTGTCTACTGGCTTGGCTAAAGTTACTTCCAGGCAAGATCCTTCTAGCTCAATGCCGTTGAGGTTCTGCATGGCATGAACTGCATCTTCCCGGCTGGTGAAGTGTACAAAGGCATAATCTCGTATTTTTTTAACCCGTTCTACGCAGCCAGGGTTAAACTGTCCAAACATTTTTTTAATTGCATCTTCTGTTGTTTCGATCATTAAATTCCTCACATATAGGATTTTAACCGTCTCCATGACATCTTCATCGACATCTATTTCTGGCTCAGCCCAGTCAACAGCAATCTGATGTCCCCAAAGTTGAATTCTCCCAGGCATCAGTTTCCTCCTTGCCATAGCAGCTGCTCTGTGGCTTTCATATTCCACAAAGGCAAATCCTCGGTTTTTCATCTTATCTGCCGCACTGGCATATACAATGACGTCTAGCACACCTTCTGTCACCTTGGAGATCTCTTCAAGAATTTCTTCTCTCTTTTTCATCTTGGGGATTCCTCCAATGAAGAGCCTACAGTTATCCACACTACAACACACACCCAACAGTCTACCGGGACGGATTTCATAGTTGTTCAGTTCTTTGACGGCACGCTTGGCTTCATATTTTTGAGTATACATTACGAAGGCATAGCCACGGTTTTTTCCATCAAAGTCCATCATCAGGCGCATTTCATAGATCCGTCCTGCTGTCTCAAACACAGGGACCAGCTCATCTTCATAGACATCACGTGGAATTTTACCTACAAAAACTTCACATCCACGAGGAGGATGGTGTCCTTCCCAGCCTGGTGGTGGTCCACCATACTTGCGCTGCCCATTCTCTTGAATCAGATTATATCCAGTGCGCTCTATTAATTGTATTAGTGCAGGTCCATTTGGTGCATTCGCCAGTTCTTCAGGGATATGGACTTTATTTGCCTGCAGTTTGGAGGAATCATTACTCATCCTAGCGGTGGAATCTTCAGCTGTCATTATGTCCTAATCATTCAAAGCGTAGGGATACCTGGATAAAGAGATTAGAAAAGGAAATATTAATTAGATAATCTTAACAATACAGAAGAAGAGGTACTTGCTGGTCTATTTTCTTGGATTGCTAAACAGAAGGCATGCAGAGCTACTTCATCAATTTAAGATTCAACTATAATCCAATTTTCATACTGCACTAAACTTCCCAAAATATCCTATTCTAGAATAATGCAGGTGGGTGAGTGGGGGAGTGCTATTAGAGGATACTGGCCACATATCTTGAGTTTATAGAACACTGCAAAAAGAAAGAATTGATAAAAAAGAATGCATGTTTGAAAATGTTGTTGTTGTTCTGTGCTGGAACTGAGTGTAGTTCAGTAACAAACACAACAAATTATTGCTATAGCATAAGCTTTATTGATGGTAAATGATGCAGTAGACAACAGAGAAGCATTCCAGTCCTTTTGTTCATGGGTCTAGCATCCTCTCATAGCCAGTGTTAAGACTGGGCTCCTAAACAACAAATTCTACCCAGACCATCCCTGGCCAGTAATTAAAGTTCAATCCCCATTGCTAGATGAACAGGGCTCCTTGGCTGGTATGGACATCCTACAGGGTGAGGGAGATGGAAAAAGGGTTCCCAAGAGTTATATAATGCAGAAGTAAAAAAAAAAAAATCAAAATGTGCAAGCATGATCCATCTCTCCCCCCACCATATCTATGAGAACTATATAAGCACGGTTAGCAACACAGGAAAATTCAATCCCTCAGTCTGTTCCCAGACTTCATTTCTTATTGTAGCCTCAAACTGCCAAACTAATGCAAAAATATGTATTTAAAAAGGTTATTAATATAAACTGACTCTTTCACACCACTGTTAACATTTGCCATGATGCTAACAAGAACTCCAAAACCCATCTGCCTGGTGGCAGAAGCCAAACTCACATGACACTTATCTGTTACCTGTCACTATAAATGGCCTGAGATGCTTGGTATGTGAAGGAGAGTCTCTCCCTTTTAAGTACCTGTCTGAACACTGAGATCTGCTGGAAGAGATCCTTCCTGTGTGACCCACTCTTAGGAAGAATATATTATGTGGATACATATAAGTGGGATTTCTCTGCTGTGGGACCACAGCTGAGGAATGCCTTCCTCCCTCTTGGAGGCCTGATGGCAGTAACTAGAGGCCCATTTTACACTGTACAGATCAAGTGCTATTATTGTACTATAACTACCTTGGTTCCAGTTCAGTTTATAGAAACTGGCTGGACTGACACTTGTTTAATAATTTTTAAGGGGTGGGAGGGTTGGGGTCTGGGGTTGATCTTATTGTATTGTAATTTTATGTTGGAAGCCACCCCGATTGCTATGCAGAGGGGCGGGGTATAAATAAATTTTATGATTATGATGATTATTATTAGCACCCGCCACTACAGTTTAGAGGAAGAGTAGGTCTAGAAGTCAAAGGCACTCCATAAGGGATACATAGCTCTGCCCTGTGACAGAAGGTATTGACTGGAGGAGGAGGAGGAGAATGCCCTATGCATCTGCTACGAGAGGCAACTACATTCATACCAGATGCAATCTTTTAGAGAAAGAAGTGACTCTTTCAACAGCAAGTCAAAAGTACCAAAATACAGTTGGGGGTGGGTTACCTATGCAATGTTGGATAAAATAATGACAATATATAAAAGCAACCCTTAACAAATTTTACAAAGCAACAGCCAAACTTCCTATATACCCATTATCTGTCTTTGCTGCTGTGGAAGAGTAGCACATGATTCTGTTGTATGTTTACATTGGCATGGCTGCATCGCTGTTCATTTGATTGCTACAGTGTAATAGAATCAGGATGCTGGAAAGGACCATGTTCCTCTTGTCCATACATCTACCCAAAGGGAAGGCTGTACACCCAGGAGTGTACATGTACAGATCTACCACAGTTTACTGCTAGCAGGGACCTAATGCACTGTTCAGAGACATCTCCAGAGCAAGTATGTCAGCGCATATTGAATAATTATGTTAAATTTAAAACCAAACAACCACCATATAAGAAAGCAAAGCATGGAAAAGTTACATATTTGGACTATAACATTTAGCACTCCAAGACCCCCAAAGTAACTTTTTAAGACATCAAGGAAGCATGTCTTTTCCCCACCTTCATCTCATATTTACCCATTCACAGTTTATTTGTAGATCAGAGCAACTATATAGATACAATAGTGAAAGTGTGTGCGTGTGTCTGCATAATTTTAAAATAAACTAAAATACTTCCCCATGTCTGAAAATAAGACTACCAGAAAAATGATTTCAGAGTGTGAGAAGAAAAGAGATTAAAAGTCTAATATGTCAACACTAAAATATTACAATGCCCTGGGACAAATCTTATTACACTGCCATTTCATCAAGGTCATTCTGATCAGAGTTAATTTTAATATTAAAACCTGAACCATATTTCACATAATCACGCATTGTCATTTAACATTCATGAGCATCTTCCCCATAAGCTTCATGTATACACCTGAAGAAGACAACAACCTTCAGCTGATTCTGTGGAATATTAGAGAAGCTGTTTTACATCCCTGCTGCAGAAAAGTTCCCCAATATGCCCAGAGTGTCAATAAAAAGCCTCTGTGAAAAAGGGGTTATAAAATATTGACACAGTGGAGTATTTATTTATTTAAGACCTTCCCATTTTATATAGTAAAGATTGGTTCACAGTAATTATGACATTGAACATCAGGTGAACACTCTACACTACAAGTGTAGTTTAAGGAGGGGAGGATAGAATAAAACAGAAATTTCCTAAAATATTTCCCCTAGGAACAAAATTAGCTACAATTAAAAACACATTGGAATTGTGTATCCCATTTAGTTCACAATCAAAATTTTCTCCACTTTACTAAATCCTCCAAATGTTTTTAGGATGGAGCTGTTAAACTGGGCAAATACAAGCTCTTTTAAAGAACCACATCTTAACAACCAAAACATATGCAAAAAATTTAATGCATAAATTAAAATAAACAATAACCCAATAGGACATTTTGGTTGAAGTTGGCATGTAATGCTGAAATATCCCATATTCAGGGTTTCTGTTTCAATCTGCCTGTTAATTTTTTGTTCATTTGGTGGGTTTTTCACTTTGTGGCAGTTTGGAGAAATTGCATTGCATCACCAGTTACTGATGGATGACAATTAATTTGATCCGCTTCCTATATAAAGCATTAAAACAAAATGTAGATAAACGTAAAAGTGAGTTGCAGATTGATTGGTATGATTGAGCTGTATGTTTTCAAACGTTTCTCAACATTTACATTTTGTAGAAGGCAAAAGGACTGTGTGAAGAGGCCCTGTCAGTAAAATCTTTTAAATGAAACGTAAAAAAATTAACGAATGAACAAAAACAATTAATCAGCGCCTTTACAGATCAGGCAATACCTTTTATGACTGACATGGGAAAGAATAGCTTCTGGCTATCTGGCAGAGCATTTAGACAGTCATTTCCTTTCTCCCCAACAATGTATGTTTCGTTTGTAACATAGAAAACAGACTGAAGGATTTGCAAGTACTCCACAAGCAATGGGCATTTAATGAAACGCCAGCTTATTGAAATGACCACCAGCCATTGAGTTGTGCAGTAGCACTCTTCAGACAAACTCTCTTTAATTTCTGGCACATAATGAACATACAAGTCAAATTACATTAGAGGAAAAATTGTTCATTGAACCAGGTGCGTGCTAATATCCTAGGAGTAGCTGTAGTGCAGAACGTGGAAGGGTAACATTTTTGGACTCCATTTCTCAGAAACTTTCAACCAGCTGATGGAGCAATTTTGGGGATTGAAGTCCCCCGCCACAAAAAAACCTTTTCTTTCCAAGCTTCACCATCATATACATGAATGTATCTATAGAAATATATGGTGAAAATCATCCTCTATTCCCCATCATCTGCATTTATTTCCCCCCTTTCTATAGCTGTTCTAATGTTCTTTCAGCATTAAAATCCAGTTTGCGTCAAAACATTAAAATCCTGTTCTGCCGTTGTTTAAAGAAAGTGACATTAAATATCGTAGGGGCTGTCCAGTTCCATCCATGTCAAAGGCTTAACTAGAAAAGGAAACAATAGCTGGTGGGACAGCAGTCTGGTCTTCTGCAAATATGTTGCATGGTCAAGGTGCATTTAAAGAACAGAACAAACAAAAGGTATTAATCAAGGAAAGAAGCTCCATGAGAAGCTTCTTCTCCAAATGAAGAGGACTAAAAGAGTTTATCATCACAGGTTTCAATATGTTTGATTCTCCCTAAAAGTAAAAACTGAAGAAGAGGCAATGAAATCCACAAGGAAAAACACATTTATTAAAGAATCCTGTGCCATGTATCCCTTTTCTTTGATATTTTTTAACCTTCCCTAACCACCATCCCTCTTTCTAGACTTTATATAACACAGGAATAGGGAACACTGTGGTCTTCTAGGGCTGATGGGAGTGGTAGTCCAATATTAGTTGGAGGGCCATGCATTCACCATCCTTGCATTAACAACCAGTAATTACATATAAGAAAACAGCACTTTCTCTGGAATAGTCTGTCTCAACCTATTGTTACACTGTAAAACCATCCCCGGAAGTCCATGCATTTAAAATGGGAAGGCTTGTGATGACAGTATGCTTGCAGTGACAGTATGCATTGTTTCCCATATATTCACACTAGTTGATTCACACTACAAACCAGTCTTGGAGCTCAGAGATAATAGCTAGCATACATGTTGGTATTCTGTTCAGAATGTGATACCTACAGACTTCACTACAAAGGCCAGTGTGATAATGGAATACAATAATTTTTCCCATACCCTGGGTATTGGTTATGGGTTGGGGTGGAAATACTCTTGAACATACCTTATATGAGAAGCACCACTGTCTGAAATGAAAGACAGATACCACCAATCAGAGCAGATAAAACTGGAAAATTAGTCAACAATATGACTGTATAATGCAGCTTCACATACTTAGGATAAAATTTTATCCTGCTAGCCACAGGTTAAAAATGTAAAAAGCTATATAAAAATGTATCAAAATGTCATTGATACACAGATAAAATAGAGCTCTATTTCTCATTTTCTTCTCTACTTGGTGAAGTGTTGGGTATTCTGAATTGAAGCTTAGCTGTGGCAGTCAACTGAATAAGAAAGGATAAACAGAAGCTCAAGACTGATGTGTTGTTGGTGAGATGATCTTCTAATGGGATGAATGGTGTTGAACTTGTTGTAGATGACTTTGCACCCCCTCATAGACACTGTTAAAATGTTTCTGTACTCTGAACCATTTCATAGGATGTAAATGACTGCATGCAAAATGTCAGCCCCAGAACAGTTTACTCTCTCTAAAATTGGTTATTTAGGCAAGCGTTGTTTTATATTATATTTAACATTTGATTTTTAATGTGTAAAATGGCTGTCTCCTTGGATAGTTTCTTTACATTTCAGATTAAAACCGGGAGTAAATTCACCACCCCACTGACATGGAAAACACCCATCACCCCTGAAGATGTCCCAGTCTTTGGAGGAAAAGGAACAAATATTGTATAGGTATTCTACACCAGCTGCTTAGTTAATTACAGTTGTCCCTTGCTATCCATGGGGGAATCCTCCGCCCCCAGCCCCCACAGACAGCAAAATATGGAGGACCTTAAGTCCCATTTTTTTTTCATTGAAAAAGCCAGGGCTTG
>CM034708.1:84743079-84760122 GCA_020142125.1 Phrynosoma platyrhinos | reverse complement strand
CAATAATAAAAGCCCAGTAGACCAACAAATATTAGTCCATGTCATGCAGTCCCCAATGAATCCAAGGCAACAGATTGATCTTTAAAGAACCCCCCTGCCGCTGCCGTGTCCTCTAAGGCAGTTGTTTCCGATTAAGCTTATTAATCATAATCAATAAGTATTAATAATAGCCACCGGGTGAGAGTCCATTCTCACTCTAGGGACCTGCGGATATATATCCCTCTCAGAGTGTTGCCATTTGGCCCAGAGTCATTGTATTTAATGGGACTAGAGCATCCATGGATTTTGGTATCCACGGCGGGATGTGTGTGTCTTGGAACAAAAGACTTCAAGACTCCATAGGATGCAGCCGTGGCAGCTTAACCGGAATCATAGTGCTTAACTAAGGTAAAGGTGAAAGTATTCCCCATTGACAAGGTTGTCAGGTCGTGTCCGACCGTAGGGAGCAATGCTCATCTCCGTTACTAACCCGAAGAACCAGCGTTGTCAGAGACTACTCTGTGATCAAGTGGCTAGCAGGATTGCAAAAAACGCTGTTTACCTTCCCACTGAAGTGGTACCTATTTATCTACTTGCATTTTCATGCTTTCGAACTGCTAGGGTGGCAGAAGCTGGGACTAGTGATAGGAGCTCACTCCATCATGCAGCACCCAGGCCTCGAACTGCCAACCCGCCAAGTTGAAAGTCAGCGTCTTAACCACGTGAGCCACTGCATCTCACAGTGCTTAACTACATAGCGTGAAATGACCCAAGAAGCTCAGGGATAGTTTTAGAAGGTTACACTCAGAAGGAAGTGAAGCTGGCAAGAGAAGTAAAGCAATAAACAAGAGTGTAGTCCCAGTGTATTCAGAAACCATGAGGAAGTAAAAGAGAAAGGAGGCTCACTACTCACTAAAGATGGTGAAATGTGAACAAGTGGTGGTGACAATGAGAAGGCAAAACCACAATCTCCGACTTTGCCTCTATCTTTTCTCAAAAGCAGAACTTTTCATAGCAGGACCAGTGAATGATCAGAGTTGCAGTTCAATGAGTTCAAGCCTTTCGAGCCAGATGAATTGCATTCTGTGTTACCAAAGGAACTTGAAGATATAGCCTTACAACATAGGATCTTTGAAAAACACTGAATAAATTACAACAGGAATGGAGACATGCAAATGGCTATAGGAAGGAAACAACTCCTTTGTTGCAACAATTCCATTGGCTGCCATTGTATGTCCAGGCACCTGCCTATGTTTTGGGATTTTCTGGTGTGTATGTGTCTGTGTATGCGTGTTTCTCTCTGTCTTTCCACCCTCATAGGTATAGCTGGTATGAACATGGCCATCTTTGTGGCTGTTCTCATGCTCTGGTACACCATTCCTACCAAAGTTAAACTGGCATCCTCCATATTATCCTTTTGGAGACAGGTGAAGCCCTTTTTGTTTCCACAGGTCTCTGATGGCTGATTGCTCAGGGACAAAATATCCTTGCAGAATATGCTGTACTGTTTATTTGATGCTTTATTTTTAATGGTCTTGCTTTTAATTGTTTCTAATTTTTAGTTTGGTTATACAGCAGCTTTAAATTTATCTATAATATGAATTTTAAAGCTGTATCTGTTTTAACTTTTGCAAGCTACCTTGATTCTGGATCTGGAAAAGGCTTTAAAATATAGTAATAGTAGTAGTAGTAGTAGTAGTAGTAACAACAACAATAATAAATAATGTCCCTGCCTTCAAAAGGGGGAAGTACACACCACCAAAGCCAACTCAATATCAGGGAAGATGCAACCAACAAAGTAGTAGTACAGTCGGCCCTCTGTTTTCATGGGGGATCCGTTCTGGACCCCCCATGAAAATGGAGATTCAGGAATATTCAAGCCCCATAGGCTTGAATGGGGCACACCCCATTGATTTTCATGGAGGTCACCCCTCTGTGAATATGCAAATCCACAGACTTTAAGTCTGTGAGGAAGGAGGGGCAGTTGTAGTAGCAGCAATAGTAATAACAGCAATAATAAATAAAATCCCTTTGTTCAAAAGGCTACACCCCAATGAGGTTGACTCAATATCAGGAAAGATGCTACTATCTTTTTATAACAATGCAGTGATTTGTAGAAGTCATCATAGAGTTGCCAAAAGTAAATCTGCCAGACTATCTTGACCCTCTTTTTTACAACTTTAAAGGATCGTGGGAATGCTGTGAGTGTATATTTAGCCTAATTTCAGCAATGTAAATGACAAAGATTCCCAGTACTATCAAGCTGGACTCACAGCTAGTTAGTTAATAAATAGTGATTAATGATACTTCATTAAACTTGAAGAAAATTAATAGGGTTCCATCATGTTTCTTTTCCTAGACCTAGTACACTTTAACATTTGCATCAATTGTTTAGATGAAGAAGCTTATCTCATTCTTAAATAATACAACTTACCTGATCTGGTTTAAAATTTAAAGTGGGCGGTATCTTGATATTATCAAAGATTTAGCCACCGAAATCGTCAGCTGGGTACATCCCAGATCTATCTCTGCTCCCAAGGGTTCTCAGCGCACCTCTTTTCGAAGCCAGGAGTTTTCTGGCTTGAGAAAATGGCTGCTAGAGTGGCCCTGGGAGCAGGGATGGACCCAGGATGGACCACTCGCTTTAAACTGGATCAGGTAAGCCGTATTAATTTAAGAATGAGATAAGCTTCCAAGAAAGAATAGAAATAATTCTTATCAAAGTGCAAATGGTACAAAACTGGGAAGGAACATCATAGAATTCATGACTAAAATTCAGAATGACATCGACAGAATAAGGAACAAGTTTGAAATTGACATAATGAAATCAAATGGGACAAATGCTGTATTTGGGCCTCCAAAATGTTTATAAAATAAAAATAAAATGCATAGATGTAAGATCTGGTGGGATAGTATATGTGAAAAGTATCTTGGGATTGTAGTTGATCTAAATATGAGTCAGCAGTATGATGCAGCAGTTAGGGGAAAAAAGCTAATGCAGTTTTAGATGTATTAACAGAAACATAATTTCTAGGGAATCAATAATTCCACTTACTCAAACCACATCTGGAATAACATGTCCAGTTCTGGCTGCCCTATTTTAGGAAAACCATAGGGAAATCGGAAAAGATTCAGGAAGGACAAGATGGTAAGCAGTGTGGAAAACACATCCCATGAAGAAAGGAAGATTTACTTAGGTGGGCTTATCCTGAAGAAGAGACAACAGAGTCCATATATGAACATTCTTCAAATATCTGAAGAGCTATCCTATAGAAGAGGACAAGAACTCACTCTCTAGTGTCCTGGGGGCAGAACTATGAGCCATTTCATCCCACACAATTATAGCACTATGATTCCATTTAAACTGTCATGGCAATATCCTAGGAATTCTGGGATTTGGAGTTTCATGGAGAACCCAGGCAACCATTTGTTGGATATACTCTGGGTTTCTTGGATCAAGCAAAGGACTGGTATAGATGAACAAAAAAGACCAATATTCCAAAAGCAAACAAATTTTCTGTTTATCATCACATACGTACCACAAAGGTAAAAGTCTAACTACTTTAGATTCTCCCCCATTTTAGACACAAAGGTATAAAGAAATCATTTATTTTTCACAACAGACATGACAACATGTCTTCTTTTTTCAAGAAAAAAAAATGGTAGAACTCTGCAGGATCTCAGGGATATATCCTCACAGGAAAGCAAGCAACAGTACTCCAACACACCGTTATGTCACCACCATCTCATAATCAACAGTAGCAGAAGTTGTAGATAAAAATCTGATACAAGCACTAGGATTCAGTTTGCCTGTCAATCTGGAGGTGAAACAAATTCACCTGAGGTCACAATAGTTTCTGTGCCCTATTGGAGTTGGGGGGGGGTCTGACAGGTGTCCAAGAAATTATAGCAAAAAACTTCCCTGCACATGCACTGTGTATAAGGTGGTTTGAAACAGAGCTGAGAAATCAACTTCAAAATTTGGTTTCTGGAACAGAACCTCCACAACATTTCGCAATGGTTGCCAGACAGATTTTGAATCTAGTCTGTGCAGCTTTCTCTGGCTAGGCCAAATATATATCTCAGTCATATATAATTGTGTTTGCATCTCCAAGGTCTTCATCTGCATTAATGATCAATTCAGAAAAGGATGCTAACAACCTACAACCCACAAGACAGAGCCTCTCTACCCTGCCTCTCAAAACTGATCAAGTTGAATTTGAAACAATCCTCTCTCTCATTGTAGGTATGAAATATATTACAGCAGGCAGATGCCAACTCAGTCTCTGGGCCCATTTCTCCCCAGATTGCATTAGTAGAGGTTCCTACATGTCCATGATGAAGGACAGCAGGAGTTTAACTTTTCTCTTGGTGATGTTCTCTAAGTAAAAAAATGTCTTCCTAAGATGCTATTTGCACGAGATAGCCAAGCAACTCTGTATATAGTACCTGGTGAGTCTAATATGGTAACAGCTTGGAGAATTCTGTAGATTTGTGGCAGCTTTTTGTCTGTTTATTGCCGTTATCTTTGAGCTAGTCAGATTTAGTGTGAGCAATAGCCACACTACAGATGTAAGGGAAATAGTTTTACTCTACCTATTCACTATGGTAGATTCCCTTCTGTTTTCACTTGAGGTGTTTTTCACTTGAGTTAAGGTGGAATGGTGGGCTGAGGAATCTGTCCTTTTCTTGATGACTGCTGAGGACAAGGGAAGAAGGAGTTTCGCCAAGGAAGGGAAATGTGAAGACATGCATTTGAAGCAGGGCAGTTGGGCACCATGGCACAGAAGAGCTTTGCTCTTGGTTTGGAAAAAGGGGTGGAGTAGACTTTTTCTGTGGCAAAGAGGGAGAAGGGGGACACTGAGGAAAGAGGAAAGGGATAAACCTCTCACCGGCATAAAGAGGAATAACTCCTGCTGCCGCCAAGCTACAACAAAGGAAAACAAGACACCTGTAAAGGAAATGTAGCTCTCAAAATCTGAAATGTTGAAGAGAGGGAGAAGAAAAGAAAATGATCAAGAAATGGGGGAACTTTCTGAACTTTCTCTTCTACCATGGAAGACTCACACACATGTTTACCTGAAAGATTTTAAAAAGTCTTCCCAAGTGATCTCCATACAATGACCCATTTCTTACATACTTTCTACATACACATTGAGATCCAGTGTGGTGCAGTGGTTTGAGCATTGGACTACAACACTGTAGACAGGCTCGAATCCTCATTTGGTCATGCAACACACTGGAAGAGCTTGAGCAGGTCACACTCTCAGACTCAAGAGAAAGGCAAAGGCAAATTCCCTCTGAACAAACTTGCCAAGTAAACCCTGTGATAGGTTTGCCTTAGGCTCACCATAAGTTGGAAATGACTTCAAGGCACACAACAACAACAAACTGTACACATTGCTGCATAGTACTGAATTGTACTATAAAAACAAAGTACAGTATGACAACAATGCAGCAACTACCTTTGAAACACAGCAGCACAACAATGCCTCAGTCACAAAGGGGGACTTTTTAGGAAAAAACAAACATCTCAGGTGGCATCTCCAGGCGATGGTGTGTGAGACCTTGGAACTATTGCCAGTCAGAGTAGATGGATGATCCTTCCAGCCAACCATCAATGGTCTGGCTCTCTATAATGCAGCTTCATTTGTTCACAGATATTCCTATGAACTGGGGAATAATTCTTTCCAAGTTAAAAAAATAAATAGACTGATCATCTTTCCACAGAACTGTTTCAAGGCACATTTTAGTCATCTCCATTTTCTCAGGCTATGAGGTCTGTTGTGATGGACTCTCACATGCAGTCCTATTCGTAAAGGCCGATTTTCCTCCTGGAAGAGTGAAGTGACAGCCTTAGGCAACAGATATTAATGACAGCAGTGGCAGCTTTCTAGTTATTAATATCACCACATTTTGGGAACTCTCCAGCCTTTTTAAGAGCTGAAGAAGACTATTTTTCCCCCAATAGGAAATGAGCTGAACATTGACTTTGAGTCAAACCCCATCTCTGCCTTGCACTCAGTAAGCGGGCATGGACAAGTTGCTTGTCTCCACTTTGACAGTGTTTGCTAAATAATAATATTCTTCAGAACTAAATCAATACTTTGATATCCTGATGAAACCTCCAGCCCAGCCCATGAAAAAAATCTATTCCCCCATTGTAGAAATCTTACCCTGTTTGTAAACTCCCCCCCCCCTGCTCCAGTTTGCCTCTGTCTAAGCAGTGGGTTTATGTACTTTAGAACAGCATAATATTGTATTTCTCTAAATTGCGTTTCTATGTGGCATCCTCCAGGATTTGATAAGTGCAAACACTGTGTCTTTCACTTCTCTAATCTAGCTTTAACTTAACCCATAGAAAGACTGACATACAAGGAAATGAGGAGAGATTTTACAACTGTAAGTTAAATGTTAGTTATACCTTGCCACACCACACCCATTGTGCTGTTGTGTAGATTCAGACCAAAACTAAGAGATATTGAAGGGGGTTCATGGCAATGTGTTCCCATGGACAGGCTCAATGTTTTCCTCAAGAATGACAAACAATTTTGTTATTAATAAACACATGTGCCATCCATATATCTCATTTCACTAATTTTCTGTAGGTTGATCCAACAAATCTATATTCATGTTCAGAGCCTGGAAAAGTTATCTTTTCAGATCATAATTCTCAGGTTCCACCAAGGGGAAAATTTTGTGAGTTGCTGACCCCAAATATAACTTTTCTAAGTGTAGCCCAATTGGCTTAATTAACAAATTAATTAATATCCTTCCTTTCTACCAGCACAGGACCCAAGGCAATCAGAAGAAACTAAAACAAAGAACTGCTTTAAAGGAACTGTTAACACAAACTTTTTTAAAAATTAATTAAACAATTTTATTGGGAACAAAGATAAAACAGTTTAAAACACTTTTTAAAAACAATTAAAGGGATAAAAACTTAAAGTCTTTCTGACACATGAATTAAGTGCTAATCATTGTTGCTGTATGTATTCAAATCATTTCTGAATTATGAAGACCTTTAGGCAAACCTATAATGGCAATAATAATGGGAATGATATTGGTGGTTTTCATTGTTCACTATACTTTTTGAGAAAACTGTAAAAGAAAAACCAAGCAGGCTACAAATGTGAGCTGCTCAGCTGTGAAAGCCCCATTTCACAGTATTCCTGAACTGTGATGCTTTCTTTATAAGTCCATTTCCCAATGTGTCAAGCAAATTCTGGTTTACCACTGAGACTGTACCTATCTAACTTGGGCATTGGTTCCACTGAAGTCAAGTTACTTCTACATAGACATGTATAGAATTGTATCTTCAGTGCACACTTAACATACAGTTGCTTCATACTCACTGAGATTAAACACTGAGCTAAATGCTCATATCTGTGTAGTAGGTAATCACCCCAAATATAGGTGTGTTTAGGTAAACCTTTTCAGCAACAGCTGAATATTATCCTACAGCAGGCTGATATCCAGAAGGCTGGCCTAAAATGAAATATTCTAAAAGAAGACTGAATTTGGCAGTAGTAATTTATGTACTTCAGTACATCCTATCACTTGCATTGATTTGGCTTGGAAGGACATTAGAGGCCTTGGGGAGCATAAACATGATTCATAAATACTTTTATTAGTAATAAAATAAAAATAATAATTAACATGATAATCTTAGAAACAAAATACCAACTTTTTAACACTTTGACATGACATCTGGGTAAAAATGACTTTAAGTGTACTTCCTAACATTTAAATGTATATACGTAGTTACAAAAGTTCTAACCGCAATCACTTATATCACCTGAAAAAAATATTAAAAATACACCAAAAAAAAATATGGTCACATTATAAATCCATCTGGCAGTGCTTAAAGTTATCTCTCTGTGTGTTTAGTTTAGAGAATCAGAACTGAAGTCAATTGCCAAACAGGCTTGGAACTTAGTCAGTTTATCAGAGGCAATGACGCTTCAGTGGCAGACTTGAAATAACTGCCCTCCATCCACAATAGGGTTTGTGCAGACAAGGGAGTTTATCACACTCACTTTTGTTAACAATCTGGGAATGGGCTGGAGACATGCATGAACACACATGGATTTAATTGCATTCAAAACAGTCAACAAGTCATCCCCATGCCATCGCTCAACCACAAATCATCCTTGAGCTGAATTGAGCTGGCCAATTTTGCTCAGCTGGAAAGCTTCCATCCTTGCAAAATCGGTTGGCTCAACATGGCTCAGGGATAGGTTGTGGTCGAGAGATGGCATGGGGACAGCTTGCCAACTGTTTTGAGTGCAATAAAATCCGTTTCCCCTCGTCCCCAGCCCATGCCCAGATCATTAACAAAGTGGAGTGCAATAAACTCCAAGACGACATTTCTTATTTCTGAAATTTTGCCATATCCTTCCTCAATGTGGTGCTCTCCAGATATTTTGGGTGACAATTTCCATCAGTGGCAAAAGCATCATGGCTGTCCAAGATTCTACAGGGCACCTTGTAGGCTATCCAAACACAGCAGATGATCATCCCTACATTCAGGCATAAGGAAACCAAGCAGAAGCCTGCCATGCTCAGTCTTGTGAAAAAGTTTCATTTAAAACTCGACACAGAAAACCCCAGGATAGGGTCACCTTAGGTTTGCCATGAGTCAGAAATTATTTAAAGGCACAACAACAACAACAACAACAACATTACTTTATCACTTGGGTTCTAAAGGAATAATCTTTACAAACAATTAAACTTTCGGCTTTACTCTGTTTCAGCAGAACTGAACAAAAGTGAATGAACTACTAAAGGAAATACTTTAGACTGTCAGCATTTTTCATATTTCTCATCATACTTCATTTTTTTCTGTGAGGGGTCATAGTCAAAATTGGATTTCATCTAAGGAACTTGATAAGCCTCAAAATAACATGATTTAATAGCTGTCTTTGGCAGAGTAACCTTTCAATGGTTAATGCAAAAATTATGTTTCATGCAGTAGTTCATACAGTTCATTAAAGCATCAGGTATTTTTTTCATGTAAATTTTTGAGGAAGTGTAAGAATTTGTATTGTCCCTGACATATGTATCGAGAGGCAAAAAGGCACTCTTAGCATTTCATACACTTTCTCAGAACCTTAACAAACAAAATCCCAGAATCTTGCACTGGCATTTTTGCTAAACATGGTTAGCTCAAACCACAGTTTATAAATTTTCTTCCCATGACTGACAACTGTAGTTTGGAGCAAGAGTGGGCAGCAATTCATAAACAACAAGTGGGAAATGTGAGGTATTCCAGATATTTTTGGATTGCAACTTCCATGATCCCTCACTATTGGTTATGCTGGGTAGGGCTGATGTAGGGCCTTTGCAGACTGCTAGAAATAGTGCAAATTGAGGCCACTTTAACTGCCTTGGCTCAGTGCTAGGGAATTATGGGAATTGTATTTTTTTCTGAGACATTGGACCTTCTCTGTCAGAGAGCTCTAGTGCCACAATAAACTACAGCTCCCATGATTTCCTAGCACTGAGTCAGGACAGTTAAAGTGGACTCAAGTTGCACTATTTCTGGCAGTCTGCAAAGGCCCGTAGTCAAACATCTGAAGACCCACACATTTTCCCCTCTGTTCCAAACCCTGTCCATCAAGGACTTCAAGTAGCAAAAGAGCCAAGCAACCAATATGGTAGTAGGATATTGTGACTAACATGAAAAAAGCAAATTGTGAGACAGTGACCACAACAAAGAGAGAACTGGAAAGGAAATCTTGAGGAGGAACAATCCATATATTGCTGTTTTAAGCTACAGGGCAACACAACTGATAGTTATTCAAAGATGTAGCCATGTTAGTCTGTAAAATCAGTATGTAGAGAGATCTCTGAGACTAACTAAAGAAAGAAGTTGGTAGCATGAGGTTTTGTAGACTAATCTCCTTCCTCAGATGTATTTGATAGTTATTCAATATAGCCCAGAACATTTGTTAATGAGAAAACAAATCAGAGAACCTTTAAAACTAACCTCAGTTAATATGTCCTAACCTAGAAGAAGTTGCCACTTCAGATTACAAAACTGAGAGAGGTTATCAACATCTCTATAATTGGAACAATTTAATGAGAAAACTACCATGTTTAGAACTAGTAGACTATATATGAAATTTGAAGGAGAAAAGACCTGGTAGATCCTAGCAACTGTATAAGGGGAAGAAAATTAAGAGTCAGTATGGACTACATTTAATTCAGATTGGCCTTGAGCATTTAAGATGAGTAGCTGTTGAAGAAGTGTAACTGGCTGGATACTGTTATTAATTTTAATTTTTTTTTAACTGGAAAGTTGTTCTAAGTGACAAACTGGAGTGTCATTGTGGGGAGCAGAAAGGTAGAACATGTATAAATAAATAAGTACACTTAACAAGAAACCAACAAATACCCCCAAAAGGTTCACATAGTATCTGATAATCCAAGTTGATCTCTTGCAGTTTGCCCTGAGTGGTCTTGTAAGTCTGGTAGTATCTATCATTCATTTTGAGCTTTGGGATACTTTGCGATTTAGAGATGAATGACTGCTACCCTCAATGACCAGATGCGCAACTGTTCTGATTTATTTCAGCGTTGCTTCTTTCCATAGAAGTGGAGAGAGTTGTGGAGTCTTGGACAGTGTCATTGTAACTCACTAGGTGGCACTGGACTTAGTCATATCTAAGTAGAGTCATAAGTTTCCCAAGAATGTTCTCTCTTTTTCTGAGAGAGAGAATGAAGATTTTTCCTCCCCTGACACTTCCAGACTGATGTTATTCTTCCAGGACACTTGGACATGCTTCTTCCTGTCCCCTCTTTCTCTAAATGAATTAGCCCAGCCCAATCGCAACAGGTAGAGACCCAGGAATCCATATACACTTACGGCATTCATTGAGGCATTTATCCAATTATTTGTCATTTAAAAAGTTTCCATAGAAAATCTTTTTTAAACAAAAGAATCTAAGCTCTGCAAATACACTGGCTCCAGCATTCTTGCAACTTCAGCATTGCCATTGCAACACAAGTTTCTGCTGCTCAGTTGCTCTCTGAGGCAGGCCTGCTAACTCAGTACCTGTAGTGTATTTGCACAGGTGTAACCGACTGGAACTTAGTAAACAAGGATGCAGATGATGACTAACATGGGATAAAATTCATGTCCTTGTATCCTTAGCCATTCTGGCTGTCAAGAGCTCCAAAAGCACCAAGCCTGTATCTACACTATAGAGTTAATACAGTTTGACATCGCTTTAGCTGCCATGGTTCAATGCTGTGAAAATTCTGGGATTTGTACTTTTGTGAGCTATTTAGCCTTCCCTGTCTGAGAGCTCTGGTGTCACAATAAACTACAAATCCCAGGCTCCCACTGGATGGCACCATGGCAGTTAAAGTGCTGTCAAAATGCATTCATTCTGCAGCGTGGCAGCAAGCTAACACAACTATTTCCCACACAAAGTACTAAAAAATTATTTAGGCTGCAACCACATGCAGAAATAATCCAGTTTGACACCATTTTAACTGCTATGTCTCAATGTTGAGGAATTCTGGGAACTGTCATTTGTTGCGGCACCAGAGCTCTCTGACAGAGAAGGCTAAATGTCTCAAAAAACTACAGTTCCCAGAATTCCATAGCACTGAGCCATGACAGTTAATGTAGTGTCAAACTGGATTATTTCTGTAGTCCAGATGGTGCCATAGTCCATTTTCCAAATTCAGTTAGCCTTCCAAATTGATAATTCTCCTAGTCTATGGGGATGCTTGTTTTAAGTTTCATAAACAAGGTGGGAATAGTATTGTGTAGATTCTACTCAATAGAAAACCATTCCAAATGAACATTTTTTATGTACAACCATTAACTTAAATGTTCTGCGGACCTTTCATAGAAATTGTTTGATATTTTTCAGAGTTAAAACACAATTTTAAAAAATCAAATGAACTGATTTAAAAACAACAATAAAGAGAGCCATCTAATCCATTCTATTATATTTCAAAAGCTTTAGGTCCGCATACCAATTTGAGAGCAAATGCTATTGAAATGTAAGTACACCTTCACAATAAAAAAACTTTTAACAATCAAAGCTGCTAATAGAATTAAAATACTGAAACGTGGTTCAGTACACAATTTCACTCTTAAACCTAAATTCAGACTAAACCTCAATCTTACCTTTAACATTGTAGTATTCCTTATTACTGCTGCCACTACTACCACATACCCTTCTCTCAAGCACCCATTATTGTAATGCCTCCCCACCCCAAAAAATTGAGGTGGGTCAGCCTATGAAATGGTCAGCAAATGAACTTTGTGGCCAGAATGGAGATTTTTTAACCAAGATCTTCCTGATCCCACTCCAACATCCTAACCACTACCTACAACAAGGGGCAGACAAAGTCTGAATCTTCAGATGTTGTTAGATTTTAGCTTTTGGCATTCCTCTCCATTGCCTATGGTCTCTATGCCTGATGAGAGTCCACCAACATATTGCCCATCCCTGAGCCAGGCTTAACACAAAACCAGATGGGTGCCTGCTTTTGCAGTTGTTACTAAACTTAGGACTTCACGTCCCATCTGTTTCAACCTATGTCTTCAAACAACTTTTGAAACAAGAGGAGGACATTCCAAGACCTTGATCATACCAAAATAGTCTCCTATGACACAGATAAAGTTGAAAACAGCCCATCCCTGTATTTGATCAGAAGAAAATGGGATTATTAGGAAATAAACCTAACTGAGCACAGTGGAATTCATTGCCATATAAATACTAACAGGACTACACTCTCTCTCTTCTTTTAACATTTCGGTCTGATTTTTATGGTGCCTAGCCTAAATAGCATGTCATCACATGACAACAAATTACAGTCACCTGACCTCTCCATTTTACATTCAAGCCTTTGCAAGCCTAAAGATCAGCTCGAGAGGAGAACTGACCCTATAGGCACACCATCATATACTTGCTGCAGAGTATACAAACAGACATCAATGAAGACAAATATTTTCAAGAGTAAATAGGGAATGGTGCAGTGGTAAAGGCAATCCAGTTTGTGAAAGCTACAAATCACAAGTATTGGGTTGTTGTTTTCAATAGTAGAACTTTGATTTAAAATTTTGCTTCCAGTGTAAAGTTACTGAACTGCAATTGTTGTGAGAGCCTGCTTTAGGATACAGAAAACAGAGAAACAAGTACCGTACTATCTTGAAATATTTTTGCTAAGGACATAGTCGTATCCTAAGATTCTATATTCATAGTAATATTTATCATTACATATTACATGAATCTTACATTTTGCTGCTGTCATTTCCAGTATAAACTGGACAGCACTTGGGTATATCAAATAAATTGTGTGAGTGGTAAAGTATCAGTTGTGTTTAAGTTACCACTATGAGGATTTCTTTCCCCCAAATAACAGAAAGTATGAATCTTAATACCATGTACAGGGACAAAAGCTTCTGTTATAGTGTTTTATTTTGCACAGTGTGCATGTTTGGTTGAACACAATGATAATATGGTTGCTAATAGAGCAGCTACTGACAATAGTTAGAAATCTTTATCTTCTCCAAATGAAAAAAGATTATTCCAGTGCCTCATCAAAATAATCCCAAAATGTGCATAAGGGAGGAAAATTACAGCTATCTATATAATCTACCTTTACAATTACTGCTTTGTAACTAGTAGTTATATTCCTCTAAATTAGAAAACAATATTTGTTTCTCTCTGCTTACGTTAGAATGTATATATGCACAAGAGAAAAGTGCTCTAAAAAGGAAGTTTGTTTCCAACGCTTCTGTTTTACAACAGAAATAACATTCAGCAGAAATTTGCACAGAAATCAAATCACTAACCACATCCATGTTACAACATTTTTTTTTTAAAAAAAAATGCAGTTGAGAGATGTGTAAGTCTTAACTCATAGGTGTCTGACTGGTTTTGAGTTACATTAGAAGGGGAAAACAGTTTTTAATGTGATGTAACAACAGGCAAAGCAATCCACAAACAGATCAATTCCATAAATCAAATTTTCCAAGTGAATTAATTGTATATTTTTTGTTAAAAGTTGTTTGTGAGTGGTTTCATTTCCACTTGAAGTTGTGCAAAATGACTCCCCAAACCTCTTGATAACAATAATATAAACTAAAAATAATATTAAAATGTACCTTGGAAGTACCTGCAGTTCACTGTTACACGTACCTTCTCTCTCTTTTCCTTTCTTTCCCCTCCCACAGACAGCTTGGCAATGGAATGCCCTTCAAATCTATGGCTGACTGGTTTTGGTAAATGTTTTACAAGATACTAAACAACCTTCTGTCCCACCCTCCATGCAAACACAGAACTGAATATAATGGTAACAAAGAACCTACAAGCAGTGTGCAGGTAAGAGAAATGCAGCAATGGCTTCCGATTAGAGATTAAATCCCAATTCCCCCCAAGTTTAATCAGCCTTAAGAAAAAGAGAGGACGGGGGTGGACACATACCTCAGTAGTCACACTATTCACATGTAATAGTGAGGCATAAATCATGATAACCTTTTTTTCTTTATTGTTAACTTCTAATCTGTACACAAGCCTAGGCGTGTTTTACTAGAAAAAACTGACAAGGAACAGTATAGGACAGTATTTGATTTCCAAATAAATCTTTAGATTAAGACCAAGTGATCGCAATGACAGCTGAAGTTTTAATATTTAAAAAATGGGAAAAAAGGCAGCATATAACAGATTGAATTGAAGAGAGGGGGGAAAGAAGGGTAGAAGCAGAAAAAAAAACTTTCATGAACAAGATGAATGAACATACACCCACACAACCACACACATGTACATGCTCACACCCCTTTTTCAGTAAGAAACCATACCTCCCTCCCTCACCTTATTTCACCAACTACCAAAAGTTAAACTTCTACTAGCCTCAAACCAGAGTTTTTGCATTCCATTCAGGTTAACAATTACAAAAGGATGAGAGCAGAAACTGGCTCTAATACATTGAAAGCATCTGAACTGACAAGCAGCTACCAGAACTTGGGAAAGTTTTTTTTTTTTTTTTACTACAACTCCCAGAATCTACACAGGGCAGTATTGCCAGTGGATATGCTGGCTGGAGGATTCTGAGAGTTGCTGTCCAGAAAAGCAGTTGCAATCCGAAACCAGTTCCAAAACTCACTCACTTTTCCAATCTCTGGACTTTTATTTATTTATTTATTTCACTTCTATGCCGCCTTACTCCCCAAAAAGGTACCCAAGGTAGCTCACAAGACTACCAGCAGCACAAAGATTAAATAAAGTGAATATAGACATTTCAGCCAGTGGTATGAAAAAACCTCCATGCACACATAAGGGTAATAAGAAAAGGACTGGGGAAGAGAGATTAATAGTTTAGTAGTTTGAGTGTTGGGACAATGATCTGGAGATCAGGGTTTGATTCCCAGCTCAGCCATGAAACCTACTGGGTGGCCTTGAGCAAGTCACATACTCCCAGCTGCAGGGAAAGGCAATGGCAAATCTCCTCTGAACAAATCTTGCCAAGAAAACCCTATGTTAGGTTCATTTTAGAGTCACCATACGTGGGAAATGACTTGACGGCACGCACCAATAACAACAAATTAATGAATGATAAAGATCAGTATTAGAACAGGGATGAGCAGAAATGAAATGAAACATAGCAAGGAGTAATGAACAGAAATCATTCTATAATTATTTCATGGGTTTCTTACTATGTGTTGCACACTGGGATTTCTCAGTGTTTTGTCAACTGGACTTGGCAAATTGACTTGGTCAAATCGCAACTGGAGTTAGTGTTTTATGTCCAGTCCAGGGCCCCTCCTTGCCACACCTATTCCCTGCCTGAAGGACAGATGCTGGAACCAGAGCCAAGAGGTAAACCTCAAATGCCACTGGTAGATGTTACTGCTCTGTTGACCAGGTAAGGTCAAAAGGTAAGGCTCCTTTTCATTGGAACAGGACATGAGAATCCAGAGACTGATGCACATTACCTTCTTCCCTCAGGGCAGTGATTCTCAGATTTTATACCCTTGTGATCCCCATTACATCTACATGTGGATCTCCCCATCTCACCTTATAGCATATGAATAAA
This sequence comes from Phrynosoma platyrhinos, assembly GCA_020142125.1. NCBI lineage: Eukaryota > Metazoa > Chordata > Lepidosauria > Squamata > Phrynosomatidae > Phrynosoma > Phrynosoma platyrhinos. The sequence goes on along the minus strand of CM034708.1, from coordinate 84,744,081 downwards.
AATATTTGGTTTGTTTAGTCTGCATATTTTCATTTGCACATTAAGAAACATTCATATTTTAACATTTTATAAGGAAATAACATTGTTCAAATTAGAAGAATTTTATTTAAATAAAATACTTAATGTGTACATTTTACACATACTGTCTCATATACACCAATGCTCACAGGTATGTACACACTTAGTCATACTCTTTCATTCTTGTTTTCACTCACACATATACTCTCTCACACGCAACCACACAGAAACATTCATTCTTTTGTGTTTTCCTCCTTCCTCATGCAAAGGCAGCTGGTCTAAATTCTTGCTTTTCTCTTCCCCTCCAGGACAGAAAATAATAGTTAGAAATCTTTGGGAGGAGGGGAAGGGGGGGATCAGGACCCCCATGTCTTGCACTCCCCTTTGAGCAACTCTCTCACACACATAGTGGGAGTCCCATGCCACAGTCTGAGAACCACTGCCTTAGGGCTATGAGGCTTGAGCACAGAATCCTAATAATCTCAGTAGACTAGGTCTAAACCTCAGAAGTTCTGACAGGTTAGGTGAGGTGAGATCATGGAAAAGTTACTTTTAAGACATGCCCAGAAACCCTCTAACCTGCATGGGCACTTGCTATACTGGTTGGAGGATTCTGGTTAGTTATATATATAAGTGACAATTCCATGTGCATCACAGATTATCATGCACATGTGTGTTGATCACGATTCAATGAGTCAGTAAATTTGAGGCTTACCTAATGTAAATGGCCAACTCAGAACTCCCTATAATGTTATTTTCCAGTTCTTTTTAAAACCAGAATTATTATAATCTGTTATGGGTGTAGTTGAATCTCTGGACGTTATCACAAGGGGCCTAAAGCAGAAAGAATCCTGCATCATCCCCTTCCCATTCCGGTTCTTTTTCCCGTGTGTCCACACGACGTCACAGAGAACCCCGTCCATCCCTGAATCATCTCCGTCCCAATGCTGCATCATCCCCGTTCTTTTGAATTCCGGGTTTCTT
>CM034708.1:84723011-84734598 GCA_020142125.1 Phrynosoma platyrhinos | reverse complement strand
GGGACAGCAACCCGGCCCCCGGATCAAAAAGGTTGCCTACCCCTGATCCAAACCAACAATTTATATAAATAGATTTCTGTTATCTATAAATATGGCATGTGAGGTTTATAGCAAGAATGGAATAGAGAATTGGAATATCCAGTTCTGACTAATCAATGGCCATCAGTTTTAACATCAATATCTAGTATGCTATAAATCTCCACTATGTGGCAGAAATTGCTGTTTGGGGTATACTTGTCGCCATGTCTATTAAAGAAAGGGCTTTATAAATCAGCAAATTGTTGGAGATGTAATACTGCCTTAATGCTTATGTTTTGTGTTGTCCCATAGTAGCTACATTTTGGGAGGAAGTAATCACACAAGTAAATTTGGTTCTGGAATGTTCTTTGATATTCAGAGACATGCATGTTCTTTTGAGTTATTTACCTGCTTCTTGAAAATTAACAAATGGCCAATGGAAGTGGAATTTTCACACCCTTTTGACTGCTAAAAATTGATATTTCATTACTAGAAAGATAATTTTCCCTACCTGTGATCCAGTACATAGAAGATCTAACAACACTTACAACATTTGAAAGAATGATGTGTAATGAAATTTACAAATGGTCTTATATTTGGACATTTTGTCAGCTTTGAAAGAAACTTACAACTAACATGGTGATTTTTCCTCCTTCTGCTTTTTAAAATTTATTTTTGTTATGTATTCCAACTCCTGTGAAGGTAGAATATTCTCTAGAAGAGAATCCCCTCCTTTCTCACAGACTTAAAGTCTGTGGTTTTGCATATTCACAGAGGGGTGACCTCCATGAAAATCAATGGGGTGCACCCCATTCAAGCCTATGGATCCCAGTGAAAATAGAGGGCTGACTGCACTTCTACAGACATTCCTCCCCAGATGTTGTTGAATTTAAAGTCCCAAAAGCTTTAGACAAAACCCCCAACATGGACAATGATCAGGGATTCTGGGAATTGTGGTAAATTTTGTTTGTTTATCATTAAAGATATTTGTGATAATTCCTCTATGTTTTTTTAAAAAAATAAATTAAAAACAACATTCACACCTTTAGTAGCTATTGTTTATTTTTGGCCACACTACATGGAAGTGCTTAGACTTAGGAGTTTATCACACGGGGGAAAATTGGAAGTCTAAAATGGTAAGAACCCACAATTAACTCACAATTGCTCAAATGGTTTTCACACTAAAGCGCTGTTATCCCATGCAGAATCCAAGATTAACCCGCACTTCCAAGCAAATGCAGGAATGGTTTTCACATGACAGGACCAAATGTGACTCCATCCCGATAATGATTAAATCGCATGCATCCTGCAAAAGCGAAGAAATGCGCAAATGATTTTCACACAATGAGCCCTTGCTATAAGGAGAAGGCATATGTATGTCCCTGCCTTCTCGGAGTAGCTGTTTCTTTCAGAGCTGTGGCTAGGAGGGAAGGCTGTCCCCTTTAAGGGATTTTGGACTTCAGCTCCCAGAAGCCTCAGCCATGTTGGCCAATAGTCTTTGTTTCTGGGAACTGAAGTCCAAAATCCCTTAAAAGGGACAGTTTGGGGATCACTGTTGGCTCCAGCAGACCAGGAGCCAAGCATTCATTCACTCTCCATTCTCTCTCTCTCTGCCCTGGCATCAACTGTTTCTTTAAGAGCTTTGGTTACAAAGAAGGGCAGCACAAAGCAGCACTGGAAGCAAACTTCTCTCTCTCGCTCCCGCTGTGTTCCTGATTTCCCTCAGCTGCTGCTCCTTTAAGAGCCCTGGCTGGAGGAGGAGAGACATTCACACATAGAGGTGTGGGAGGAAGAAGCAAGCTTTTTCTCTTGTGTGTCTCTGCCTATGCCTGAGCAGCTGTTCCTTCAAGAGCCCTGACTATTATCCCTAAGGAACTATGGGAAATCTGACAACAAGAACAGAAATGGGGAAAATCCCACAAGTGGCTTTCACACTACAGTAATTGCACAAAAAAAGGTGAATTCGTGAATGAAATGGAAATGAAATCACAGTATTTTCCCAAAAATGACTATCTGCTGGTTCATGTCACTTTCTTGTCAAATTCTAAGCAGTTTGTGCTCAACGTCATGTGAAAACCATTCACACAATTGCTGCTAATACACTGCATAAGCACAGGTTCTTTCCAGTTTAAACTTCCATCTTCCCCATGTAATAAACTCCTTAGTTTAGAAATCGAAGAGTTCTCAATTTTATCTTCAGAGACATAAGAAACTTACACATTTAGCAACCACAAATTGAAAAAAAAAGTTATTTCACAACACCCTGCTTGAAGTTGTCTGACCTGTTCCTACACATGCTTTGGTGTTGCATCATCACACCATATTGGGGGTCATATTTAGAAAAGCATCTTCAATATTTTACTGGAAAATCCCAACTGGAAATAAAGGAGTATCAGTGGATAACTAGGACAGGGGTGGAGATGGGGAACATATTTCAGTATTCAGGAGAGTTCCTAATCTTGCTTAAAAAAAATCCCTGGTAATCTGAAGATGTCCATAAATATATTTACTTGACAGTGTTATAGCAACTCACACAACAAGCTGCTTTTTAAAAGGAAAACCTTGCAATACTTTAAAACTGCCACGTGTACTTCTTTCTCTCTCTCCCTCTGTTTTAGTGCAGAAACATTTAACAAAGGAGCAGGGAGCAATATATATGTAGGCACATGTTTGTGTGGTTAAATGTGTAGGCCTATATACAATTGCTAGCCACAACTAGAATGAACCAATAGGATTTATGTAAGTGTTAACTTAATGTAATTCATGTGCCTTCAAGTCACCTGTTGACTTATGGTGATAATACAAATTTCATCTGGTTTTCTTAGGTAAAGAGAACTCAGAGGTGGTTTGCCATTGCATTCCTCTAAATATACCCTACAGCACCTGGTATTCCCTGGCAGTTTATGTTTCAAACATTAACTAGACATTAACTAGACATGACCTTTCTTAGCTTTAGATGTGATCTAGTGCCTTCAGAGAGAAAATTTGTTGTTGTGTGCCTCCAAGTCATTACCAATTTATGGCAATTCTGGGGTGAACTTATCATGGGGTTTTCTTGACAAGATTAGTTTAGAGTGGGTTTATCATTGCCTCTGAGGATTAGAATGTGACTTACCCAAGGTCACCCAATGGGTTTCCATGGCCGAATGGGGACATGAACCCAGTTCTCCAGAGTTATAGTCCAACGGTCAAACCCTTACCCCATACCCTGCTCTCTTTTAGCAAAACTTATCAAACAGCAATTGAATGGATCTACTCTAGCAAGTATCTACTCTAGCAATTAGATTCGGCAACCCCCGCCCTGTGGGCCAGGTGCGGCCCGCAGAGGCCTTGGAACCGGCCCATAGCCGGTCCCGCCACCACTGTCACCACCGTGGGGCCTTCTGCCTTCCACAGGCGCTGTGGGGCCTTCCAAAATGGCACCCCCCACACGTGCACGCATGCGCACGACGGTGGGGCATTGTGTGCATGCGTGTGCGTGTGCACGACGGCGGGGCGTCGTTTGCATGCGTGCGCGGGAGCAAGCATGCACGCCCGCGCCCGCCCGGCCCCCGCCCCATTCCTCCCGACCCCCCAGCAACAAAAGTTGCTGACCCCTGCCATAGACTCTAAAATAAAGAATGGCAGATGAGAGAGCCAAGATGATGCAGTGGTGTGAGCACTGGACTAGGGCTCCAGAAAGTCATGTTTGAAACCCCGCTCAGGCATGGAAACCAACTGGGTGATCTTGGGCAAATCACATTCTTTCGATCTGTAGGGAGAGGCAGGAAATATGCTTTATTATTATTATTTATTATTATTTAAAGAGGAAGGCAATGGCAAAATCTCCTCTGAATTAACCTTGACAAGAAAATCTTAAAATACTTCATAGGTAACTTGAAGGCACATAAGAATAACAAAGCTTATACATGCATCAGTGCAAAGCAAAATAATAACATACCTGTTGAAGAGTATATATTGGAATATTTGAACACACTCATAGACTTACTCAAGACAGTCTCCTGGCCAGTCTCCCTTGTCCAGTATCAAGATAGGGAATGTTGCTAGAATATGACTCCTGGCACTGGCAATCTTAAACAATGGCTATGCTGACTGGGGCTATTGGGACTTACAGTACAATATCATCTAGAGGACCATATGACTACCACCCCTGAGCAATAGGCACATAATAGTATGGTTTTTAAGCACATCAATTTTGCAAGTTTACAATTTTACATTTCATATAGATACTGTACCTCTGGCAAGATGGCCAAATGGTAGGGATCAGGGAGAGCCTGTACATTGCCAGGATCCCAAGAAAGGCACAAATTATGCCTATGGGATCCCTGCAGAGAAAAGAGTTTGGGAAAGTTATTGTTTTGATCTACGACTCCCACATTAGCACAGGATTTTGAAAGTACAAAAAGTAATTTTTATAAGCTCTTATACAGGGTTGTGTTGCATTCTGCCTCAACAGCTTTCATTAGCAGAAAATTGTGTTACCTTGCCAAGCAAGTGGTTTAATCTTTCCATAGAATGGAGAGCAGTTGCTTATATGAGAGAAAGCATATGGAAGAACTACCAGGGAGGGACAGAACGTTCCTTAGTTTTTGTTAGTCCTAGTTATAAAGGATGAAAAACAATAGATTTTGGATTATCCTGTTCATTAACTGAGTGTGCCCAAAGAAATTCTGGAGATACTGATATTAGTGAGGCCATAGGAATTAATGTGGTCTCTCTATATTTTATTTGTTTGTTTGAAAAAAACAACCTACCTTTGTCCCAGCAATTGTGAGGGCATGTTTTCTAACTATCCCTAACGTATGCATGGATTGCTGACTATATTGCATTAATAACTAGTAAGTGTGCATACACATACTGATGCTATAGTTCTGAAAGACGGTGCCAATTTTATACAAAGCTTCTTGACTGTCCTGTAAAGTCTCTTAAGCACATTGTACATTCAAACAGAAATCATGGACTGGGTCCAAACTATGTTATTTGCACTTAAGACTTGACTAAGCTGCCCCCCCCCTTGATTTCAATGAGACCTAAGTACAATTTAGGGCCCTTTCAAATTATATAATCATAATGCTAGATTCCACTTTAACTGCCATGGCAACATCCTATGAAATCCTGGGATATGCAATTTAGGGAGGGGTATTGATAATTCTCTGCTGTAAAGTCCCTTTAGTACCTTATCAAACTACAACCCCAGGATTCTATAGTATGTTGAGCTAGCAGTTAAAGTGGAATCATAGCACTACAGTTGTGTAGTGTGAAAGTCTGGTTTAATCCGCTTTTATAATTAGCTTGGTTACATTCCCATTTTAGTCTGGGATTCCCCACCACCATGGTTACATCCCCATTTATAATTCCACAGTCAAGAAACTCAGACTGGACCATATCAGTTTAAAGACTGTTTGCTAGAAGCAGCAAATTCCTTGAATTCCTTAAGGTTAAATCCTGATTGATACTTGTTGTAAATTTTTAATTTTCTTATACCATGATTTGTTATTTGCCTCAGCAAATGGAGCTAGCTGGTTATAACTTAACCCCAAGACAGAATAAATACTGTCCTTTCTTTTGAAAAGATCAACACTTTCAGGGACAGAGTGTGTCTGCCTGAATGTTTTGCAAAGTTGCAAGAAAACATTAGCTTCGTCACCCTTGCACCCACAAAAAGGGAATGCTAAACTGACCTGACTGCCTGATATAATAGAAATCTGAAAAGAACATGGAATAGCTTAAAGGTGGGTCCTTTTTTGCACCACACAATTACAGCACTTTGATACCACCATAACTGCTATGGTTGCATCTTACAGAACCCTGAGATTTGTAGTTTGGTAATACAATTGAACTTTCTGACAGAGACTTCTAAGTACCTCATAAAACCTAAGAGTTTCATAGGGTGGAGGCATGGCACTTAAAGCGCCATGAAAGTGCTAAAACTGTGTATTGTGACAGAGACAAAGAACTGCATATAGCAAAATAAGAGTAGACATAAAGAAGGAATCACTGCAGTGTCAAGAGGAGATAGTCATCAGATGAAGTGTTTGGGGACAGCCTTCCTATAATGAGGGGACCCACCTGGTCTGTATGAAGACAACAATTCTCATAATCCACAGGATCTTTCTGGCTGGTGATGATAGGAACTATAGTCAGACTTACCAAGTGGTCACCCCAGTTGGAAAATGTTGTCTTAGGGAGAGGTTCAACTGAAAAAGGAGCAGATGTAGTCCTAACAGTTCTGCTATGCAAATGTTTAATGTAGGGAAATTATATCTCTCTCCAGATGTTGCTGGTCTCCAGCATTTAGCATCCTTCACTGTTGGCTATATTGGCTAGGACTGCTGAGCTTGTAGTCCAGCTGCATCTGAAGGGTCACCTGATTCCCACTTCTGGTTTAATGGGAGAATCAGACAAAAATCTGGCTATTAGGGCATCAGCACTGTATCTGATTTGACATGCCTGCCCTCTTTTCTAGTCCTCTCTGACATCTGCACGTCATTCTCTAGGATTTGAACCCAAGCAATGTTCCTCCTGTTCCTTCAAATAAACACGCTCCAGGGTTTGTATGAGGACAATATGGCAAGGCCCTACATGAGGCTGTAAACTTTAAATGACTCCCCTTCAGTCAGGAAACTTGGTTAAGAGCTCAGCTGTATGCTATGTTAAATGTGTGATTCCATACGATAAGGCTCCTAGACCTTGTGTTTGACAATTCTGAGTTAGATTGTACCAAAGAAACCAAAACACTTGTTAGTGAAAAGATGTTTTTCCCCTCTCCTTTAGAATATTATTACTGCCTATTAAGAAAGAATCCAGCCAGAGCAAAATTATTACAAATTTCCATGTAATGACAAATGTTGCAGGATGAATAAAAGCATCATGTAGGAGGATAGATCGTATGTGCAGATAAAGCACGTTACAAAACTGGTTCCTGTTCTGAACAAAGATAGAAAGAAGTATAGGGTACCATTTACTCTTGCACACACTCATACCTCAGAGCCATTTAAGGTTCCTCTTCCATGGATGAAGCCTGGGGTTGCCAAATTTTGACAGTTGGGGGTAAAGAAAAGTGGTACAGAAGACAGGACATTAAAGCCTTTACATTCTGTATGATGGCTTGGAAGACCTGATGATGACATTTCCCTATCCTTCTCCAATGACAAAAAAGAGAGGTGTATGTAAAAATTTTAACCAGGAAAAGAGCATAAGGGTAAGGAGTACATAATCCTCCCCCTCCCACAACTCAGATCCCACATAGATTTCCTACTTGACTGCTTTTCACTGCAGCTAGGCATTGACACTAGGGGTTCATTCCCACTTACATTTAAACCAGTTTGCGATTTGTTTCTCTCCAGATCGGTGAATCAATTCCAGTGAATGCGTCATTCCCACTATGGAAGTGGGTCTTTTATTTATTCGCTTCTTTTTTGGCATGATTGTCATTCACACTAGTTTGTGTCACTTCAAAATGCCTATCAATCATCTACGTGCCATCGGTGATGCAACCAACAACACATTCAAGAAAATATGGGAGGGAGTCATGGGTGTGATGGCCAGAATTATCCCCTGGGGTGCATGGATCCATGGATGTTATGGAGGACTCTCCCCTGGGATGCAATGATCCATGGGTGTCATGGAGGATTCTCTCCTGGGATGCATGGATCCATGGATGTCATGGAGGACTCTCCCCCAGGATGCATGCAATTTTAATTTTTTACAGTATATGCACTCCATTGTTTTTGCAATTACTTGTCTCTCTGAGCCGCAGTCAGTCTACTCACCTGGCTCGCTGCCGCAAGTAATTACAAGTAACTGCAAATACAATGGAACACATATATTGTCAATATATATGATGCACCCATAGGTCACACCACAAAGCACAAAGGCAGTGCTGAGTGGGGGGAAATGGTGGGTTTCCCCAAAAACTGGTGAGGCATGTGCCAACCCTCTGCCACAGTAATCTTCCCCTTCAGTTTGATGTGACTCATGTCTGTCATTCCCACTTGCTGAACATGCTTGCTAATCGCTTCTTTTCAAAAGAACCAGCAAAAAAATAGTGTCAGGAAAGAGTTATATTTTTTGCATTTGTCTCGCTTGAAAGCAAGTCCAAATGATTGCAGATGCATCTGAGACTGTTTCAAATGAGTATGAGACACATTTAAAGCAATCAGCAAATCGATGTAAATCATAATGAGAATGATCCCTAAGTGAAAGTACAACTGAAAAGCAGTACTTTGAGAGCTATGGTAATTCCATGTGCAGATGTATATTTCTCTTATTAGCATACATCTAAACTGTATGATGCCTTACTAGCATGATGTAAGAATAGAAATGTAATTTCCTCTGTTTCATGTTTAAGTGCTTATTTTTGAAGTACAATACAAGTCTGTTCAAGGGTGAAATTTACTACCAGGTAAATGCATTTGTTGTTGTTGTTGTTGCTGTGTACCTTCAACTCATTTTTGACTTACGGTGACCCTATCATGTTTTTTTTCTGGCAAGATTTGTTCAGAGGAGATTTGTCGTTGCCTTCCCCTGAGGCTGAGAGAGTATGACTTGCCCAAGATCACTCAGGGGCTCTGCAGACGGCGTAAAGCACCGTCTTGGAGCCAGGTAAGGGGAGGAGCAGCCGGACACCAAACGCCCCAACCCCTTCCCAAGGACGTCATCAGAGCATGTGCTGTTGCACACAGTGAGCACTCTGATGATGTCCTCCTGGCACAACATCCGGACACACTGTGTCGGAAGAGGCACAAAAGAGCTGCATGGCGGCTCTTCGGGTGCCCTTTTTGCCACTTGGGAAAGGGGCACTATTTTGGATACAGGATTGCAATTTCATTCTTAATCTCTGTGGGAAATGGGGTGTAGTGTATGGAAAGTAAGTTCAGCCACCTCAAGGAGAGGTGTTTTGTTTGTTTGCTTTTGCAAAAAAAAAAAAATCTTCCTTCCTCCATTTCATTTTTAATGCTTCTCAAGGCATAATCCAATGCAATTCTGTCTACTCAGAAGTAAGCCATACTGACTTCAGTGGAACTTCCCCTGAACGAAGAGGGTATCCATTCTTCATGTTTCCCTCACTGAAAAGAGAAAGGGGGAGAGCCTCAGAGCAATCTTGCATATGTTATTGTTGCTGTTGTATGCCTTCATGTCATTGCCGACTTATGGCAACCCTAAGGTGGCTATATCATGGGGTTTTCTTGCTAAGATTTGTTCAGAGGAGGTTTATCATTGCCTTCCTCTAAGGCTGAGGGCATGTGACTTGCTTAAGGTAATCCAGTGGGTTACATGGCTGAGCTGGGAATCGAATCCTTGTCTCCAGATTTGTAGTCCAACACTCAAACCACTACTCTCCACTGTTTCCCTCAATCTTGCATATACAGACAATGATTTCACCATCAAATGGAGAAAAGCCTTATAGAAACAGTAGCTCTCCTCCCTGAGAAACAAAAAGGTGCCCTCCCTCAGTTCAAAATCTGCTGCTGGTGCCCTCCCTCAGTTCAAAATCTGCTGCTACCCCCTTCTCTCTGGGAAGAAGCAGTTCACACTACTTCTTTTGGTTCAAAAATGTCTTAATTCAGATGGATGCAAAATTCATCATACGTGGTTCAGGAATGTATGTGAGTGATGGGAAATGTAGAAACTGATAAAGGGAGGGGGTCTACATTGAGAAGAAGATGCTGCTGCTATGTTTCTGCATTAGGGCTGTGAGGAGGGCTATGCATACACACATGTTGGCCAGAAAATGTGGCCAATGATGGGAGGTAGTACTTTGCTAAGGAGAGCAGAACATCACCAACAAAGGATGCAATGGCAAAGCATACACCCCAAAGAAGTGACTAAAATCTGAATAAATTTAGATTTAACTTTTATAACCATATGGAAAAGTTGGTAGTGAAGGTGTGAGACCACGAGAATGGCTAGCAATAACTTTGGATGTTTTGTGTGCATCATGTGAATCAAGAATTTAAATCTGGGAACACTAATCTACTATCTAGTAACACAAAGTAACTAATAGGCAGAGAAAGGATTCAGTACACTTCATCCACACACTGTTTTTGCTGTTCATTTTGTGCCCATCAGCACCACTTTTTATGTGACTAGGGCACTTCTCTATTTAAGAACATGGAATAAGTACCATCAGGTAAACTGGCACCAAGATGTGGAAGGGCAAAAGCAAGACATCACTCTTTAGTTAAAAGCAAATTAATGTATCCAGTACAATTGTGGGGTTTTTTTTTAAAAGCAACCACAGAACACCTTTGCTTTTCCACTATGAGAGTACATACATAAGCACAATGAAAATGCTTTGGCCTGAAATATTTCTGATGTTGCATTGTCTAGTTAGGGTATCAGTCCGAAGCGGTAAAATTTTGGCAAGCCTGCAAGTTTCTGGGTGGGCAGTAACACTGAGGGCGAGGGACTAGAGAACATCATGTCCACCTTTAGTTTCCTGCTAACCAGCAGTAGCTTTTCTTTAAAGTAATGATTGTATCTGCATTTTCTGGATATTTCAGTACAGCTCTATTCATTTCTGAATTCCTAGCCTTAAGTACAGCTCCTGAAAAATGCACACTGGACCAGTTCAAACAAAGTCTGTGGAACTGGAAGTGATCCATGGGGCAGCACACTCCCTTCTCTCCTTTCTTCAACAGTTTTCCTTTGTTTCTTATTTGACACTAATTGCCATTTGCTATGAAATCTGAATTAGCAAACCACAGTTTGCAGCTGCATTACAAACCAGAATTGGAGACCAGAATTTAAACAGGAAATTAAATGAAGCTGTAGATAAGAGGGAGTGTGCAATCCCTCAAATTGATCCGATCCTCCAAAACTTTTGGTTTGGAAAACCCTCTGAACTGTGTTAAGCATGATAATATTTAGAATACTTGCCTGGATTCAGTGAATATGTATTTTTTAAAGACAGGAGCAATTAGGACACCAATTCAGAGCAACACATTCTCAAAAACACAAAGGTCACCTTGTCATTTGATTAATTCAGAACTGGATGCTTTAATATTCCACATTAGGCCAGGAAAAACAAACCCTTCAAAAACAGGCTCTACAAAGTTATGATTTTATGCCCACACCCAGATTTTTACATCCTGTTATATACATGCATGTGCAGAGAGAGAAGAGAGTAAGAGGGCCTGTATGTTTAAGCGACTTCACTGCCCAGGTTGTGGGCAGAAGTCCCAATAATATTAAGAGGAGAGGCAAATAAGCATGCTTAACTCAGCTCATACTAGGCAATATTTTAATTTTATATGCTGCTCTCCACATCATTTGTGTCAAAATAGTAATAACAATTCATATTTGACATAAATTCCCTTGTCATGCATATTATTCAGATTTTAAATATAAGCATGCAGTTAACTATACTGATTAGGGGGTCATTCACACTATGTTATAACCCAGGTTACAAACCGATTTAAAACGGGGTTGTTCACATTTGAATCAGTTTGCAAATCAGTTTATACATGGGTCATTCACACTGGAGTCGTTTTTTTCCAACCCGAATTGGGGTGGGCCCTTGCCAAATCGCCCTTAACCTGTTTTTTTTTTAAATTATTCCCCCCCC
>CM034708.1:84687474-84704896 GCA_020142125.1 Phrynosoma platyrhinos | reverse complement strand
CCCTCGGCCCTTAAAGGGGAAAGGTTGCCTACCCCTGCCCTAGATGTATTCTGTCTCCTTCTACATAGACATCAAATGCTATTATGTATCGCTCAAAATGCACAAATAGACTAAGATCACAAACTGAAGAAAAACACCAAGATTTTCCTGTATATGTGAGCCCCATGTCCCTCTAACTCAGTACTTCTCAAATAGTGGGGCGAGCCCCAAAGGGGGGGCGCGAGGCTCCGTAAAGGGGGGCGCGAGGTCCCTTTAAATCTTTTCAGCTACAGTTAATAAAGCTATTCTTTGTTGTAAATTGATCCACATTTCTTTATTTTTTTTTATTCTCATATACATTAATAAGGATACAGTGTTATACAGAGGTGTACTTATAACAATTTTATAGACAAATGATACTATTTACAGTCGCGTGGGGGGCGCGAAATGTTTTCTTCTTCCTGGGGGGGGCATGACAGAAAATAATTGAGAAGCACTGCTCTAAGTGCATAAAAATGCACATTCTACAGTTTGCATTAGCACCACTAATGCAAACTGTATAGCCAATGGTAAGGAATGGTAAGCAGGGCCGGCTCTGGATGGGAGACCACCAACCAGGTATACCAGGTGCTGGAAGTTATATTTCAGAGGTAGGAACAGCAGAACCACCATCTTAATATTCCTGGCCTAAAAAATGAAATTCATGGACTTGCCATAAGTTGACAAGTGGCTTGAAGGCATGAGCGTGCGTGTGCACACACAAAAGGAATGATGGGAGTTACAGTCCAACAACATCTGAAGGATCACAGTTGCCCATTCTTTTCATAGTTCATTGATGGGAATTATGCAGCTACCCATGTGTGGTTTTTCTGCAACTCCTAACATCCCTAGACAGTATGGTCAATGATGAGGAATATTGGATGTTGCAGTCTAACAACATCTGGAGAGCCACATGATTCCCGCCTCTTACACAGACCATCTCCTGCTCTCTCCTTCTACTCCAGTGTCTTGCACATTCAGGTAATGCAAGTTATTAACAGGGAGACTAAGGAACTATTCAAAATGTGTGATATCCTATAGCTTGCCATAAGCCTCTGTGAGCTCTAATACTAATGTAAATAGTAGTAAGTGCACTTAACATAAGACCAGACAAAATATCTATGTGTTCCTCTCAGGAGTAGGAACAAAATCCAAAGTTAAATTGTTAATGAGGCAAAACAAAGTATTTTAAGATTCCAAGGTACAAACTTGCAATCTGCTACCTAGAGAAGGTTGAGAATGTTATATCCTTTCTGTATAATTAAACCTCTTTAAAATTCATATTTTATATACATTTCACCTGTTAATTTACTGTATATACTCATATATGTCTAGAAATTTAGGTTAAAAGTTTGTCCTCAAAACCTGAGTTGACATATCCATGGGTCAATGTAAGTATTGTACTTTAAATCATACACATACACACACATATACAAAATCCATTCCCTGGTGAAAGGCAAAAGTTTAATCTGTCCTAGAAGAACTGACCCCCTTCCACTCTCTCATTCATCCAGCCTTTAGTATGAGCACAAATAGTTATCTCTGTTAGAATTTTGTAAGTTCTTTGGCATTGTTTTTCTTTGCTTCGTCCTTTAAATCCTTCATTATATGCCCCTGAGTTTTACTTTTGTCTTATCCACAGGTTATATCAAAATCCATAATTTTGGCCCCAAAATTTGCCCTCAACTTATACATGAGGTCAACTTATAGTCGAGTATATATGGTAAGTGCAATTCCTTCTCCATAGTATTTGGATTACTCAAGTCTAGAAAGTATCCCAATCCTATACAGAAAAAATGATATAAATTTGATTTGAGCCATTTCCTTACTATTATTGTTTTATTCATTTATATCCTGCCTTTCTCTCAATAATGAGGCTCAACACAGCTAACATTTTTAAAAATATAGATCCAAACTATACAAGAGCTTCAAAAAATACAAATATAAAATGTTTAAGACAATGATACAATTTATAAAGTTAAAAACATTAGATTTCTTTGAAGGACAATATACAAACCTTAAAAATGGCATTGCACAGAATTAAAAGCCCATCCCAGTTAGTTTCTAAAAGTCTGATGGGATAAATATATTTTAACTTGCTCACAAAAGGATAGCAAAGATAGGGCCATTCTGCCTTCACTAGGTAGAGAATTTAGGAGCATCCACCAAGAAGTCCCTCTCCCTTGTTCCCATCAAATGAGACTGTGAATGTGGTGGAACAGAGATAAGGGTCTTTCCTGAAGATATTAGAGATCTAATGGGCTCATAAAGGGAAATTTGTTGTTGTATGCTTTCAAGTCATCTCCGATCTATGAAGACCCTAAGGTGAACCTAACACAGGGTTTTCTTGGCAAGGTTTATTCAGAAGGAGTTTGCCTGAGGCTGAGAGAGTGTGATTTGCCCAAGGTCACCCAGTGGGTTTCTATCGCCAAGCAGGGATTCTAACCCTATTCTCCAGAGTCACTAGGCGTTTTCACACGGGGCTTTAGGAGGACGCAATCCTACCTCCGTCCGGCCTCACTCAGGCTCCATTTCCAGCGTGTTCACACTCATGCCGGTGCCATCCCTGCGTCCGTCCGGCTCCTCGCTCCGTGTGTTCAAACGCACGGAGCAGCAAGTGCGGCCTCCCTCCGGCCTCCCTCCGGCCTTACCACCGCTAACTCTGGCTTCAGCTTCTTAAAGGTAATTCCGGGTTTTAAAAGGAATTAAGTTTTTGCCGCCGGAGCCATTCCGGAATGAGCGGCTCCAGGCGGCTTTAGGGACTAGTGTGAAAACGTCCACTGTCTAATGCTCAAACCACTACCCCACACTAACTCTCATAAAAGGAGGTAAGGTCCTTCAAATAGCCTGAATCCAAGCCTTTACAGGCTTGCTAAAATTATCCCTAAATTGACGTTGGATTTAGTTTAAGAAATTGCTCCTGTGCCAGTTCAGAGTTTTTCCAAAAAAGTATACATCACAGTTCCACCCTTTTCTTCACAGCACACAAAGCAACAGCAAAAACAGAGGTTCATTTCAGGTAAAAGAATACTTTCTGTCTAATTATCAGATGAATAGCCAGCTATAGAGATGTTTACTTTGTACCACAAAGCATTAAGAATTAAACTTACTGTAGGTCTGTCCCAGAATGAGCAACTACTGTGGAATGTTTTCAATTGTTCTTATTGTAAATTAATCCAGCGTAAAATAACATTTTTTGTTATCTAGTATGAATTATATTGCCACATTTATTAAGTCTCAAGTCATTTTGCAGTATGGGAGCTGTAAAGTCAATGCAAAAAAAAAAAAGTATAACTGGGCCAGGGCAGAACTCTGAAATGTTACTTTTTGGATAGCTCCCAAATTCCCCGAGCCAGGATGAAGATTCTGATATCTCCATTCACTGGAAGTAACTTTTTCAAGTTTTTCTCCAGGAAGAAGTCCAACTGCCTGATATTTAATGGAGAAAGCTCAGCAAGTGGAGACCTGGATCAGCGCCTCAGATGGAAAACCCATGTAAAAGCATAATGCAAGCTTTGTTTTTGTTTTTAAGTTTTGAAAAGAGGGTTATTCAGTTATGGCCTTTCTTTACTTTGGTCAATTTGGACTGCTTTTAGGAGTAAGTTGAGAAATAGTCACATTTCAAAACAACATTTCTGGAAATATTTCTCCACTATGCAGACCCAGTCATTTTCATGGGAGCTGAACCTAAAGAACAAGTTAAATAACATTGGAAATCCCAGACTCTCTGCTATGGCATAAAGCAAAGCTTTCTCAAGATTACTAAATCAAAACTTGGGTTCATGTAGTAGTCAGTTGACGGTACTTTGTATGGGCATGACTCTAATGGCTCATAAGACCTGTTGTCTATGGGACAAGGAAAATAGAATCTTCTCTCCATTTTGATACCATTTAAATCTCCTATAAACAATTATAAACATGGAGGTCTATAATTGAAAAGAAAGGAATATAATGCATTTCAGCCACTTTTCAATGTGGCCTGGGAAGAAAGCAGATAAGATTTGTCGTTTCACTCAAGGTTACGCCAGCAATAAAAACCAGAAATATATAGAAATGCAACTTTTTTATTAAATAAAATGATAACAACATTTCCCTCTCTCTTTCTTGGCAATTGACTTTGTAGTGTTAGACGGACTTCTCCAAAGACAGCACTTGTTTGCAATCTCAAAAGGCAAGAAGATGGAATGTGTAAGAGGGCTGTACCACTTTGGTTAACAAATCTGGTATAGCTACTAAGTGCAGAGTTTGAAAACAAGTATTGTCTTCTTAAAGAACCTTGAACTTGCCATGGGGGGAAAGGGGGAAATCTTATATCCCTGTGCTTCAGACACAGTGTTTCAAGGGAGGAATGGGGACTTGCTTATAAACAAACTATATTAGCCTTAAGTGTGGATTATGCAGCCTCTGCAAAGAAGAGCCTATATCTTGAGACATGCCATATCAAACTGATTTATTCAAGGTTCAAGGCTGATTGATTCCACAGGTGCAAGGTTCTTTAAGAAGGCAATATTTTATTGTACAGGAGGGGAATAATTTTAATGTTCAAGAGCATTTGCTGTTATCTTCTTAGTTACAGAGTGATTAATATTGATTGCGTAAAGAGATTTCTATCACACCAGCTTCTATGATTGTTCTAGGTAGAATGTATTTGAACTTGGAACTGACTTTGGCATACCAGGAAAACAAACCAGGGTCAAAGTTGGATAGTTAGGCTATGGCATCACATCACCTCCAGGTCTGAGCATAAACTTCACAGACAGCAGTGACCAATGTCAAAGAGACATTGCACCCTGCCTGCTCAGGTATTGAAATTAATACTATAGTTTCCCCTCCACTTCACTGCTGTAGCTCTCTACACTAGGCACACTGGACACGACTAGGACCCATAAGAGATAAACTGGTTGTGTTCTCTCTCACTCTATTTGCACAACCCCCCTTTACTATGTGGGAATTGGAGGGAGGGTCCTCCTAGGTCTTTTACAATGCTAATGCTGCCTCTTAAGTTATTTGTGGCTGGCACTGCCGTTCTGTTTTGCATTGCACCCATATTTCTTCTGCTGTTCATATTGATCTGAGGAAGTGGTGCTGGCAGATGTTTAAGAAGCAGACACACAGTAAAAATGGCAGTAGTGGGATAGGTGCACACTCCTATACATCACTGTGCTCTTAATTGAAATGTTAAGAGCACGGAGACACAATCTCCCTAAAAAATAAATATAAATAACTAAGACATTTCATTGTGTGTTTTCCCCCTCCCTGAACATATGCCAGGTACAGGGAGGGTGGAAAACACCTGTTCAAAAGAGTGAGGCATGCTAATATACATATCCATGAACATTATTGATGTGTATATATTATATAAATATGCAGAAGTCTAGATACAGCAGCTGTAGTTGAAAATGTAGTTTGCAACCTTGAATAGGCGTACAAAGATGTGACAAATATGTGCAGATGCAACTTCTGCTTACACATAAAATGGAGTATTGGGTACCCTTGGTTGGAGTTCATTTTGTCTCTACATGTGTGGTTCAAGACACTAACTACTATCCATACAGAAACTATGAAATCTGATATAAAGGTTGATTATCCCTTATCTGAAATTCTTGGGATCAGATGCATTTTGGAGTTGGGATTTTTTTGGATTTTGGAACACATAAGTAGCTTAGTACATACCTGTACTGTATTTGTGAAGCTGGAGAGAGATTCAAAGCTGGAAAGAAATGTGAGGATCTGTAAAATGGTGGGAGCCATGGATACATGTTGTGAACTGCACCTGGATCCCACCATTTCACAGATCCTCAGTCTCTCTCCAGCCTTGTGTTTTTTGCCTCCCACTCTGCCTTCAAGGTGGCAGCTGTGACACTCCTGATTGTTCATTTCTCTCTGGCCTCACATCTCATTCATTCTTTACTTGTGTTGATAATGAGACACGAGGCTGGAGAGAGACTGAGGACTGGAGAGACAAATCAGCAGAAGTGCCACAGTCGCAGCCTTGAAGGTGGAAGCAGACGGCTGGAGGCAAAAAGTTTTGGGTTTTGGAGTTTTTCAAAGTTCTGGATTAGGTCTGATTTATAGAGGTTCTGCATTCCAGTCCCTATGTAGAAAGCAACGGTGGCTGAAAGTAGTACACACAAGCTTAAACCTGCATTGTTTGTGCATGGCAGTGGGTACTAATACTCCATTTTAACTTCTTGCACTTTGCAGTCTGATGAAAAGAATTTTAGTCCTCATCATTTAAAACTAGGGTGCCCATTTGGCAAGAGAAGCCTCATTTGGACTGCTGCAGGGTTTGGTAAATAGGATCTACCTTTCTACCTCCGGCTTGCTAATTACAGTTGAAAGGGCATAGATTTAAAGGAACTGTTATCTGATGGTGGCATTGTGATTTTGAGAACAGGGCAGTCTGGAAGAATCTCTCTGTTTCCTTCGGCCTCCAGCAAAGGTGGAACAATTTAAAATGCCACCCACACAACTACAACCAGCTGTAAAGAATATCACTGAATACACTGCTTTTTCTATCCAGGTATCTGGAGTAAGAGACTAGGGGCAGAGTGAGAGGCACACTGATCTGGATCATTAAAAGTCTGGCTTAATAGCTGATGTTGTTGATGTTAGCCAAAGTCCACTGTAAGCCTATCCTTGCAAACTGATTACAAATAAAAACAAAGCAGACAATCAACTACTCTGGAAAAAAAGTTTGCAAAATCAGGACAAACTGTCTGCCCTATGAATGGATTGATTTCAAGCTATCTTTATCTACTGTACTAGAATTCCCATGGTCCACTGATCTGTTTGAAACTGATGAAGAACATTGATATTTATCTCTAAACTGTTGGCATAACAAATCTGTCTTAAGTGGGCCTGAGCCTTCTGGCTAAGAACAAGAACATATAAGGGTAGCTTGGAGTTCACTCCAAGTCTACATTTGTTAACAAAACTCCAAGTGATGGCTTGAGAATCCTCTGAGAACTGGTGAGCAATGTATATTCCACTTGAATTACCTTACCTTCCTCAAATCCATCAGATGAAAGTGGACTTGGAACAAACATTCATAGGGTTCTTCTAGATTGGTTTTAAAAAGTGTGAACTCTCACAGTGTAGCTCTTTGGCAGGTTTTGCCAGTGATATAAATTCAAGTTGACTGACTTGGACTCAAGTCTGACTCAAATCACTTCCATGACTAGACTTGGACTCAGCTCTGCAATAAATGACACACTGACTCAATTTGACTTGCGACTTGTATATTTTTAGCAACTAATGGTCTCAGTTCAGCAATATAACATTATGGAATGGAAAACAGTTTTCTTCCTTTGAACAATGCTTCTATCTCACTCTTTTGGTCTACTGGTCCCATGATAGAAATAGTACTTCAAATTTACTATACAAGAAGCCCCTGACAAGTTTGGGACTAGGGCCCTGTCCGAAAATGGAATTGATTGAAAAGTGGGTGCCCGGGGTTTTTATAACTTGCAAATGCATTTTGGCACTCACAAGCTAAAATAAGACTGGGTTCTGCATTTCATGGCTGCAAAACAAAAACAAAAAAACAAAACAAAAAAAACAACCACCTTCAGTTACAATTATAAAATGCTCTCCAGGCCACGGCTGCACCCTCCTTGTTTCCTAACCCATTAATATGTTAGGAAAGTCCACAGCCTCATTCACTTTGAGCAGCAGGCAAGACTCGCCCCCAGTGCATGGAGCAGGTTTCTCAGATGGGAACAACCAACAAATGCTTAAGGTGAAAAGATCCAGCTGCTGCTTCTGCTGCTGTATGCCTTCAAGTTGTTTCCAACTTGTGGTGACCCTAAGGTGAAACCTATCATGGGTCCCAAACAAACTGCAGAAATATTCCAGTTTGAGACCGCTTTAACTGACCTAGCTCAATGCTAGGGAATTTGGGGAGCTGTAATTTTTGAGACATTTAGCCTTCTCAGTCAGAGAGCTCTGATGCCACAAGAAAATACAGTTCCTAGAATTCCCTAGCAATGAGCCAGGATAGTTAAAGCAGTCTCAAACTGGATTATTTCTGCAGTGCATTTTGGACCATGGTGTTATCTTGGCAAGATTCATTCAGAGGTGAGGTTGCCTTTGCCTTCTTCTGAGACTGAGAGCATGTGACTTGCCCAAGGTGAACCAGTGCATTTCCATAGCTGAGCCAGGATTTGAACCGTGGTCCCCAGGACATAGTCCAACACTCAAACCATTATAACATACAAGCTCTGAGTAGCCCCCAAAATTCAGTATGAACCACAACTATTTATATACACCTGCTCCTTGGGACTTTTTTTGGTCCTCTTTTTTTTAAAAAGAGTGGGAATTAAAGTTGCATCTGCTATTAGAAACTGCAAGATTGTTTTTTAAAGAAAAATATCACGATCTGACAATATATCTCACCTGTCTAGAGGAGTATTTAGACACAACAATTTTACACCAATGACAAAAATTGAAAGGGATGGGAACTAATTTTACTCTTTTAAAAAAAGACTAAACATGATCCAAAATAAAATACTGCCTTCATCAAGAGGGACAAAACATCTAAATGACCACTATATGTTACCATGTCATTATAATTCATATGACAATGTTGTGCTCAACTGAATGGACTCTGCCACCACAATCCTTCCAATGACACAAAGCCAACTTTGTCTTAACAATACTGAGAAAATCTACCTCATCTTGGCAGGAACTAGGTATATGCAGAACCATGTTATTAAGAGGGGGAAGAAAACCCCAAGAAGAAATATTTTTAGAGATCTGTTTACTGGAAATAATAAAAGGACCATGTTTGCTTCTATGTGGTATATGGAAAAGTACAGGTACTCAGACAAAGGAATACAAACTGCCCTCATATAAAATACAAGCATAACATACTGAATAAAAATAATTTAGTAGCTATTAAAGCAAAGGAATATATATTTGGAGACAAGTCCTACTGTCTTAAAGAGATGTACTTCCTAGTAAGTGTGCTTAGGACTGAGGCCAGCATTTTATACAAATCATTTATCATGATAATACTTTAATGTAAGGAAGTTTTTAGCACAAAAGAATGCAACAATCCAATAGGCAATATAAGCTTGAAATTAAATCACATTGCAATCCTGCCTACTTATAAGCAAGTCCAACTGAATTTAGCAAGAATAACAGCAGTATATATTCAGAAATGAGGAATTAAAAAATCTTGAGTCAATAAAAATAACATATGAAAACAAATTCTTGTATTCACAGGATTTTCATCAACTACAAAATGCTTCCAATCAGAATACCCTAAAGGTTCCAGAGCCCCTCTGAACTTAGAAGATAAGCAGGGTCATCCCTGGTTAGTACTTGGATGAGAGACAAATACTATGTGCTGCAGGCTGTCTTCCAGATGAAGGAACTAGCAAAACCACCTCTGGGTATTCCTTGCTCAAGAAAACCCTATGGCATTCATGGGGTCATCATAAGTCAACAGGCAACTTAAAGGCACATACACACATGGACACATACAAGATGCTTCCTCAGAGACTCTGTACATGACACAGTCAATTGAAATTGCTAGCTGAAAGAAAGGGGCACTGGAAATTAATTTGTCCACAAGTTAATGGAGTATGAAATAATGCACACCTTCAACATTACAAATCCAGGAAACAGGGACATACGAGATTAGGGTATATCACAGATTCACCTGTTGGGTGGTTGCAATATTTTAAAAACATTGTTTAAGGGAGAAATAAGATAAAATAGAACCTTTTTCCATTATTTTGAATCAGAACTCTTCAGAAAACTCAGTTTAGAAAACTTGAAATACAACTTCATCGTTTTACAGAAAACAGAGATCTAGCTACCTTGTTCTTGAGTCTCAAGAAAGTCATTTTTCTAGTGTCATGTCTGAAATGGCACTTAATGTGGGTAGACTCACTGAGCATTCATTTCTCATTCATAAATTCAATTGCTATTCCATAAAGTGTCGACCTACTTCATAACTAGGATTTACACGAATGTTTCTATACCATTTAACAGGTCACTGTTTGATTAACTGTTTGATTAACATTTAACAGTTGATTGGTCTACTCTCAGTGGGACTAGCAATTGGATCTAGGTTCAGGTTTCTCACCAGAAGGTCAGAGATCCATATCAATTTTCTTGTTTAAAAAAAATCACATTGTGCAATCCACCACTATATATTCCACAGACATTGTGACTGAGCCTTGCTTCGTTTACAGTGAACCCACATATGGAACTGACTGACAAGTCACACTACACAGTTATAGTGCTGATTCCACTTTAATTGCCATGGTTCACTATTATAGAATCCGGGGGGGGTCTGGAGTTTAAGAAGGGAGATCCGGGATTCTCAGCTAGAGCTCCAGCACCTCTCTAAGCTACAGACCCTACAGTTCCATAGGATGTTGCTATGCCAGTTAAAGTGGACTAAAACTTTCTCTGAAGATGCCAGCCACAGATGCTGGCGAAACGTCAGAAAGAAACTCTTCTAGAACATGGTCACACAGCCTGAAAAACCCACAAAAAACTATGGATGCCAGCCATAAAAGCCTTCGACTTCACATTAAAACTTGGAAGCTAAGCAGAGTCACCCCTGGTTAGTACTTGGGTGGGAAATCACTAATGAATACAGGTGCTGTAGGCTATATTTTAGAGGAAGGAAAACCACCTCTGAGTATTGGAAGGAACTGGTAAAACCACCTAAGAATACCCATAAGTCAGCAGGCAACCTGAAAACACACAACACACACACAAAATGCTGTAACTGTAGTGTGAAAGGGCCCCAGAGTTTCCTTGTGGTAGCCTCTTTATAGAGTTTTAGAAGCAGATATTTTTCAGACTCCAATTCTCTCTGGTCAAGCAGCCAGTCCAGATCAAATCAATCACTGCAACCAGAATACGTGAGTTTTAAACCCATTCCATCTCAGTAAGATTAAAAAAAACATAAAATGTTTTTAAATCAAAATTCTCCTACATAGACGGGCCTTGCAGATTGGGATATCTGTTCTACATTTGTGTAATCTTATAGCAAGAGAAAATAAGATCGAAGGGTGGGGATGAAAACCAAAAAGGAACATTTCCTCTTCTGCTTAGATTCAGAAAGCAATTTAATTGTGCTTGAGAAACTTCACTAGGCTTCCTCTTCTGCCAGAAAGCCCTTTAAGCAAGGTATTTCTGATTTTGTCTTATTTTCCTTTTCTTAAAATACAGTGTACGTTGTATTCTGCTTTCTAGTTTTTAACCTGTTTCATTAACAAATGATCATTCACCACTGTGGTCTGGTACCTGCAGCCCTCACATCCATACTACAAAAAGGGGGATGGGGAAAAAGATAGCAGGAACTCTGGAAAGAAATGGCATATAGCAATTTGCTACACATTTGTTTCCCCTTGAAATCATTTAAGCTCAGCATTTAGCTTCTTCTTTTTCAAAACACATGCTGTGTGGCTGTCCAAGATTACTCAAAAGGGAGAACAGTATAAAACCCATAGAGATGCCTCTGTTTGACTCAAAATACTTCTAGAGCCACTTTATTTATGAAGATCCATCTAGGTCCTTTAAATATCCTCAACATACAGTATTGAATAAATGACGTAGAATGAGAGGCACATGCTGAAATGTAGCAGTGTTCATTATTTTATTTTTTGTAATTCTGCTGGCTTCTCCCTATGAAGATTTTAATTCTGAACTGAAGAATAGCCAATACAATGTATTCCTCTGAGATAAAGGTAGATTGATTTCAACCATACTCTCCGAAGAAACAGAAGTTACAGTCCTACTCACAAGCTGTTTAAATCCTATAGTAGTCAATGGGATTTTATAGCCCCATCCTATGCTATGTCTTCGGTAGGGAGCATGAATAGTGTTGCTGTCTCACTATGGAGGGATTACAGCCAAAGCCACTTTCACTCAAACCAACCTGCTGGTGCAAGTGTATGGCTTAAGATACTTTATAACATTTTAAAAAAAATTAGTAAACTCTCACTCTAAGTCTGTGGATGCATTTTGTGAGTAAGTCCCACAAAACAACAGGAATTACTTCTCAGTATGTATACAGTGAGAATGAATGTAGAACCCACCATTTCTTCACTTCTAATAATATATAAAAAGACCCAGGGTTCTGAATTGTCACATCTGTAATCTGGCTAAAACAACTCATCAATGCATTAGGTACTGAATTTTTAAAATATAAATTCACAGAACACTTTCTACTGCAAAACCAGTCCAACATTTGTTAAGTCTGGGGGACATTATTCCTTTTTAAGCTCTACGCAACAGATGATCCATTTGCTTTCTTCCCAACACTCTCCCCAAGAAGGGATTCACACTGATATTAATAGGACGGGTTCTCCTTTACTCACCAAGGTGAGACAAAAATTGATTTATTCCCTTAGAAGGCATTACGAGTTGAGTTAAACACATCTGTTGACGCGGCTTCTAGAAACACCACACACCCACAGCCCTTGGGTTTTGCAAAATTCATCCAAACGCAATATACAGTTACAATGCATGCCTTTACACTAGTTTTGAGGAGGCGAAGATCTGTAGACCAAGGCAGAAGGGGCAGGAAAAGGCTCACCTACCTGGACTGTGTGCTTCAAGTCAGTTTAGCAGCATTCACTGGAATAAGGAAGAGATTCTGGGCAGCAAACTAATGCATCTTCTTACTTTTTTTTTTTTTTTGGTAATGGCCTGCTCAAATGAGAAGTGTTGAGCAACTCCCTCTACAATGCCACTAGCTACAACAGATCTTTTTCCCCCCCTGCATTAACCCCCACGTTTCAGTCTTGGCCTTTGGGAGTTTTCTGAAAACTCCAAATGTGTCCAGAGAGAAACTTGCAATTAGTGGAACCAGCTGAGCAAAAACCCTCGCCTCTCATTGGCTTAAAGGACACATTCCAAAAGTGCTAAAATGAGCGCTAATCTGGAGGCAATCTCTTAGACCAAATTCCTGACTAGATATAAAGCATTAAGTTAAGCTAGTCCGCTTCCAGAATTTAAGTTTTCAGCCTCCTGACAGGGAGCATCTCAAGCTGAAACTGGAAATCTGAGAAAAAAAAGTTGTGTGTCTGTCTCACTTCTCCATATCTTTCTCTTTCTCTCCCCCCCTTCCTCACAAAAGCAAGGTTGTCTCTCTTCTGCTCCCAGCTCACAAACTCACCAAACCAGATTTTTGACTCACAACAACTTCCCTTAAATCTGAACTGAAATTTTATCCTGTTCACTGAGCCTTTGCTGGCTGAAGGCCACTTTAGCATTCCTGTGTTTTAGCAAGGTAGATAGCCTTGCTGCTTCTTCTTTAAATACACACCCACACCCATACAGACATGGCCAGGAACCTGCTGAGATGCACAAGGCCCAGGAATGAGAAAGCAAACTTAGGGCCTTTGCAGACTGCC
This sequence comes from Phrynosoma platyrhinos, assembly GCA_020142125.1. Classification (NCBI taxonomy): domain Eukaryota; kingdom Metazoa; phylum Chordata; class Lepidosauria; order Squamata; family Phrynosomatidae; genus Phrynosoma; species Phrynosoma platyrhinos. The sequence goes on along the minus strand of CM034708.1, from coordinate 84,691,493 downwards.
AGAAATAGTGCACATTAAATTGAGGCACTGCCCTGGCTCAGTGCTAGGGAGTCATGGGAATTGTATTTTTTTCTGACACATTGAGCCTTCTCTGTCAGAGAGCTCTGGTACCACAATAAATTACAGTTCCCATGATTCCCTAGCACTGAGCCAGGGCAGTGCCTCAATTTAATGTGCACTATTTCTGGCAGTCTGCAAAAGCCCTTAAATACCGCTCTAAATGTTCATTACTCTCTCTTTTCTCTGTACAAGTATATTGGGTGGTGTGTGTATGTTTTAAGTCTATGTATGGGTTTGCTGATTCATCTGCTTTATTCTCGCAGACGGACAAAAAGTCTCTCTGAAACCCAGTTGCAGGCCTAGTGGTGAGAGGTCAGCCCAGTTGGAGGGAGCGATAAAGAATCGCACAACCCTAGGCTGGAAATAAAGGAGGTCACAATTTTATTGTTAAGAGCTGTACAGTGTTGGTATGCCGTGACGCACAGATTCACAACCTGGATGGTCCACCTGTTGTTGTTGTTGTTGTTGTTTCTTTCTTTACTTATGGCAACCTACTTATGGCATTCTTTACTTATGGCAACCTTCTAGCCAACTTGTCAGAGGGGCAGCCAACAATATGTAGTGATCTGCCTTTATTTTGAAAACTTTCCAGGCAGCTAATGTACGTGTGTGTGTGTGCCTTCAAGTCACCTGTTGACTTATAGTGACCCCATGAATTTTGTGGGGTTTTCTTAAGCAAGGAATCCTCAAAGGTAGTTTTGCCAGGTCCTTTTTCCAAAACATAGCCTACAGTACCTAGTATTAATTGGTGGTCTTCCATCCCAGTACTAACTAGAGCTGATCCTGCTTAGCTTCCAAGATCAGAGGGGGACTCTGGTGCTGTTTGGGTATTTAGGTATTTTTTCTTGTGTGCTCTCAAGTCAAACCTGATTTATGGTGACCCTAAGGTGAGCCTATCAGTTGGATTTCTTGGCAAAATTTGTTCAGAGAGAGTTTGTCTTTGTCTTCCTCTGAGGCTGAGATGGTATGACTTGCCCAAGGTAATCCAATGGGTTTCTATGGCTGAACAGGGATTCGATCCCTGATCTCCAGAGTCACAGTCCAACACTCTGTTACTATACTACATTGGTTCTCATCTAGCTAACATTTCTTAATGTTGTTAATTGTCATTGAGTCGACCCCGACTCATGGCAGCCCTGTGAAGGGAAACTTCCAAAGCTCTTTATCTTCAACAGCTCTGCTCAAGTCCTGCAGACTTAGGTGTTGTGTCTTCCTTGATTGTGTCTATCTGGTATACAGTCCTCCTCTCTTCCTACTGCCCTCTACCTTTCCAAGCATCACCATGATCTTTTCCAATGAGTCATGCTTTCCCATGATGTGCAGAAGTACAAAAGTCACATTTTGGTAATCTTTGCTTGTAGGGAGAGTCCTGGCTTGATTTGTTTTAGGACCCATTTATTTGTCTTTTTAGCCATCCACAGAACTTTTTAGCAGCACATCTCATACAGTAGCTTAAAAAATTAAAATTTAAAAATTAACACAACAGAAGTAAAGATTACAATGGCAAAGCATGAAAGCACACCCAAACCAGCCTAATAAATGAAATTTGCTGCAGAGAGTATTCCTCAAAGAAGGTGGTACAACCCTTTTTACTATCAGTGTTCATCTAATCTCTGGAAGAAAGTACTGCTTTCTTGAAAATATAGATATCCTTCACATATCTGGATTCCAAGCTGTGTAATTATTTTAAGGTATGGCTTAAGACACTGGAGCAGGGCCAGTAAGAAACTGGGACTCTCAGTAGGACACCAGATATACAAATGCATGCCTTTTTATATGGGAATTTATTAACCAGGAATCAGAGCTTGGAAATTACTTTTCAAAAATAATTTGTTCTGTTATTCATTAAAGTTGTGGTTTTTAAAAAAGTAACCTGTTCTTATGACTCATTACATCGATGGAAGAAACTAACAAATTGTATTACTTATTACACTGAACAGTTTCCATTATTTTGTATTACCGTACTTTTTTGAGAAGGGAAAACTTTAGAATAGATAAGAAACCCAAATATTTCCTGTTAAAAGACTTCTTAAAATGCCCTTAAAAGTAACTTTTGGCTAAAAATAGAAACCGGTCTTTGTAAGTTCAATAAAGGAACTTCTCTCTTACTTGTTACATTGCTTTTAGAATGTAATTTTGTTACACTCTGCTAAAAACAACTCACCTGTAATTGATTACTTCCAAGCTTCACCCAAAATTTCCATATTCCCTCTTTCCATATTTAGAATCTGCACTTCACAATCCCCCTGTGTGCTGTACAGTAAACAAGGACGTTTAATAATAATAATAATAATAAATGTTATTTATAGCCCATCTCTCCCTGAAGGATCGCAGCGGGTAACAATCATAAAAATACAACAATACAGCTATAAAACAACAGAACAAAATAATATGATTCCCTTACCTCCAATTGAAACTAACACTGTATTATAAAATACATGCAATGGATAAAATTAAGTAAATTAAACATAATTAAAATGTGGCATCATGTCCATTTTTTGTCACAGTTATTGTGAGGATGGTGGAGTAGTTAAACATATGCACTTGAGAGTAAGCCCCATATGGGCATAAGACAATACCAAAAGAGCATTAAGGAGTAATAAGTCTGTGTTATGCCATCCAGAGCAGGTACCCTTAGAGTGCTATAAATTCCAAACATACAGGAAAAGATGGCCATGTGTGTGTGTATATATATATATACACACACACACACACACACACACTAGATATGGAGTTGTAGGAGTAATGTGAAAAGGCCAGCATGGTCAATGCAGTGGTTGAGGGTTGGACTAGGATTCCACCATGGAAACTCACAAGATGGCTGTAAGGAAGTCACATTCTCTCAGCCTAAGAGGAAAGCAACAACTAATATCCTCTCAACAAGGCTTGCCAACCGTCCCCCCCAATAAGACACACAACAAAAGCAATAATGAGTACGAGTAGGGAGTAAAAAGGCAAAAAGAGGTGAACAATTGCTATCCTCTTTTAAGAACCTATTTGTCAAAATTAGTGTTTTATTCTCTTTTGACCTAACATTGCTTCTGATTTGGGAAAAAGGAAACAAACCTCTCTAAAAAAGCTATTTCAGAAATAATAATCTCTCTGACAGTTATCTTGAGCCCCAAACAAGTCATGAGAGTTAAAAAAAAAAAACAACACACCAATTTACTCCTCCCAGTTTTATGCTGTTTTAAGGCTAAAGATCTGATGGATTTAAACAAAGGACAAAAGCTGCTTTACAATACATGCAATCCGGAATCTGACTCAGAACCTGTGACTAAAACAAAACACACACAAGAACACCACAAACACTAGAAGAGGAAGCACCCAGCACCGAAATCTTTTTTGCCAGTTCTCATTCCTGCTTTCATTGTTATGTAATGGACAAATGTTGCAGTTTCTTTCATTTGAATGACTGGTTCCCTCTATGAATATTTGAAAGAGAGATGCTAAATTTGCCCGCAAACTCTGGTATGTTTGCTGGGATACCTCTTTGCAGAGTGGAGCCCTGACATATCATATTCATTCTGTTGTGTTCCAATATAAATGCCATTCATTTCCCCTAAAGTTGGAACTCAAGGAGGCTAAGAAGATAAAATCTAAAAGAACTAAAAATAGTGTGGCTAAAAAACCATACAAAATTAACATTATCATAGTGTCAAACCATCTATAGAATTAAATGTTTTTTAAAAGTATTAAACCATTGAGAGAAAGCCCTTTCTTGAATTCCTACTGAATGTACCTGTGAGGCAATGAAATTGAGAACTTTATCACCCGGGTGAAATCCCATGCAGAAACGAGGTTTTAAATCGAAAAGAACCCACAAAAGCAGATAGATTTTCACATGACATTGTTGTTAAACTCTTGTTAACCCAAATGGAAAGTAGTCAAAAGCCACTTCTTTTTACCTTTGGAAAATCCTGAAAGTAAAAAGGAGTGGCTTTTGACTACCATATTTT
>CM034708.1:84673659-84687374 GCA_020142125.1 Phrynosoma platyrhinos | reverse complement strand
CAAGAAAACCCCAGGAGAGGATCGCCTTAGGGATCTCTTCCTCCTCCTCCCGCCTCGCCACCCCCGTCCTCCTTGTCCTCCACATGCCCTTGCCTGGCTTCTCCCTCCTTTCTGCTGGCTTCTTCCCTCTTCTCTCCTGGCTTCTTCCTGCCTCGCCACCCCTGTCCTCCTTGTCCTCCACGTACTCTTGCCTGGCTTCTTCCCTCCTCTCGTCTCTGTCCTCCTCCTCGTCTTTATACCCGGCATATAAAACAACCCCCGACTTTAACCCAGATTTTCCTGGGTTTAAAAGTCATCTTATACGCCAGAAAATATGGTGCTTTCCATTCAAGTTAACAACAGTTTAACAGTGATGTGTGTGAAAATCAACCCGCTTTTGCGGGTTTCCCCCAGCTTCTAAAGTCTTGAGAGAAGCATTTCTCCCAAATATGTCTATTAGATCTGATATTTGGTGAAGACATTTAATGTACAGATAGCACACAGCATATGTTTCCTTACAGTCCCTATTTTTTTAAAAAAGATTTTCTGTTTGGAAACATAATGATAGGGTAAGTTTTATAAGACTTGTAATGTTTTTGTTTTATTGCATAAGCATTATATGAACATCATAATTAATAGTTTCTTATTAGTGCTACCAAGGTAATCTTGAATAGTTCCTGACAAGAGTTGTATCTAACATAAAAACTGGTTTTTCTCTGACATCGCTAAACTATTTATTAGAACTCATTACGGAAACATGCCCTCTAACCATATCAATTGAATACATCAACTATTTTTTCTCACTATGCTTTCTGGTCCTAATGTGTGATTTTTCTGGTTTAAGAATTGTGTAGTATACCATTGCAACATAAAGTCAGAAGATAAATTTTGGAGACAATTTAGAACTCTGGCCCCAATTCATCTAATGATAACTATGAATATAAAGAGTAAAATCACACAAAACACAGATAGCACACCCTCCAACATTTCACAAATGAAAGCTGGGACAAATGTGGGCAACCAATCTCAGAGTGGTCAAGATGGCAAAAGTTATTAATGAGGAAGTTAGGACAAGCTGCAGCAGTTTGCTTTTGTCTGAGCCTACTGACAAGAGAAAGATTTTCCCCATCATCTCTTCTCCTCCCTGCTGAGTAAATCAATGTAAACTACTTTTGTCATGTGTGAAGCTAACTGCTCCTTTCTTAGGAGGAGAGGGACAGGGACATCTAGATCTCAAGAGAAGTTACTTTTCTGTTGCTAATGGGTGCTGAAGTTTTATTTCTTGTCTTTTATTCGTCTTGTCTCTAGTCCTCACACGGCCAGTAAGGGGAATGGTCTCTGCCTTTATTGAAATCCCTCAATGCTATCGTAGCTGATATCTAAGACAGAATGCAACCCTGTGACTCTAATCTTATAATTACTTTTCTCCTGCATGATTTCAAACATCTTTGCCTGATTAAGAAGCCAGTGAAGTTTCGAAAGCTTGCATAATGTATTTTATGATTTGGAGTTGGCCCACAAAGGATATTCCTGCTTGTGGATTTTGGATTTAGTTGTATTTTGCTGCCCAGCCAACATGGCTACCCCGGGATACATACATACACATATTCCAGTGCATCTACAGTGATTCATGTGCTCATCCTCCAGTTTAGGACTAGGTTTGACAGTAGATCCTCACCTGGACAAATGTTTGAATGTTCTTGTTTCTTCCTTAGTCTTTAATTTTTGTACCACTTAGCCAAAGGGTTCTGGAGAGTTCGAAAATGTGCACACTTGGATGGCATTTGAACTGGCTCTAATAAAAATAATGATCAACCTCATTTCCCTCCACCCTTATGGAGCAGCACATCTATCTTGCTTCATATTATCTTTGCTGCTATCTTTTGTTGGAGAGAAGACTGCAACTGAGCCACAGCTAAAATATTATTTTCTTTATTTTATGGCCAGATCTCACTTCTGTCCCCTGAATCTGGTTTAACAATGTGTTCCTAGCTTTTAACTCTAGAGCATTTTAACTGTCAAGCATTTCATGCTAGATGTGGAATGTGAAAGCTCTCAAATAAAGTAACCAAAAATATGAAGGAGAAAGGCCAATCATCTGCTAGGATCTCCGGTAACTTGCAATATTCATTTATTTGTCTCATTAATGGGGTTCAATGCAGCTTAAAGATAAGCAATACAAATTAATTTAAAATATAACAAGAATAAAAGCATTACAAATTAGAAGGCAGTTTTAAAACTATACCATTAAACAGCAACACCTATCAACTTAAATGTTGCTTCCATAGCAAGCAAGAAAAAGATTTTTATCTCCTAGTGGAAAGATAACAGGAAGGAAGCCAGCTAGGTTAAGAAGTCAGAAATTCTAATGATAATCAATATCGACTAAAACACACATCACAAGGTCTAAAACCTCTTCTCTATGTTCTGCCCACACACCTCACCTCAGTACACACAAGGCTACGAGGTTTCAGAACCACAGCCCTCCTATTAGGGACTGGAAAATTACAATATACTATTGCAGAAGACTTGTATTTTGTGTATTCCCTTTCAAGTGTCAAGTTTCTAAAGAAGAAAGCCACTTCCTCAGACATTTTGCCTTCTATGTCTTTATATGGATGCACTGGGATGGGGAAAGTATATCACTCCCTCTGTTGATAAATGACAACTCTCAACATCTTTGACAATTAGCTATGTTGGCAAATACTGATGGTAGCTGGAGTTCAGTAATATCTGAAGGTTCACAGGCTCCCCTGACCAGAGTCAGAGAAAAGTGTGTACACCAAATATAAAGATTACCTGTCTCTGTTTTGCCTTGCATAGGTGTAACAGAGCTGCTGCCAGTGAGGTCTAAAAGAGGCGTTTATTTATTTAACATTTTTTTCAGGGTGCTTTTAAAGGTAAAACTTGTGCAATCTTCAACATGTTGTTTTTGTGCTTTCAAGTGGACTCCAAGTGACTCTGTCCTGGGATTTTCTTGGCAGATAACATTTGATACTGCCTTCCACTGAGGCTGAAAGAGTGTGACTAGTCCAAGATCACCCAGTGGGTTTCCATGACTGAGCAAGGATTCAAATGTTCATCTCCTGGACTTCTGGTCCAGCATTCAGACCACTACACCATACTGGCTCTCACAATCTTCAAACATAACACATTGAATCTACTGCTTCTCTGTTTCACTAAATGAGTCTCAAATTCTGTCATTGTGAGAAGCCAATATTTTGCTCTTCACTTGTTCTACATTGCTCATCACTTTATCAGGTCACTCCACTTTGCCTTCCTTGTTTCTTGGTCTTAGCTTAACATTTATGTGTTGCGATTCTGCTTCGACCTCCAGTTACACCCTGACTTTGGCACAGGAAAGAAAGGAAACTTGCCTTGAACTTTCATTTCCCTGCCTTTATTTAGCCTTTTATACTTTCAGTAAATATCACACAATATGCTGACCTCCCACTACCGCTACTGCTAATTTTTGCAAAAATGGATACCAATTAAAGTCTCAGTCAGCATAGAAAATAGCTATTCCCTTTCAAGGGCTTTAGGAATTCAAACTCGATGCACAGATTCCTTCCTTTATATGTTTTTTTCCTTCCCCTCTTCCCCTTTTTTCTTGCTTGCTTGCTTGCTAATGAGCCTTTCAGGATTTGATTGAGCTTCTTGGAATGACTGCCTCTTGCTGGTAGAATGTTAAGCTGTCTAAACCCATTCAGCTCCCCTTGTGTAGAAGTCAGTCACCTGAAGTCAGCATTTCAAAGAGATGATGGCTAACAAAGTCACAACAGAACGGAAGTTTTGAGACAAATCTTACAGCTCAGCCTAATCTCAGAAGAGCCCAAGTATGAGACTGAAAATAACTTTATGGTGGCTTTTAGGAGGAGAGGGAGAAAGACTTTGCTTACAGAATCTGGGTGCAAACATCACTGGAACAAAATGGCAGGTTGTTAAAAGGCCAGGGAGAAAGTCACCAGTTATTTTCACATTGACTCCCTGCTGGAACACCACTGTTTCACAAAATTCCCACCATTTCCAATGGGCTCCATCCAACACCAGGAGCATATTCTGATCATGGATAACAGTTGCTACTTTCTTTGCCTCCTTCCTCAGATCTGTTCCAGACCAAAATTAGGGGTGTGCATGGGAAAAAGCAATCTGTTCCACCCATAGAGTTCAGAATCATAGAGTTGGAAAAGACCTCAAAGGGCCATCCAATCCAACCCCCAACCATGCAGGAATACAGAATCAAAGCACCCTTAACAGATTGCCATCCAGCCTCCTGCCTCCAAAGAAGGGGACTCCACCACTCTCCAAGGCAGCATATTCCTCTGTCAAAGTTTGTTTGTTTGAGGATAGGAATCATTAGATTTCTCCTTCTATTTGTACTTGAGAGCCAGCATGGTGTAGTGGCTCACACATTGGACTATGACTCTGGAAACCAGGGTTTGATTCCTCATTTGGCCACAGAAACCTACTGGGTAACCTTGAGCAAGTCATACTCTCTCAGCCTCAGTGGAAGGCAATGGCAAACCTCCTCCAAACAATTCTTGCCAAGAAAAACCCATGATAGGTTTGCTGTAGGGTTGCCATAAGTTGGAAACAACTTCAAGGCACACAAGACACATTTGTACTTATGTGACAACTATGCAAGTACACATTTGTACTTGTGTGACAAGTATTTCCCCATTTTACATGCCTGCAAAGCATCACTGTGAACCAGGCTTGGCCTCGTCTTCTGGCAGAGTAAGGCAGCTGCCTCAGAGAATGCTGCACACTCTGTACATGTTCAGAGAGGGCATATTTCTCTGAATGTCACATACATGGAATAGGGAAGGCCATTTTGCTGTTTGAGAATAAAGACAAGATGGTGCCTTTCTCCATCGCACACACCAAAGCAGACTAGATTGGGAGATGTTGATACCCTCTACCATGCTTAAGCCAAGCCATGTGTTACAAGATACTCTGCCCTCCCAACAAAGGGGATGCCTGAGGAATTTAAAAAGAAGAGTTTCTGCCACTCCACATTCTCCAATGTGTTCCACTTGAAGCTGTTGCCTCACTTGGCCTAATGGCACAGCCAGTCTTGGGTACATCAGTGTGATTTGATCATTGTTCTGTAGTCTATATGTATTTGAACTTGCTGTAAAATAGTTTGTGCCTTAAAATACTGTGTCATATTTAGTCTGCTAATTATGACTGTTGGTATTGTTGCTGTTATTCCTCCACAAAGGTTTCCAGTGCCTCCCCATCACAGCAAGAAAGTGACCCTGCCTGGGGTCTTGAAAGCTATGTCAACTAAAGACAACTCTGACAGGTTCTACCAATTTCGTAAAGCTTTCAACATGGCCCCAGCAGCAGGCTGCATGTCTGCTGTCCAAGATCCAGTCTAGCTAAGTATAGAGGGCATTATCACCAGAAGATTGGTCTCTACATGACCAACTGGCCACAACAAAAAAAACACAACAATAGTGCAGAATAGTTGTAATCTGCATCAGTAGAGTGTCTACACCAGTAGAGCATTGATGCCATCACAAATCTTCAAGAGATAGTGATGACGATTCAAAAACAAATGTTATCTCCCTAGAAAATGCTTTCCAGGAGGCTAAAACCAGTAACACCACTCCTTGCTTTCCCTCAGAGCTAACATGGCAGTATAGACACTTCCCACATAATTGTCTTTTTAGCATTCCTTTAGGCTACAAAGGCCTCTTTGCTGTCATACATATACATGTAAATATACATTGGCTTTAGGCCACAAAGAGTTCCAGACTACCAACCACACCTCCTGATTAGTTATGTAGATTGAAAAAGTACCTAACAAACTGACATTCCATTAAAACAGTAAAAAAAAAAAAAAAGTCAAGGCGGCATACTTCTGTTTTAAAGATATTTAATGCTGTTGTCTTCTCTTTTACCAATTTAAATGTTATTTTCTTCAACACTCTCTGCTAGTCTGCTTTTTAAGAGTATGTTAAATCATCTTTGCTTTAGGCATTCAATCTGATATTTTTCCTTACTGAAAAGAGAAATGACTGCATAGAGAAAAAGAACAAACCCTATGGGGCTCTACTGTATGGAATAATGGGTTTCTGCTTATGGAAAACACCTTTGCCAACACATGGGTGTGCATCCCATTCTCACTAATATCTCCTACCATCACATACCCATGTACCTCCCTAAAGCTACTTCTGAAAGCATGAGCAGCATGAGATATGACACAGAGAAATACTGTGCCCAGAAGGGAATGGTAAAAAACCAAGTGCCCTGCCTTGCACATTTTCTGCTAGTGCAAAACCACCATTAGATAAGGGTTACTTGAAGAACAAGTCTCAGTGAACTCAGTGTGATGGGGGTGTGTGTTTCTATATGTGCTTGTTGACTTTTGGCACCCCAATGAATTTCATAGGGCTTTCTTGGTCAAAAAATACTTGGGGGTGGTTTTGCCAGTCCCTTTCTCTGAAATATACCCTACAGCACCTGGTATTCATTGATGGTCTCTCATCCAAGTACTAACCAGAGCTAACCTTGCTTAGCTTCCAAGATCAGACAGGATCTGGTGCCTTTAGGGTATTTAGGCCCCTCAGTGTGATATACCCTCCTAGATATTATATTTAGGATTGCAATATTGATGTTTTGTTGAGATTAGAAGTTGCACACAACTCTTGATATGGCAGGGACTTATTGGGGGTGTGGTAAATAGTACTCAGTCCATCATGGAGTAATTCTTCATCACAGTAAAGTTAACACTGCTATTCTAGGTCCTGTGGTAGCATACAAAAAGTAGGATGTAGACGTGTGGTCAGATAAGCAAATTATCAATTCCTTGCAGATGGATTCCTTTCCACATGCCAAATCATTCCTCTATCCATCCATCAATTCTCCCACCATGAATATTGAAGTAAGAAGCATTTTCACATTAACATAGCACTTCACAACTGTAGTTCATGCTTCAGCCTCTTATGATAATGTGCACAAGCACATGATTTTGGAATGATTAGGCAACTTCTTACAGCATCTCTAATGGTGAATGTCATGCCTCCTTTTCCCCATTCCCAGAACTTTGAAAATATTGTCAGTGGGAATCCTTAGGATAAGCAGCAGCATATGTAAGATGCCTCTTTTTCTATGGTATAGAATAATAGACAATATAAGGGCCTTTCAGGAGGTCAAAGACAAAATAAATGTAGTTGACAGGTGACTTTATGCAAGACTGTGAGGATGATCAATCAACATGACACAAAAATGTACTATGTTTTACCACATGAGGATGCATTCAGAAGCTCAGAGAGGGAACTGGGAAAAACAGAGAATGGAGGATGGTGGTGGAGTGGTTTGAGTATTGGACTATGACTGGAAACTAGGGTTCGAATTCCAACTTGGCCATGTTAAATCCACTGGGTGGCCTTAGGAAAGTCATACTCTCTCTCAGCCTCAGAGGATGGCAACGGAAAACCCCCTCTGAAGAAACTTGCCAAGAAAACCCTATGATAGAGTCACCATAAGTCAGAAACAACTTGAAGGCACACAACAACAACAACAACAACAACAACAGGATAGAGATTGAACTATATCTAAGATTAATACAGTAATAAGACCTACTTCTATCTGCTTCCTCCTTGATCTGCTTCTTAGAGGCAGCTGCTTCTTTGAAACAAAACTGGTAATTATTTGCTTTATATGGCAATTAAAAATGTGTAGCTTTATAAACCACCTCACAGAGCAGAGATGATGAATTCACACAGTGATAAGAGAAGGGAAGTTAAACTAATAAAACCGGCATGAAAACAATAAAATAAACCTGTTGGTTGTGCCTAAATTTTTGTCCTTGGGGAGCAGACAAAAAGCGAGAAATCCACGCCTCTTGGGAGGTACATAGGTATCAAGTCCCAGATTAAATCTGTGGGAACTCCATCCAAAAAGATCACAGGTATAAATGTGTGATTTGGCTCACAGTATGATTGCTTCAGATGCTTAATACCCAAATTGACCTTTGTGGCATTTAAGAGTTTGTCAGGAAGAAGTGAATGCACTCGCTATAAATTCAGTCTTTTCTTTGACAGAAATATATCCCATCTTTACCATAAAAGAACTCAAAGCTGCTTACTTGACACACCTAGGTGGTCTCCCATCCTAGTACTGAACAGATCCAGGCCTGTTCATCACCATCACCTTCATCATTTGATAACATCACCAAAGCAGCTGCATCATGACCTCTCACAATCCCATTTGTAATATTTGCAAATATTATATTTATAAATACAGTAGACTTTTGTATCAAATTGTTGTTTGAGTGTTGGACTATGACTCTGTAAATCAGGGTTTGAGTCCCCCATTCAGCTACAGAAACCTGCCACATGACCTTGGGCAAACCACACTCTCTCATCCTCAGAAGATGGCAATGGCAAACCCTCTCTGAAGAAGGTTGCAAAAAAAAACCCATGATAGGTTCACCTTAAAGGTAAAAGATAAAGGTAGTCCCTTGACATGAATGTCTAATTGTGACCAACTGTAGGGGATGGTGCTCATCTCCATTACTAAGCCCAGGGGTAGGCAACCTTTCCCCTTTAAGGGCCGAGGGACTTCAGCTCCCAGAATCCCAGGAGCTATTGGCCAACATGGGACTATTGGCCAACATGGCTGAGGCTTCTGGGAACTGAAGTCCCTCGGCCCTTAAAGGGTAAAGGTTGCCTACCCCTGACTAAGCCAAAGAGCCAGCGTTGTCCAAAGACTACTCTGTGATCATGTGGCCAGCATGACTGCACTGTTACCTTCCCACCAAAGTGGTACCTATTTATCTACTTGCATTTGCATGCCTTTGAGCTGCTAGGTTGGCAGAAGCTGGGACTAGTGACAGGAGCTCACCCCATCATGAAGCACCCGGGCCTCGAACTGCCAACTTTCCAATCTTCCGATTGTCAGCATTGGTTGTCTTAACCACTAAACCACTGCATCCCACCTTAGGGTCACCATAAATCAACAATAACAAACCTGTTTGCCTGTATCTTGAATATTTCTTGTATTTATCTAACCTTCATCACAATATAATCATAGCATGACAGAAGTAAGATGTCAGTCCTGAAAAAGCATTTTGGACATTATCACACGGGGTCTAAAGCAGACCCCGTCCCATCCCCGTCCCATTGCGTTTTTTTCCCTATGTGTTCACATGACGTCGCACAGAACCCCGTCCTGTCCCATCCCCTTCCCATCCCTGTCCCATTGCAGTTCCTTTTCCCGTGTGTTCACACGACGTCGCAGAGAACCCTGTCCCATCCCCGTCCCAATGCGGCATCATCCCCGTTCTTTTGAATGCTGGTTTCCTGGGGAATTACATTTGCGCGACCAGAATGATACCGGAATGATGCTGCTTTCATTCATTGCGCAATAATGCTAGTTGCGTCTGATAGCAATTTCCGTCTTGTGGGGTCTATACCGGTATAGTTCTGGATTGATTCCATACTGCTTTCTTGCCGCTTTGAGACCTGCGTGTGATAACGTCCCTTGTGTATGTATGTGCCTTCAAGTTGCCTGTCAACTTATGGGGATCTCATGAATTTCATAAGGCCAAGGTGGTTTTGCCAATTCTTTCCTCTGAAACGTAATCTATGGCACCTGGTATTTGTTATGATCTCCCATCCAACGTCTAACCAGTACTGACATTGCTTAGCTTTCATTGGATTTTGTGCCATTAGGGTATTTAGGGGCAGCTTCCCCCCCCCCAAAAAAAGCATTTTGTTTGCTCTGTTTCTTCACTTTCAAAAATGTAAGCGTTCTTATGTTATATTTCTAAAGAGATAAGGAAAATATAATATCGTAAATATACCATTTATGTAACTTTACTCACTTCTGTACCACTCTTCTCTTCCCTTCATCATTGGAGCACCATGAATTCCTTATTCTAATTTTTGAGCCTCTATTAATACTTTTGTCTACTTGTGATATTCTTACATCTTTAAAACCAGGCTATCAACACAGGAATGTTGTAGGACAAGATTGTCCTATCATTTTATCTCCATGTCAGAGAAGTCTTTCCTCCTAAAAGGTTCTTTGTTTCACAGTGTTGCAAAAGGTGCAGCAGCCAGGCTAGTAAAAAGTTGGCAGCTGTAGACTCCCTTCTTTAGGGTAAGAAGAAGCAGAATATCAAGTTCCTGTACTTTTTAATGGTCATGTAAAAGCTGCCTAAATACCCTAAAGGCCTATATCCTGCTTAATCATATGCACAACCTAAATGTATTTACATATGCATAGTGAAGATTTTGTTAAATGTGATGCTTTTCAACAAAATTTAAAAAGAATTTTAAAAATTCAAATTTTCAAAATTAAAAAAATAAAATTAAAATTTTAAAACTTTAAATTTTAATTTTAAAAAATTCTGGGGCCTCTCCTTTCTCCTCCCACTGAGCTTCGCCCCACTCCCACCATCTCTTAAAACATTTTAAGGGGGAGCCGATGAATGCCACAGCCTGTCTCTGCCAAAAGGAAGATGTTTGAGGAACAGAGGTGTCACCCTCCCTTAGAGTATCATCTGGTGTGGTCTACACCATTGGTCACTAGGGGAGATGTGGTGGCGTGGTCTGCACCAGATGACAACCCAGAAGAGGAGTGACACCTGGTCGGGCCCCATCCCTATGCATGCTCCCTGTTGCCCCACCATCCTTGCGTGCCACTCCCCATCTCTGCATGCCACTCTCCAAACTCAGAGGAATAACTCTCAGGTGAGTATGGGTCTGGAATATGGTTGGGTGTTACATCCAACAGAAGACATTGGGACATATTAAACATGTTTAAAAGCAGGAGGTTAACCAACCATGAAGGGGTATCAAGTTGTAACACAGGCTTCTGATATAGCTGGTCTGCTTACTTGCTCTCTCTGTAATATCAGCACATAGGATTAGACAGAAATTAATTTTGTTGCCTTGTTTTTGAGCTGACTCCTGCATACTGAAGCTATAGGGGGTGATAAGACTGTACATATAATTTCCTTTGGGACCTCTCCCCTACTTTTACTCATATGTTTGAAATGGTAAGTCAGTTGCAAAATTATGGTGTTGCAATCCTAAAATGAAACCAAGAGAGTTCCTGAATGTGCTACTGTGGCATGTCTGATCCATTAGACAGAAAAGTCTCTATTTCCTCACTCCCCTGCCAAAAGCTAGAAATTACAATGTGTTTCTCACTGGGAAATCTAGTAAGAGCTGGGCATGTTCTAAGTTACCCAGAGGTTTTCTTGTGAACTCCATCAGCATTTCAGTTGACAATCTGAACAGCAAAGCCTGCCAACATGAGTATTTTGACCCGAAAATAACCAGCTTGATTAAATTTTGATTAAATATAGCAGGATCATGAAGCCACCACTAAGGTAAAGTTCAGTGTTGTTTTGGCCAATGTGAGACATCAGCTCCACATTTGATGTCGTAATTGGAATGCACAAGTATCAGGTCAGAGAGAAACAGAAGAGCAGGAGAGAGTTAGCAGGTAGCAGGGCTTAGGTCTTTCCAGCCCTAATTCTCCCACGAAATACTTCCTTCAGATGCCTTCCTCCCTGCCACGCTAGCTTGGTTCACATGTGGTTTGTGAGACCAACTGGTGGAACAAAGCTTCTGAAAGCATTATTAAACATTTGCAAAGGAGAAGTAGTGGTGGGGAAATGGTTAAATATGCCTCTCTACCCACTAGCTTTCCCCCGAGTTCTCCTCCCAACCACTATTAAGGTCACCCAATATTTCTTCATTAATTTCTTCTTCTGTCCTTTAAAGGGCAAGTAGTAAACATAAATATGTAGATATGTTGCTGATCTCAACCCCCCCCCCCAGTAACTTCATGGTTTTCCAAAGGTTGAATGGCACAATCAGTTTAGCAAGTTTTTCAGAAGAGGTGCCCCCTCAAGTGGTGGAAGTTGTCTGCTTTTCTCATAACATTTGGAGACATGGCAATGCTGGTTTAGAATATCAATATGCTTCTCATAATATGTGACTTTCATTGTCTATGTATCTTGCATTTAGCATACATTGTTTGGTTTTGAAAGGAAAATGTATTATAGTCACCCCTCCACATTTGCAGGGATGGCTCTTTTGGAAGGAGGAGGGATTGAGAAGTGATGGGTTGGGGAGAACAGGAGTAGGTGAGGAGATCTATGAGCTGGAAAGGGCTTTAAAACCTGGCTGGCTCTTTTGGAAATATGAGATATTGAGAGATGGTAGATTGGGAAGAACAGGAGTGGGGTGCTGAGATCTATGGGCTGGAAAGGAGTTTAAAACCTGGCTGGCTCTTTTGGAAGGAGGGAGGATTGAGAGGAGGTGGACTGACATTAACAGGAGTAGGGTGAGGAGACTGTTGGACTGGAAAGTGATTTATATTCTGGCTAAGGCTCTTCTGGAAGGATAAAAACTGAGAGGAAGAAGAAGAAGGGGAGATGTCAAGCTGGCTAAGCAGCAGCTACAAAACCGCGAATGTCAAACCACGAATGTGGGGGGGGGGCATACCATATTTGTAAGGAATACTCATTCTCCTTAATGTCTACAATGACTCAAAAGTAATTTTACAAGACAAGATGAACATGAACACATGTACACAGGTATCACAGATTGCCAGATACAAACAAACAAACAAACAAAGGATGGGGTTTTTTGTGGGTTTTTTGGGCTGTGTGGCCATGTTCTAGAAGAGTTTATTTCTGACGTTTCGCTAGCATCTGTGGCTGGCAAAACATCAGAAAGAAACTCTTCTAGAACATGACCACACAGCCCAAAAAACCCACAAAAAACTATGGATGCCGGCCATGAAAGCCTACAACTTCACAAACAGAGGATGCTTTCCAGGCTGACCATTGTTGGAGGCATCAGATTGGCTTAGATTATATTTATTGATCTGACCAAGCAAAACAATTCTTAGATTCCAGACAAACCATCAAAAAGCATGAATCATAAATACTGTGCCCTATCTTGAAGTTACTTTGAACAGAGGTAAGAGGAGAAATAGCCTGTTAGTAAATGACTATTTTGTGTCAACATCTAGAAGCGATAGCTATTCAACATTACTGTTTTTCAGGCTGTTTTGAGGAACTTTGATGTTCCTTGAAAGCTTATCAGTGGTTGCTTAATGAAAAGATTATTAACTTATAGCCCGACATCTTTGAAAGACCCCTAGCCTACCATTACTGATCTTTTATATGAGATTCATAATGCAGGGTGTGTGTCTGTACACATTCAGTTAATGTCTCTGGAATGGTCCGCAATGTCTGTGCAGTGCTGTGTAATATGTGAGGATCAATCTAGAATAGTGTCCAGAATAAATTGTAACATCTCAGAAGTCCATGACAGACAAACAAGGGTGCTTCAAGAGACAAATTAATCAGAAAGACAGGATAACTACTGATCAAGATATATCACAAATGGCTGAAGTAACTATATACTTCTTCACCCTGCAGCATTAACCTGTGGGATATTCTTTTCAGGACCTAAAGTTTAGGAGATACCAACCTGGCATGGGGAAAACTTTTGTTGGGTTCACCATACTGAAGGAAAATATTCATCTGACATCTCTAAAGACCGGCAGCTGAATGGAAAACATCTTGCCTCAATGCTCTGTACAGTTTTGCACCTATGGTGTAGTTCACCTGAAGTGATAGAGAGAAACACAAGATCATATGCATGATTGAAAAACATGGCCATAGATGAAAAAGTATATATTTATAAATGCAATTTAGAATCATAGAATCATAGAGTTGGAAGAGACCACAAGGG
>CM034708.1:84662659-84673559 GCA_020142125.1 Phrynosoma platyrhinos | reverse complement strand
CTTCTCTTGATCTAGACACTATACTTCTACTGATGCAGCCTAAAAAAAAACACACACACACAACCCTGCATACAAGATTGTGGACATTGGGAAACAAGTATTTTGAAAAGTTCATACAGGATATTTGTGCAGCAAAAAAAAAAATCTTCCAATCTTATATGTAAACAGGATGGAATTAGAATGTAAGAAATGGAGAAACTCAACAAGACTGACAGATTTGCACATTCCTAACATTAACCTGTTTTTCTATCTCTGTCTTTAACAAAGTGCTGCTGTAAAGAAATTATGTCTGAATGACAATACAACTGCAAGAAAGAAAATGCCATTTTTTCTAAATGAAATCTCCTTAAGCTTATAAACAATTTGCTGAAAAGGACAATAATTAGACTTCTTCAGTGTACTATTCCTGGTCAGCAACATGAAGGAAATAAATTGAAACACACTTTTAAATGGAAAAGCTACAAAAATCTACATTCATATTTGTGGAAGGCACAAAGAGCAGCATTAATTCTCAAAACTCCTGAAGAAAATTGTCTGTAGACAAAAGCATGGAAGTAATTGTTCCTGTAGGAGGATGCTCAGTTGCAGTCATTTGTCCTTGAAAACAAGTTCTGCCATTGTAGCCAGATGGCTGACAGCTAAAAGCTTAGTAGAAATTTGGTTCTTTTCCAGCTATATGCAACACTTGCATGGGAGAAATACTGTCTCTCTGTGTGTGTGTCACAGACAATGGCCCTTTGTTAAATGCTGGCTTTTATCAGGAAGGGATGATTGGTTGTATTTGTTGTGATGAATGACAATTTGTATAATGCTATTCTTTTTTCACTGGCATTGAGGCCATCTCAGGCAGCTTATGCCAGGCAACGTATTGTTGTTGTTGTTGTTGTTGTTGTAAGCTGCCTCCAAGTTGACCTCAACTCATGGTGACCCTATGAATAAGATGTCTCCAACCCCAAACTCCCATCATCTAGATTTCTACTCAGGTCTTGTAGACTCAGGCCCATGGTTTTCCTGACTGAGTCTATCCATCTGGCATGAGGTCTTACTCTCTTTCAACTGCCCATTATCTTACCATCATTGTCTTTTCAGTCATGCCATCTGTGACCAAAGTACAGCAGCCTCAATTTAATCATTGGCTTCCAGGGACGGCTTAGGACACAATTGTTTGTGAAGTCATAAGCTTTCATGGCCGGCATCCATAGTTTTTTGTGGGTTTTTGGTCTGTGTGGCCATGTTCTAGAAGAGTTTCTTTCTGACATTTCGCCAGCATCTGTGGCTGGCATCTTCAGAGAAGATCTTCTTTGAAGATGCCAGCCACAGATGCTGGCAAAATGTCAGAAAGAAAGTCTTCTAGAACATGACCACACAGCCTGAAAAACCCACAAAAAGCAATTGTTTGTCCCTTTGGCCATCCACAGCACCACATCCCCTCCAGCACCACATCTTGAGTGAATTAATTTTCTCCCTATTTTCTTTTTTAACTGTCCAGTTCTCACATCCATACATGGTAATGGAAAACACAATGGCTTGGATGATTGTGACTTTAGTGTTCAGCTGTATATTTTTACACTTTAGGATGTTGTCTAGTTCATAGCTGTCCTTCCCATTTTTATTCTTCTTCTGATTTCTTGACTGCAACCCCCGTTCTGATCAATGTTTGATCCAAGCTATGGGAGATCTTTAACTATTTCAATTTCCTTGTTATCTAGGTCGAATTTGTATAAATCGTTCATGGTCATTATTTTTGTTTTCTTTATGTTTAACATTAGGCCTGCCTTTTTTATTTGTTTATGTGTTTGTATTTTACTTTCTTTAGTGGTTGCTCCAAGCCTGTGATGCTTTCTGCTAGTAGTATGGTATTGTCTTCATACCCGGGGTAGGCAACCTTTCCCCTTTAAGGGCCGAGGGACTTCAGCTCCCAGAATCCCAGGAGCTATTGGCCAACATGGGACTATTGGCCAACGTGGCTGAGGCTTCTGGGACATGAAGTCCCTCGGCCCTTAAAGGGGAAAGGTTGCCTACCCCTGTCTTCATACCTTAGATTGTTGATGTTCTTTCCTCCTATTTCCTTTTTCTGTGTCCAAACCTGCTCTTTGTTGTTGTTAACCACCCTCGAGTGGATCTTGACTCATGGCGACCCTGAGGATCTCCAAGACCCCCTACCCTCCATTATTCTTCCCAGTTCTTGCAGATTCATACCTGTTATCTCAGGGATAGGCAACCTTTCCCCTTTAAGGGCCGAGGGACTTCAGCTCCCAGAATCCCAGGAGCTATTGGCCAACATGGCTGAGGCTTCTGGGAGCTGAAGTCCTTCAGCCCTTAAAGGGGAAAGGTTGCCTACCCCTGCGTTATCTCCTTAATTGAGTCTATTGATCTAACATGTGGTCTTCTTTTCTTTCTAATTCCCTCCACTTTTCACAACATTATTGTCTTTCCTGAGTCATATCTTCTCATTATGTGGTCAAAATATGACAGCCTCAGTTTAGACATCTTTGCCTCCAGGGAAATTTCAGGCTTGATTTGCTCTAGGATCCACCTATTTGTTATTTTTGCTGTTTTTAGTATCCTCACCACTCTTCTCCAGCACTACATCTCAAATGAATTTATTTTCTTTTTGTCTGTTTTCTTAACTGTCCAGCTCTCGCATTCATACATGATAATAGGGAATTTCTATGTATGGTATTTTCTGCATACAAGTTGAACAGATAGAGTGATAGAATGTAGCCTATCTTGCCTGACTCCTTTGCCAACTGGGAACCATTCTATTTCTCTGCATTTTGTTTTTACAGTAGCCGATAGTCCTAAGTACGGATTCCTCATCAGGACTATCAAATGTAGTCACACTCCCATTTCTTTAAAAGCATTCCATAGTTTTTCATAATCTATGTAGACCTTGCTTTAGACTATAAAGCACATGCTGATTCCCTCCCAACCCCCGGAATTCTTTGGCTTGCTCCATTATCGATCATATATTTGCAATGTGATCCCCAGTGCGTCTTCCTTTCTTGAACCCTGCTTGGACATCTTGCAGTTCTCCTCCATATATGATTGGAGTCTATGCTAAAGAATTTTGACCATAATTTTGCTTGCATGGGAGATAAATGCTATGGTTCTATAATTGCTGCAATTTTTTGTGTCTCCTTTTTTGTGGATGTAGATGTACATTGCTTGTTTCCAATCTGTTGGCCACTGTTTTATTTTCCATACTTGTTGGCATATTTTGGTTAAAATTGGGATTGATTATGTGTGTGTGATTTGTAGCAGTTCAATTGGGCTATCATCTGTTCCTGGTGATTTATTCTTTCCAATTTCTGAGTACCACTTCCACCTTGCTTTCCAAAATTTGGGGTTCATCTGCATATGGTTCTTCATTCTATGTATCATTTGTTTTGTCATCTCTTTTATATAGGTCTTCTGTGTATTACTTTCATTGTTTGTTTATTTCATCTTGATAGTTTAGTATGTTTGTAGAGCATTCCCACCCTTTGTTTGAATTTCCCTTTGAGTTTATGGATCTTGTGGAAAAGATCTCTCATTCTTCCTTTTTGTTGCTGTTGTCTTTTATTTCTCTACATTGTTTATTATAGTAATTCTCTGTTTCCTTGCATGCTGAACAGCTGCAGTCATGGTGCTGGTTCTGTTCCTATCTCCCTTTTCTTTTGCTTTTTGTCTCTCCTTTACTGCTTGAAGTGTTTCTTCTGTTATCCATTGTTTCTTCTCTTTCTCTTTGGCCACAGATAGTATCTTTCTGCATCCATTTATGGGCCTTTGCAGACTGCCAGAAATAGTGCACATTAAATTGAGGCACTGCCCTGGCTCAGTGCTAGGGAATCATGGGAACTATATTTTATTGTGGCACCAGAGCTCTCTGAGAGAGAAGGCTCAATGTCTCAGAAAAAAAATACAATTCCCATGACTCCCTAGCACTGAGCCAGGGCATTGCCTCAATTTAATGTGCACTATTTCTGGCAGTCTGTAAAGGCCCTGAGTCCCTGGTTTCTATCCATAGCTCTTCTAGCTCCTGGTCAATTATGCTTAATAGCAAATCTGTTTCTCACATTGTTGGTAAATTCTGTTGCAATTTTCTTCAGGTCATATTTTGGTATGATGATTGTTTTTTTCTTTCTTCTTCAGCTTTACTCTAATTTTTGATAATCAACTCATGATCTGTGTTGCAGCTCCTGGTCTAGTTTTGGCCATAAGAATAGAACTCCTCCAACTTCTGCTTCCAATTATGTAGTCCATTTGATTTTTGTATTAACCATCTGGTGAGTCTGTAAGTCTGCTGTAGATCTTTTGGTCCGACAACCTTCTGGGGGAATCCAACTAGGAGCAACATTATCTTCCTGCTGCTGGTGGAAGTAGTTGTGCAAATTGGCAGATAGGTGGCTCTTTGGAAATCAGGAAGTCGCTCATCTTCCACTTTTAGCTGCCTTGTAGAAGGTTGGTTGGTTGGCTGTCGCTAGAGTCATGAAACTAAGGGCCTTTACAGACTGTCAGAAATCATGCAGCTTGAGGCCATTTTAACTGTCCTGGCTCAGTGCTAAGGAACCATGGGAACTGTAGTTTATTGTGGCACCAGAGCTCTCTGACAGACAAGGCTTAATGTCCCAGGAAAAAATACAATTCCCATGATTCCCTAGCACTGAGCCAGGACAGTTAAAGTGGACTCAATTTGCATTATTGCTAGCAGTCTGCAACAATGGCATCTGGCAGACCACTGTTACTCATTCCTGCTGCAAAGACTTAAGGCTGACTTATTCAAAGCTGCATACATAACAAAAGAGCTGCCTCAAATGTAGCCTCTTGAATGGGAGACGATATGAAATAAATAGATTAGGATTATAACTGTGATAATATGGGTGCCATGAGCACAGAATATAGTGCAGTATGGCCAAGGGATACCCATATTTCCAGTTTTCCAGTAGGTGGCAACCATGAGTTATTTACCAAACTGCCAAGATGTTGGCTGGCAAGAAAACTTCATTGCAGCTACAATCCTTAAATGTTCTCCTGGGAGTACCTTTCTTTTGCATATACATATAAAGGACTGAATTGTACAATACACTTTCTAGCTTGAACTATGGGATTCCATTCCACCCAATTTTCTCTTTGCTATGCAAATTGCACATAACAAATGAATCATATCTTTGATTTTCTATACTCACACATTTTAACTCCAGGATCGTTCTTGCATCTTCTCCCTTGATGGATCTCCCATGAGGAGGGGGAAATAAAACTAAATATTTAAAATAAGAGACTTTTAGATAAGTGTTTCTTTAATAGAGAATTTACGAAATCTCCATGAGGCATGCTTTTTAATAAATCAATCCTGAGAAATTGTAACTTTTTTGGACTACACCTCCCATAAGCTCACAGCCTGTATGTCCAGGAACTGTAGTCCAAAAAATATGCTTTTCAAGTTCGGCTTTTTATTGAGAGGGTGAATTCACACAAAGGGACATTTCACAGCTGGAGAATAAAGTGGGAACTCTGGCTTAAGACTTAAGTGAAAAAGGCAGGTACACAGCAAGGGTTTATGTAGAGAAACAGCAGTATTTTCTGAGGGTGGATGATTATGTAGCGACAATTTCTAAAGTTCAGACACTCATATGACATTCCCCATAATTAAACCACCAAGAATTTTTTAAAAATGCAGTTAGTTGATCGACATCTACAAATCAGTTTTAGCAGTTTGCATGTCCAACAAGAGCAGGTAAAGCTTATGGGTCTCAATTGCCCAATTCAGCTTGTATTACTACATGGATAGCTCACAGCAATATACTGCTGGTGGGGAAATCCTACTGCTTTACTACTAAGTTTTGTTGTTGTTAGATGCCCTCAAGTTGACCCTGAGTCACGGTGACTCTGTGGATGAGACATCTCCAAGACCCCCTGTCCTCCGCTGCTCTGCTTAGGTCTTGCAAGTTGAGGCCTATGATCCCCCTGATTGAGTCTATCCATCTGGTTTGCAGTCTTCCTCTCTTTCTGCTGCTTTCTACCTAACATTATCGCCTTTTCCAGTGAGCCATGCCTTCACATAATATGGGCAAAGTATGACAACCTCAATTTTGTCATCTTTGCTTCCAGGGAAAGTTAATAATAATAATAATAATAATAATAATAATAATAATAATAAATTTTATTTATATCCCACCTCTCTGTCAAACAATCGAGGCGGCTCACAGCATTAAAACTCCATACAATGTTAAAATACAATCCAAAATCCCCCACGCCTCCCACCCCTTAAAACAGAATTAAACTAATTTAACTAATTTAACATTAAAACATACTACTTAAAAACATATTAAATTATATCAATTTATATCTGGCTTGATCTGGTCAAGGAACCGTCTGTTTCCTTTTCTTGCTGTCCATGGTATCCTCAGCACTTTTCTCCAGCACCACATCTCGAAAGAGTTTATTTTCTTTCAGTTAGTTTTCTTTACTGTCCATACATGGAGATGAGGAATACAATGACTTGAACAATTCTAACTTCAGAGCTCAGTTGTATATCATTACACTTTAGGATTATGTCTAGTCCCTTCATGGTTGCTCTTCCTAGTCCTAGCCTTCTTATTTCTTGACTGCAATCTCCGTTCTCATCAGTGTTTAAGATTTAAGCTAAGCTCAGAGGGAACAGGGAAGTCTGAGGCAGGGGAGTCATTGTCTCTGCTAATCAGTTCTCCTCCATCTCCTCAGTGTTTTGACCCCATCTCCCCAGAGCATTGATTCTATTGCACCACTAATTCTGCGATATTTCGACATTTATGGGTGACAGATTAACAGAGCAGTCTTCCGTATATTCAATCATTCATCCATCCAGCTCAGCGTTTTCTACCTTGAGAGGATGTGTATTTCTATCTTTCCAGACTGGAGTGTTTCATTGCCTTAGCATCTGGAGACTGATGTTTGTTAACTGCTGTCAAGGTGACCTCTGCTTATGGTGACCCTATGAATGAGAGGTCTCCACATCACCCTGTCATCATTGCAGACTTGGGGCCATGGCTTCCTTGATTAAGTGTATCATTAAATAACCTCCTGGCTCACTGGAGGTGGTTGCTCACCTGCCCCCCCTTGCTGCTATTGTCTGTTGCCCCAAGTGGGTTTTATATAATATTTTATGTGCTATTTTAACTCTGCCTTAATTTAATTTAGTTTTAAGGGGTGGGAGGGTTAGGGATTGGTTTTAATCTGTATCAGTTTTAACCTGTTGTACGCTGCCCCGGTTGCTGAAGCAGAGGGACGGGTTAGAAATAAAATTTATTATTATTTATTATTATTATTATCCATCTAAAATGCAGTCTTCCTCTTTTCCTTCTCTTATCAAGCATTATTGTCTTTTTTAGAGAATTATGTCTTCTCATGATCTGTCCAAGGAGATTATGGCAGCGCTAATTAAAGTGGCTTACCTGAGCTGGCTTAAAATTTAAAATGGGTGGCATCCTGATTTTATCACAAGGATTTTGCTGCTGATATCACCACCTGGGTCCATCCCAGGTCCATCCCCGCTCTCAGGGCCGCTCAGTGCAGCTTTTTTCGAAGCTGGGAGTTTTCCGGCTTAAGGAAATGGCCCCCGGAACGGCCCTGGGAGTGGGGCTGGACCCAGGCTGCACCCGGGGGGCAATTTCAGCAGCAAAATCCTTGTGATAACATCAAGATGCTACCCATTTTAAATTTTAAGCCGGCTCAGGTAAGCCGCTTTAATTAGCTCTGCGATTATCTCCCAAAGTACAACAGTCTCAGTTTAGTTATCTTGGCCTCTAGGGAGGGTTCAGACTTGATTTGCTCCAAATTATGAAGTTTTCTTAGAAAGATTTGCTCAGAGGAGGTTTGCCTTTGCCATCCTCTGAGGTTGAGAGAGTATGATTTGCCCAAGGTCACCAGGAGAGTTTCTGTGGTTGAGCAGAGATTCAGACTCTGGTCTCTAGATCTGCAGTACAACATTCAAACCATTACACCATGCTGGCCCCCTGATTTTATTTAGGATCTATTTATTTGTCTTTTTAGCAGTCCACTGTATCCATAGAACTCTTCCAGCACCACATTTCAATCATTTGATTCTCTTCCTATCAGATTATTTCACTGCCCAGCTTTGAACCATACATAGCAATTGGAAATACAATGGCATAGACAATCCTACCTTTAGTATATACTAGAGGTTAAATCTGGGATTTTTTGCAGGCAAAGCACACCCCCTTAGTTTGCTGCGATTCATTCAGAGTTGACAGAGAGATGCAGCAGAATTACCCCCATGATACCAGCCTCTGCTGAAAGGAAGCCAGCCAGTAATTTCATATAGCACATAACAGTTCTCAGAACAAGCTGAGAAACTCTATTTTAATATTGTAGCAAGCACAGAAGATGTAGTCTGCATTTTTTCTGTTTGACTGGAAAGGGCTTAAACCAGGGGAGGAGAAAGTGTATCCCACAGGACAAATGCATCCTCCTTAGAGCCTTCCTGCATCCCAACTGCATTTTGGGGGGCCATAAATGGCCCTCCTGTGGCATTAGGAGATAAACAAACAATTTTGCTATGTTTTGGAGTCTCCTTGGGTTGTTTTAGGTCTGGAGAAGCCATTATATAAATGGGAACTGATCCAGAAATGATCTTTCATAGAATCCTAGAATCATAGAGTTGGAAGAGACCACAAGGGCCATCCAGTCCAACCCCCCTGCCATGCAGGAACTCTTAATCAAAGCATACCCAACAGATGGCCATCCAACCTACGTTTAAAGACCTCCAAAGAAGGAGACTCCACCACACTCCGAGGGAATGTGTTCCACTGTTAAACAGCTCTTACTGTCAATAAGCTCTTCCTAATGTTGAGGTGGAATCTCTTTTCCTATAGCTTGCATCTGTTGTTCCAGGTCCTGTTCTTTGGAGCAGCAGAAAACAAGCTTGCTCCCTCCTCAATATGACATCCCTTCAAATATTTAAACAGGGCTATTATATCACCTCTTAACCGTCTCTTCTCTAGGCTAAACATACCCAGCTCCCTAAGTCATTCCTCGTAGGGCATGGTTTCCAGACCCTTCACCATTTTAGTCACCCTCCTCTGGACATGCTCCAGTTTTTCAACATCCTTTTTGAATTGTGGTGCCCAGAACTGGACACTTAATAAGGCCTTGCATAGGGTGAAAACATTTTGCACTGGGGAGAGACATGGAAAAATTGTGTTTCATGCTCCCAGGAGGTATGGGGAGGCATTTGGCCCAGTTTTAGATCTTAAAAACAAGCAGGGGCATTGAAGGTGGTGCAGCCCTCCAAAATACCATGGAGGGCCAATGTGTCCCTCTAGCACGGGCAGATGCCCTCTCCCCACTTAAGCTAAATTAGCTATCTAAAATCACTTTACTTATTTTGAGGAAGCAGCTCAGCACTTTGGATAGGCTGTTAGGCTGCATCCCCACTACAGAAACAATCCAGTTTGACACCGCTTTAACTGCCATGGCTCAATGCTATAGAATTCTGGAAACTGTAGTTTTGTGAGGCATTTAACCTTCTTTGTCAGAGAGCTCTGGTGCCACAACAAACTACAATTCCCAGAATTCCATAGCATTGAGCCATAGCAGTTAAAATGGTGTCAAACTGGTTAATTTCTGCAGTGTGGATGTAGCCTTAGAGTTCAAATTATGATGTGGTATGGATTCACTTTCCACCCATTCCCACTGATATGGAAGCCATTGGACACCATTGAATGAAAGTCACTTCACAGAGGACAGAAAGCATTGAATGTTTTCTAATCTTAGCTAAGGAGGAAAAGATTCCCAAAGGCAAAGAAAGACAGTAGCACTCTGATGGCTGTTAAATATTTGACAGGGTATCAGCTCAGCATTTTCAGATCTAAACTGGCATACTGTGTTCTCTGCCATGGGAGCCCTTAGCAAAACACACTCTGAACATATTCAGATTTATGCTGTGCTGTTTCTAGAATGTCACACATTCTAGAGTTAAGACCCTGAGATAAACCACAGCCCAAAAAAGGTTTGAAAATTATCATGTTGTTACTTTGTCAAACCTGAACCAAGTTTAGGTCTGATTGAAGAATTATTTGGGAGCTTTTAAGAAGGTACTCTGAAGTTCCAGAGGAATAATATATAAACTTCTGAAGTTTAAGTCTTGACGTAAAGGAAGCCTGGCTGGAAAATATCTGTTAGTGTCCTTTTAAAAAAACACCCCAAAATTGTATATACATAAATTTTTCAATCATACGTCTTCTCATTGCTCAGTTTACATATAAATTTGAAATTTGTCTTCTCCTTTTTAACTTCCAATATCTGGTAAGGTGTCCCCATCTTCTTTCTTCTAGGCCTTCCAAAACTAAAAGAAAAACAAAACCCAAGAGCAAGCAACAATTGTGCTTCTATAAAAAGTAAATAATGTTGGCTTGCTTCACTTCAGATATTTGTTGATTGTTAGTGTCTTTAAGGGCAAAGCTGGTGGCCCAACCTAGTAAAAAATATGAAATCCTTTGAGATTAATAATCTACTGTAGTTATGTAACACATATGGAGTTAACAATGAGGAATGAAGTGATAACATTTATGGACAGCATTAAATAAATTCATATTGGTGAAAATTTAAATGGATGCCTAGAGCTGCAGGAAGATCTGGTAAATGGGCAACAAAATGGCAAATGCAGGAAATGAATGTAGAGTGAAGCACATCTGATTCACCAGGAAAGAGGTTTTAGGATCGCAGTAAACAGAGAAAACAAAGAAAATATCTAACTAATGGATGCTGTGTGGAGAAGGTGAATTTTATGGTATGGCTCATTGGCAAAGCGATCAGAATTAAAATTTCCAATACTGCAATGCCCTTATACAGATCTGCTGTGTAACAGTGATTGAAACACTATGGACGTTATCACACGTGGGCCAGAAAGCGATAATAAAGT
>CM034708.1:84633730-84644926 GCA_020142125.1 Phrynosoma platyrhinos | reverse complement strand
CTGGGAAGTGTAGTTTGCACTTAGTGCTATTTGGTTCTGGGAAGTGTATTTTGCACTCAGTGCTATGAGGTTCTGGGAAATGTAGTTTACACTACTATAGGATTCTGGGAAGTGTAGTCTGCTCTAAATGCTAAGGGGTTCTGGGAAATAGTCTTCAAATAGTTTCTGATTTATGTCAACCCTAAGGCAAACCTGTCACAAGGTTTTCTTGGAAAGTTTATTTAGAGAGGGTTTGCCATTGCCTTCCCCTGAGGCTGAGAGAGCGTGACGTACCCACGGTTACCTAGGGCCTGAACAGACTGCCAGAAATAATCCATCTTGAGACCACTTTAACTGTCCTGACTCAATGCTAGGGAATCAAGGGAATTGTAGCTTTTTCTGAGACATTGAGCCTTCTCTGTCAGAGAGCTCTGGTGCCAGAATAAACTACAGTTCCCACGATTCCCTAGCACTGAACCAGGGCACTTAAAGTGGCCTCAAGATGGATTATTTCTGACAGTCTGTTCAGGCCCTTAGTGGGTTTACGTGGCTGAGCCAGGATTCGAATGCTGCTCTCCAGATTCACAGTCCAACACTCAAAACGGTTACGTCTCACTGGCTCCTATATTTCCAGTGTCGCTATAGGATATTGGAAATTCAACAGGTGAAGTCTTCTTCCCTTTGTTCCATAGCTCTGCCCTGAAAGCTGGAATTCTGCCTGCTAGAAGCAGAAAGAAGTAGTAAAGTAGATACTTAGTTCACAAGTCAGCAGGTAATAATTGTGATACACTGGGGTAGGCAACCTTTCCCCTTTAAGGGCCGAGGGACTTCAGCTCCCAGAAGCCTCAGCCATGTTGGCCAATAGTCCCATGTTGGCCAATAGCTCCTGGGATTCTGGGAGCTGAAGTCCCTCGGCCCTTAAAGGGGAAAGGTTGCCTACCCCTGTGATACACACTTGTGCCAACCTTATTTTAAAGACACTTTGGTTTCTTATCTTCCAGAGTAAGGGAAGAATTTGGGGCATGGATCGATGTTTCCTTTGTTAATGGAGAACTTTATGATTCTGATGTACAGTCGTCCCTCCCAATTCACGGGGCATCTGTTTCAGACACACACACTCCGTGAATCAGAAAAAACGTAAATATCCAAGCCCCATTGAATATAATGGCAGTGTAGCCCTGTGGCACGCGCACCATTTTCTCACTCCTGGCTTCCCGTCTCCGGAAATTCAAGATTCAAGTCCGCGAACTAGGAGGGACGACTGTAATAACACTTCTCCTGCAGAAAAGTGAAATTCACTTGGGAGCTGTTTTACTGGAAGGCTAAAGCCCTGCGGGGTTTCTGAGAACTGCGGTGGGCAGGAATATTTCATTTGCTAAATTCTTTTATGTTTGCATGCTCATATCGAGTGTAGTTTTATGATTTTGGGGAATGCCAGCTAATCCTTCTCTTTTTAGGTCAAAGCTCTGTTTAGCTCCTGTGGTCTTGTGAAGGTTGGGTGTGGATTTCTTCTTTGAAAAACTGTCGCCTTAGCAGACCGTTCGACAGTATTAGGAAATACTGTGAAGATTTCAGACTGGAAGAAAGTATTCAAAGGGCTGGTTTGCACACAATGATTTTTTGTGTTTCACTGTCTGTGCTGAGGCTGAGAGTGTGTAACTTGTTCAAAGTCACACAAGGAAACCCACTGGGTGGGTGACTTAGGGCAAGTCACACTATCTCAGCCTCAGAGGAAGGCAAAGGCAAACCCCCTCTGAACAAATCTTGCCTAGAATACCTTGTGATGGGTTGGCCTTAGGGTTGCCATAAGTCAGAAGCAACTTGAAGGCACACAGCAACAACAGAGTGATGTACTTGTTATTACATGCATATATATATATAATATATCACATATGTTACCAGTTCAGTATAAGAATTACATGCATTCCTATATATTACTAGTGGATACAGGAGAGGCTACAATATTTTTAATTCTTAATTCTTGCCAATTAAGGGTGTCGTTATCATGGGACTGGAGAGTGTAGTGTGCTAGTTAAGGGATGTATGCAACTTTGTTATTCCAAGAAAATGAATTTGTGTGAAGCTGTCCTTTAGTGGTCTAAGCTGGGAAATTGCTCCACAATTATTATCAGGAGACTTCCACTGGTTTTAAAATCATTTTCAAATAACATTGTAGCCTCTCTCGTATTCATCTGGTAATACTTTTTATGTTAATGGGAGAAGATGCTTGTTGGGGAGTAGCAGAATGTTACAACAGAAGTTTGTGACAAATGGTTGAAGAAAGGAGTATGTGAGAGAAATCAGGGAAGTATCTAATGACAGCAGCTTTGTCATCTTTGGGCATGCCAGTCAGATTCCCTACTCCTAATCAGGATATTTTAATAGTCGTACAAGGGGTATCATAAAGTTTTAATTATCACCTTTAAAAAAATTTGACAGAAAGTTTGTTTTGATTTCTAGTTGTTAACATTTCTCTGTGTAGTCACCATCCAGATTTATACACTGTTCCCAGCGTTTCTTGGCCCTCTGAATACTGTTATTGTAGAAGTCTGCAGATTGCGCCTTAAACCACTCTTCCACTTCATGAATGACAACATTTGTGTTGTCAAATTGGCCATCCTGCAATGGATTTTTCATTTCTGGGAACAAGAAAAAGTCACTTGGTGCGAGGTCGGGCGAATAAGGCAGATGCTGCAAGATCTCAAAGCCACATGCCCTTGCTTTGTTAACTGCAACTTGAGATGAGTGAGCTGGTGCATTGTCAGCTAGGAGACGAATGCCTCTGGAGAGTATACTGCAGCGTTTCTTTTTTAGAGCATCTTGCAACTTGTCCAGAAGATTGCTGTAGTATGTGCCAGTTTGTCCCTTTGCAAGCTAATCTATGAGAATGACTCCCTGACAATCCCAAAAAATTGAGAGCATGACCTTCCCTGCTGACTTTTGCTCCTTTGCCTTTTTGGTGGGAGGGTTTCATGGTTTTGATCTCTGGATCATACTGATAGATTGAAGATTCCTCCATGGTTAGCAGACGACCAAAAAAATCCTCTTCATCCTGTTTCAACATCTTCAACATCTGTCTTGAGAGGTCATGCCATGTTAGTTTCTGGGAAGGGGTTAGCAAATGTGGAACCCATTGTGCAGACACCTTAAGACATGTGAAGTTCATGGTTGCTCATCTGTCTTCCAGGATTAAGCACTCCATTTTCTTCAGTGTGGCTACATCGTCTGTCAGTTATGGTCTTCCAGGTCTTGGCTTGTCTGTGAGGGATATGTGACCAGTTTGGAAATTCCTTTTTCACTTCACAATAGTGTCAAAAGATGGGCAATCATCTCCATAAACTGCCATCTCATCATGAATTTGCTGGGCACTATTACCCTTCAAATGCAGGAACTTTATCATTGCAAGCCTCAATCTTCTCTATTTTACACTTTCGTCACTTCTGGCACAACTTGTAAAAAAAATAAAGGACTCAAAGAGTTTATTTTCTCAACATCATGCACTTAGGGGCCAATGATGAATTATTACTTTACGATATCTCCTCATATTTGTGGCTGGTTTTACTGTTCATTCATTTACTGGACAGGGGATGATTTTAGGTGGACCTTTGGATGGAGACATCCTGAAGAATTTTATTAAGTATGCTTTGATAGAATATTTTTCTATTTTATTTTCTTATGCATTGTTTCAATATGTACATTTAATAAAGTAAGCTCAGTAAGGTATAAGTAAATTTCAAAGAAGTGGCTGTGCAAGTTTCTTGTGACATACAAAAGGCAAAGGGAGGGTGGGTGAGAAAAAAAAAAGGAAAGTCCAGCATCTTTAAGACCAACAGTTTTTTATTTTAGCATGAACTTTCATGGATATAAACTCACTTCAAATGCAAATCAGATGCAAGATGCAAATCATGTCCCTTGACCTAAAGTTTCAAACGGCTGCTGGATGAGGTGATACATGCCATCCCGATCTTTACAGTGATCAGTTAGTGTTGATGTGTGAAAACAATAAATCTCCTTTCAATAAATGAGCAAGGCAAGATTATACCCAGGAAACATCTACTACAAGACAGACCAAAAACAAAATGACAGAATACCCCTAGTTGTTACCTACAGCCTCCAAGTGAGACTAAAGAGACTATTGCACTTGGTTATAAACTGGTTTACCTGACCTGGCTTAAAATTAGAAGCAGGAGGCATCCTGATAGTATCAGACACATTTAGCTGCTGAAATTGCCGCCTGGCTGCAGCCTGCTTCCATTGCTGCTCCAAGGGGCACTCATCGCATATCTTTTCAAAGCTGGGAGTTTTCCGGCTTGAAAAATGGCCGCTGGAGCGCCCCTCGGAGTGGTGATGGAGCTGGGATGCAGCTAAATGCATTCGATACTATCAGGATGCCGCCTGCTTCTAATTTTAAGCCAGTTCATTTAAGCTGGTTTATAACCGAGTGCAATAATCTTCTAACAAAACACATTATCAACAAGTTACACTTCTGGAAAATAACATAACCCTCTCACAAACTGGGAGGCAGGCCTTTATTGGCCTTTAAACAGCCTCCAAATCGGGTAGGTAACCTTTTTGAGCCGGGGGCCGGGTTGCTGTCCCTCAGACAATTGGGGGGCCGAAGCACCATAAACAAATTAAAATTAAAATAAAAAATAAAAAATATGCATGCACACTCTCTCAGCCCCAGAAAAGCCATGGCAAAACCCCTGTGGAGATTTTGCCAAGAAAACCCCAAGAACAAGTAATAACAACAATAATATCATCATGGCGGGTGGCGGCAGAACTGGCCTGGGGCCGGTCCAAAGGCCTTGGGGGGCCACATCCAGCCCCCGGGCCTTAGGTTGCCTACCCCTGCTCCAAATTATAATAACCACTCACAACAAGATACATAGCATGGATGGCACTACAGGAACAAAACCATGCCACAATCCCAGATGCCAACTTTGCCCCCTCATTTACTTTGGGAGCAGTATTACAGGGGCCAATAACATAACACACAACATCCAAGGTGAATCTACTTGCTCTTCCTCTCATGTGATATATGGCATTTTCTGCCACCAGTGCTCCTCTACACTCCATTTGACAAACAGGACAGTCTCAACACAAGAGGATAATTGGACACAATTCTGACATTAGAAATGGAAATACCCCAAAGCCAGTTGCAGAGCATTTCAACCTTGGACATACAGTAGGGGATTTACAGGTCACAGTCCTTGAAAAAGGAAATTACAGAAAGAGAAATAGCTGAATTAAATTACAGTCGTCCGTCCGTTCTCATGGCCTTGAAGTCCGCCTATGGATATTTGAATATTTATGAATCTCTCTTGTCACAGGGTGTTCGGAACAGATCCCCCACGAAAAGAGAGGGCCGACTGTAGATCCATACATTCCACTCCATTAGCAAAGGTATGAATAAAGACAGTAATAAATTTTTAATAATAAATTTTATTTATATCCCGCCCCTTTGTGCTGCAGTCGAGGTGGCGTACATCAGTTAAAATGGCTTCATGGTATATTAAACATATTAATACAGCAGTCCTTGTTACTGCACATATAACAAAAGGAATCGTCTCAGAATTTTGAACCCAGGGAAACTGACTTTTGGTTAGCAGATTTGTTGCTTTTACACATCAACAGTAACTGACCATTGTAAATATATGAAAGACCTATATCACCTTGCCCAGCCCTTTGAAACTTTAGGGCAAGGGACATGATTTACATCTGAATCATGGATTTATATCCATGAAAGCTCATACTAAAATTAAAAAAAAAATATTTCTGGATCCTATTACATTCTATCCCACTCTCACAACTGTATGCTTTATACTTGAGGCTTTAATATTAATCTATATGGCATTTGAAGAAGTGGGTTTATATTAACAAAAACTCATGTTAAATAAAAACCAGTTGGTCTTAAACACACTGCACTTTATTTTTTCTCCCCTCCCTCCCTCCCTCCTTTTTAAGGCAGGTGGATTTCATTACAAAAATAATATTTTCTATTACATATTTCTTCTGCACTTAAATGATAAATCATTCTACTACAGCAAGAAGAAATGCCATGCAGTCTTTTGGCTCTAATCCTGTAGTAATTTATCTATCTGAACAGCAAGTACAGATCCTGGGTTAGCCTTAAAGATGGTGTTGTATTACTGTTCATAGTGTGCTGTATAATTGCTGTGAAGTTTAGGTACGATGTGGAATAAAACAACTATGCAACGTAGTACAAAAGCATAAATCTTACGTTGCATTGTCTTGAGTTATTTCATCACTACTACTTTCTGTGCTGCATGATGGCTTTGTTGCTCACAGCTTGTGTTACTCAAGTTTCTTGGATGGGTTCATATTACAAGTTATGGTATTTCAAGCACTTTTTGTGCTTGAACTAGTACAAAATACAGATAGCTGCTGGTACTGTGGGTTTCTAGGATCAGGTGGCTGAAGAGTTTTGTGTTCATGACTATACCAATGATTTCCTGTACTGGTGGTTTGTTACTGTGGGTTTCGTAACTCCTTATATTGGCTCCTGTATTTAATTACAGAAACTTATTAGAACTGGAGCACTGATTTTCTTTTACCCTTGCCCAGGAAGGATCTGAGACCTACTAAGACCAGATTGGGGTTGCGGGGAATCTCCACAAAATGGACCTGGAAAAATTGAACTGCCAAGATTCCCATAGTAGTTGAGCCTCCTCAGACATTATTAATCAGAAGTGTACCAAAATGTTCAAGCTTTAAGAAATATTAAGACATCTGTTGTTGCTTAGCCTTCCTAGGAATAATAAAGGCTTCCAGCAATGGATCCTGTGCACACTATCTTAGGAGGAAGCTATACCGAATACATGGAGGGCCCTTCAAAGTGCACATTGTATGTGTAGGAGTCTTCATACGTTTCAGTGATAATGGACTGGAAAAGTAATTTGCCTTTCTCTTGCAAGCAGGTGAAAATAACAACTTGCCTGCTAATATTGAGTGCTCCCCTTAAAAACAGTTCCATGGTCCCTGCGCTTGCCAGCTGAACTAAAGACTCTTATCTTGCTGATCCAGTGTTTCTCAAATGTTTTAAACCTGCTGGTTCTCTCTGAACACTTGGAGATCATACAGGTAGTCCTTGACTGGGCTTGAACATCTGTGGATTAGAGCAAGAAGGATTTTTGCACTCCTTCATTTATGTGCAGCTCATATTGTGCATAGTTTGCACATCTAAAAAGAAGCAGCACATCCAGTAGATACGTTCTAATCTCCCCACCTTCCCACCAGCCATCTTGTATTTCTTGGCATTTATTATGTCCCTCAGTTTGAAGATTAAAGTATAGCAGAATTTTTAGAGAAAAGATGTACAGTATATATGGCTATTGTGTCTTTATTTTTTTTTCCTTTGTGAGCACAGATTGTCATACAGGAAATCTTAGAGTTATTCTGGTGGTTCATTTTTTGCCAGTCAGTTGAAGATTTAATAGAAAGTGGGTATATTTTTTTAATTTAATACATGCCTGATTATAAGATGCATTTGTGATAAAGATAGCAACTGATCGTGAATATACAGGCATGCCACTTTTGGCTTTGTATCCTAATTAAAAATGTAAAATTTTCAGAAAATTTGAAGCCATGTTCAAAGCCATTCTTTCCTCATTTCCCTCCCCCCAAAAACATGCCCCCCCATTGGGAAGAAGATTGGATATATATGCAATACTCATCTGTGTATGCAATACATATTTTAATATCAAACTTGACATTGTTTTATTGCTTTAACAACCTGCAGTGTTTCATCCATAATTTAATTTGTATATAAAATTGTGCTGTTTGACTTACTCATTTTTTTTTTAAAAAAAAGCCATAGTTTTTTGCAAGCAAAATTTTGAATATATTTTACTAAAGCAAGAACTGCAGACAGCAGTACTACATGCTATCTAGCCACATGGATCTTGCCTTTTTGGCCATCTGAGAAGTATGAAAAAAATGAAAACCAAAATGTTGGAATAAGCAAGACAAAGTTTATTTTCTCCATTTGAGGACTCAACACAAATTAAAAAGATAGAAGTAGTGAAATTTACATCATATAAAAATTAAAAATATAATAGAATTAAAAGCATTACCATTAAAGAAAAAGCAACAAATATAACAATGCAGCACAGTGAGAAAGGCTCTTTCCACTCTGCAATCAGCCCTCAAAGGTCTGCTGAAATAAAAAGTTTTTCATCTTCCTATGGCTGTCATACTTTGAACACATCATGAGAAGGCACAACTCATTGAAAAAACAATAATGCTAGGAAAGGGAGGGAGGTAGAAAGAGAGGAAGCCACATGCCAGATGGATGGACTCTATTAAGGAGGTCACAGATAGAAGTTTTCAGGAACTAAGCAGAACAGTGGAGGATAGGGGCACTTGGAGATGTCTTATCCTCAGGGTTGCCATGGGTCGAGATTGACTTGAGGGCAGTTAACATCAACAAATGGAAAGATAGCCAAGAGGCCATCAGACTGATCTCTAGGAAAGGTGTTCCAGAGCCAATGAGCAGCCATCAAGAAGACCCTCTCCTTTGTTTCCACCAGATATACCTCTGAGTGTGGTGGGGCAGAGAAGAGGACCTCTCCAGAAGATCTCAAAAAAAGTTCTAGCATGTTCACATAGAAGAACATGACCCCTTCAGATAACCTGGACCTGAGTACTATAGGGCTATGTTAAGTCATAACCTGCACTTTGGATTGTGCCTGGGAAGAGACCAGCAGCCACTGGAATTGTTTTAATAAGGGAGTTGTGTGTTTTCTGTAGCCAGCCCCAGTAAGCAATCTAAAAGAGTACACTCTTTGGACTAGCTGAAGTTTCCAAATGCTCTTCAAAGGTGGCATCCCCACAGAATGTGTTACAGTGATCCAAACAGGATGAAACTAAGGCATACATTTGGAGCTAAGATTTAATCCTGAAAATAGTGAATATTTCAATAGTATATTGTCACAAATAATTGGCGGTCTTGTATGGGGGCAGCCTTATCTTGCTGCTGCTGCTGCTGCTGCTTCTTGCACAACTGCAAAGAAGGAAACACTACTAGCATAACAAAGGATTACAGCCAACTACAGCTGTGCATTTGAGGCTTACCTAATGTAAATGGCCAACTTAGAACTCCCTCTAATGTTTTTCTAGTTCTTTTTAAAACCAGAATTGTTATAATCTGTTATGGTTGTAGTTGAATCTCAGATGTGAAACAAATACCGGTAATTCAAATTGTTAATAAAAAGCACATTTTATTGGCTCTCACTATCATGTTCTGGACAAGTACTGTATGTGATATTACATATTTTGAGAGAAACGCAAGGTGAGTTAGACAGAATGCTTCCTAGTTCATCTCTTGTAATTATACCTCATATTTCCACAGGGGTCTTGAGATTCTGACCTTGCCACACTTATATACTGAGCCTTCAATACAGCAACAATGCCGCTTCTAAGAAGCAGCCTCGTGTCTTCAAATGATAATAGTGCAAGTGATATTTCAACTGTCCCTGAAATGACATTTTCAAATGAAATAGTACCTTCAGAAAAGAGTTCAACAAGTCTGGCTGAGAAGAATGGTTATCGGGACTCTATTTACCTAAATGCTGCCAACATTTTTCAAGGCATTCATAATGAAAAGCCCCAAGATAAAATATTGGTAAAGTATGGGAATGGGCCGTTGCCATCTCTTCCAGATTTCAAAGATGAACATTTCCAACGTTTGTCCTATGAACTGGCTTTCAGTGCTCTAAAATGTAAGTATAAAATCTGTCCTCTCCTTCAGGGGAAAGAAAAACGTAAAATGTATAGCAAATTCACTTGTTTATTTGGAATTGTATACTTTGAATACAGGTAAACTGGTATCAGCAGTAACTAATGAAATCTGTGCTACCCCACACGTAGACACCCTTTGTTGGAAAGTAAATAATAATCCCTACAGTTCTGAAATATAGCTGTTTCACACTCAGTTCAGAATATCAGAGAGCAGGATACACCTCTTTATTTGGAAGTTCAGGTAAGAACCAGGGACCTGGGATATCCCTATGGTTAGAACTTTTAAAGTGAGGTTATGGGCCTGTACAGACTACCAGAAATAATCCATTTTGAGACCACTTTAACTGCCCTGGCTCATTGCTAGAGAATCATGGGAACTGTAGTGTATTGTGGCACCAGAGCTCTCTGACAGAGAAGGCTCAATGTCTCAGAAAAAAAACCTACAATTCCCATGATTCCCCAGCATTGAGCCAGGACAGTTAAAGTGGTCTCAAACTGGATTATTTCTGACAGTCTGTACAGGCCTTACATCTCTTGCACTTCCTTGGAATGGAAATTAAGATGTAAAAAAATCCACCAAAGTAACCACATTGATACTTAGCATAGAAAGGATATCTGATAAAGAGGTTTCTTCCTTTGAGAGAGTATACATCCCCCTATAGTTTTGTTTTCTATCAGTCTTTTCTTCTTTTGAAGAAAATCCCTGCTTTGTAAAAACACTTCCCCAAATCCAGGCAGTCATGTTTGCATATTCAGATTCTTTCCTTATTATGGAAATCGTGTTGGTTCATGAGCAGCACATTTATTTCTGATTCAGGGAAAAATAATCTCCCAGATCTGGTTTATAGATGCAAGATTAGGCTTTCTTACATTCTTTGCATGGAATGCAGGGATGCACAGATGTTAGCCCAGTGTGTTTTGTGAACACTCACAATGGGGTTTTGTTTTTGTTTTGCTACATTTTCTGCTCACAGAGCTCCTGTGCTTTTAACATCTGTAGGAGAGATGGAGATATTCCACAGGTATCTACAATCACAGATATTCAGTAGGCATCTAAAATCACCCAAATGCTCCTGTGTTTAGCCTCATGCACATATCCTTTCTGCAAAATGAAAACGATAATGCTGACCTAACTGAGGGCTAAGTTTGCTTTACAGTTACTGGTAGAAGAAGGGCTTTTTATGCTCCAGAAACCTTTTAAAGGAACTAGTTTCTTGAGGATAAGTTGTTTCTGAACGTATGCAGAAAATTCCCCACTTTTCAACTGATGTTATTTTCTTTTCTAAAATGGAACTTACTAGTGTTTGCTTTTATACATATCTAGTCAGAAGCAATTGTTAGCGTGGTTACGCAGCGCATGATGGTCCACGTCAGCGTGTAGCACCAGTGTTACCACCTTCTCAGATCCAGGCAGTAGCTTGTGAGCTGAAGGAGCACCTCTCCCCTTTCAGAAAG
>CM034708.1:84621610-84633630 GCA_020142125.1 Phrynosoma platyrhinos | reverse complement strand
GTGTATAAATCCACATTGGACATTTTCCTTGAGACACTGTCTCCACAATCCCTTCCAAAAGCAATTAACATTGGGATCATTGAATTCAGTGATGCATACTCTTGAGCAAGAATGATTATACCTGCAAGACATCTAGAGGGTCTTTATTCCCTACTTCATTGTCCCTCCTTTCCACATACACCTGCTGTAGCTTCTCCCTCTCTGATGCCAATGCAGGGAAAATGCAGTTAACCAAAAAGGCTCTTTCTTGTAACACAGGCTTGGGCAGTTCTGCTGTTTAGTTGAGGACCATCACTTCAACCCTTCAATACCTATGCCATTTAGCAGATTGTATATGTGTATATATATATATATATGTATATACATTTAGTACAGATATCAAGTAATCCTACAATTCTTGAGGCCTCAAATATTTCAGTCACAGTTGCAACTTGACTTACCAGCTAAACTTCTGTAACAACTGTTTCATGAAAAGCAATTGGACAGAATTACTGCATATTTTGGCTTACATCACAGCTTCTGAAAACAAACCAGAGGTGTGCCTATACTATACAATTATCTTATTTTTTTACCATTTAAATTATTATGACTCTGTCATAAGGAAAGCTGAGATGGGTTGTTTGGAAAGTACTTAGAATAATGTGGTTAACAGCTGCAGTCTACTCGCCTGAACTACAGTCCTGAAGATATCCTGGGTGCCTGTCTATCTTACAAAATTAAACTGATTTAATCCTCAGTCTCTCTCTTCTCTGGGTAATTGGTATCCTCTAAGTATTGCACAAAGCTACATGGACAAAAAACACAGCGTGCACTATTTTTTTTTTTTTTTATCAAGGGAAGTAACAGAAACCTGTCATCAACAACAACATAACAAGGGCAAATTCAAAATAGTCGCATCAGATAAAAATTTGCTGTCAAAGAAGATTTTATAGACAGTATGAAAACACTTGAAAGAGCTCAAAGGAAACATCTGGCTTTGACAAGGTCGGGAAAACGTGTTTCTTAGGATCCAAGACTCCTTCCCTGAGGCTCCATCCCTCCCCTTTCTCTTCTTAAAGAGACAGGTTATGCACACTAGAAAGTATTATTTAGAAGTTATATGCTGCTTAAAGTGCCTCTTTCAAAACTTTATGGCAACATAAGTATTCTACAAAAATGTCCTCCCTGAGGGTTTTTCTCTCTGTCAGTAAATCACAATTTCCACCCCATAATTGGGACTTTTTATTCTCTACCTAGAGAGTCAACATGGTGTAGTGGTTTGAGTGTTGGAGTAGGACTATGGGAGACAAGGGTTTGGATCCCTGCTTGTCCATGGAAACCCACTGGGTAACCTTGGGCAAGTCACTATCTCTCAGCCTCAGAGGAAAGCAAAGGAATGCTCCCTTGCCAAGAAAACCACATAATGTTGGCCTTTGGGTTGCCATAAGTTGGAAATTACATGAAGGCACAACAACTACAAAAATTCTCTAGTTGGATCAAATGCACAAGGAGAGATTTCAAACTTTCAGAACGTAGCTGGATGGAGAGATATAACTGCAGCATCTGTATGGCAGATGTAATTTCAAAAGTCACAGGAGTCTGGATGAAAGGAAGGCCCAGGCAAGTCTGAGGGTGGGATCAGTGATTGAGAAAAGATGGACCTAGGACTTGGTGACACAAATGTTAGCAGAAGCCTGGGAAGTGTAAGAGTGGTGGTGGAAGCAAGGGGCTGGTGGGAGGGTCTGATGGCTTTTTCTTCTGCATTTCTTCAGGTTGTGAGAACTTGTTGCCTTTCCCCAAGTATGAAGAGCAGGCTTGGAAGCTCCACACTAAGAACCACATCATTATGTGCCACAACACAGGATAGGGATGCATATAGCAATCAAGAGGAGCCATGTCTCCTCATCCCCTTCTCCACACCATCAGAAGATGATCTATAGCAGTGCTTCTCATGGACCAGTGCCATGGCTAGTGGTCCGCAGCATGTTTCCAGGAAGCAGTTGTATTCCATGGGTACCAATATAGTTCCCAGTCCTAACACATTGGGGGGGAAAAAACCTGCTGGTCCCCCACACCAGATAACTGAAGAAGCATCCAGAACCCACTTAGAGAAGACCTGTTGCCCAAATGGTGTCCTCATATAGGGGAGGGGTAGGCATATTTCCCCACTCAACACTCTCAGCCCTGCATGTTCTTCTCCTGACTCATTTCCCTCAAAGAAAAGTTACTCATACCTCATGCAATTAAGCTCAAGAAGCAAAGCATCAATTGGCATCAATATCAGCTTATTTGCCAACTGTCTGGTAATAGATTCTCTGGGGCCTCCATGGGCTCAGGCTTAGCACACATCTCAAGTTTATAAGTGGGGAAATATCAGGACCATACCGTACAACTAAAAAATCTGTGGTCCATATAAGTCAAGTATATAAAGGAAGCTGGTGCATATTCTACACAGTTTACTTACCACCAATCTATCCTAATAGAAAGTGATTTGAACTGCTTTTTGTTGTATGGCATGTTTCCCCCACACATTTGTTGAAAAGGAAACAATGGAATAATATCTCTGGCAAAGGTGACATTTTTTCTTTTCAACAGACCTACATAGGCTTGTTGATGTATCTTTTCCTAAAGTCAATTTCTTTTATATCCCAGAAGGTCAAACATTGCTGAAAGGCTATTCAGGCGCTGTGGGATTTTAAATAGTAATGAAAGGTTGGGTGAAAGACGGGAGTTACCCTGGCAGCTTGCTGTACTGAGATAAGTATGTCTGAACTGGTATGAAAAGAAGCTGATGAGTCCATGGGAACTAGTGAAAATATGGCAACAACAGCTTGTCTCACCTAGGCAGGAAATAAGAGCTATTTCTGTCTTGCAATGATAAGTCATGTCCATGGATTAATTGGACATAAAATGATGCTTAAACAGGGAAGAATCAATACATATCCCATGAATCTTGAAAATAAATTTATACAATTATTGTGCTTTCTGCTTTATGGTACTATAAATATCTATATTATTATAATACCACACACTTGAACGCACAGTAATTGCATGCATTTAAATTTTAGATTCTCATTGATACCCAGGAATGGCACTACTTTCCATGGTGGTAGGATTCCATGCTGTTGTGAGGCAAGATGCTATGCTGCTGGTAGGATCTGCCATTTCACACTTTTGCTGTGGAGCCAGACTAAATGTGGCAAACAGTTACTGGGCAGCAGCAGCAGTAGTGGGGGTAACACTAGGATCTCTTCAAGACAACAGCAGTGGCACCACAGGAAGCACTTGTTAGTACTGCACAGAAGGAGGCACAGTAAGCCCCCCTTGAATGTCTTTTACCATGAAAACCCTATGACGAGATGACCCAAAATGAAACCAGATAGTGTCAGGAGATGAAACACCCAGATCGGATGGCACTCAACCAGCTAAAGGAGTACAGCAGAGGACAACTATGAGTACCGCTATGGCTAAGGATGCAACTGCTGAAAAGATGTTCAGCTGTTGACATGTTCAGAGGTGAAAGGAAAGTCTGAAGTTGCACAACACATAGGAACATGGAATGTGAGAAACATGAAATTAGGGAAGCTAGACAGTAAAATAAGAAATGGAATGTAATAATAATAATAATAATAATAATAAATTTTATTTATATACCGCCCATTGGTGACCCAATCCGGGCGGTTCACAACATTAAAATAATACAACCTAAAACCAACGTATTTCCCACCCACCCCTTAAAAAACTATTAAACCAGATTTAATTAAAACCAATTCCAACAAGTTTAAAATATACAATAATAAAACAACAATAAAACCCCTGCAGCTTCCTGCAAGGGAAGGGTTATGGAGGATCTGC
The DNA here is from genome assembly GCA_020142125.1 of Phrynosoma platyrhinos. Taxonomy (NCBI): domain Eukaryota; kingdom Metazoa; phylum Chordata; class Lepidosauria; order Squamata; family Phrynosomatidae; genus Phrynosoma; species Phrynosoma platyrhinos. The sequence goes on along the minus strand of CM034708.1, from coordinate 84,629,796 downwards.
TGAAGGGGAGGAGATTGTATAAAGATTGTAATATTTGGGGTGAGAGAGTTAAACTTAATAGGAATTGAACATTTTGAGTCAGATAAATACAGTGTTTGCTTCAGAAAACGAACATCTCAGAAGATATGGGGTGGCATTAATAGTGAGAAGAGATGTAGCAAAAGTAGTCAAAGGATATAATGCAAAGTATGACTGAATCATATCAGTAAGACGTCAAGGAAAACCATCAATATAACCTTAATCTTAAATTTATGCTCCAACTATAGAGGCAGAACAAGAAAAAATTGAAAGATTCTGTGCTGGAGTCCCTGAGGAAATTAATCACACACCCAAACAGGATTTGTTGTTAATGATAGGTGATTGGGATGCAAAAGTAGGAGACAGAGCAGAATGAAAGATTGCAGGAAAATTTGGCTTAGGGTCAAGAAATTGAACGGGAGAGCAACTGACTGAATTTTGTGAAGCCAACAGTTTGTTCATCACAAACACATTCTTCAAGCAATTCAAGGGATGATGTGATGGCCAATACAGGAATAAAGTAGACTACTTAATTGGAAGCAGCAGATGGAGAAGCTCCATTGTCCTTGCAAAAACAAGATCAGGAGCAGATTGTGGCACAGACCATTAAACCAACCATTGTGCCAAAATACAAGGTGAAGAACATCCTGGTAGAATGTAATGTAAAAAAAAAATTTTGATTTGCACTACTAAGCCTAGTTGGAGCCAGAAGAACTCTGGACTGAACCTGAGGACATTTTCAGGGAGGATTGCAAAAAGACACTGCAGTCAAAAAGAAGGAGAAGCCTCAATGGATGACAGATAAAACTCTTCAAGCAGTTATAGGCAGATATGGAAAGTAAAAGGGGACAGAAATCAAGTCAGAACTTTGAATGCAACTGTTCAATGACTTGTGTGCAGGCACAAGGAGCACTACTGTAATAATTAATGTAGAGAAATAGAAGATGACAACAAGGAAAAATGAGATCCACAAAATTTAAGCAATCAAAGGGGAATTTAAACCAAAAGTGGGGATGTTCCATGACCAGTAGAGGAACACATCATATGACCAAGTTGAGACATAAAGATGATGGAAACAATACACAGAACAACTGTATAAAAGAAATCAAAGGATGACAGATTAATTCAAGGGGAAACCATTTAAAGATGATTCTACAGTTTTAGAAAGTTAATTGGAAGCTTCACTGAGAGAACTTGGGAGAAATAAATCCCCAGGAACAGATTTATTCAAGCTAAATATCTGTTTCATAGATAGAGATGCTTCAAGCTATAGAAACAGACTCTACTCTAGTTCTAACTAAAACCTGTCAAGAAATATGGAAAACCAAAGAATGGCCCACAAATTAGAAATGGTCAATATACATTCCAGTACATGAGAAAGGGGACACCATGGATTGCAATAACCACAGAACCATTTCACTAATTTCCCATGCAAGCATAGTGATGCTCAAAAGTCTGCAACTAAGAGGTTTACTATATATGTACTGGGAAATCCCAGATCTCCAAGCTGGGGTCAGGAAAGGAAGAGGCACTAGGGATCATATTGCAAATGTATGTTGGATAATGGAGCATGCCAAAGAATTTCACAAGAAAAACTGTTCTTTATAGATTATATCAAACCTTTTGACTGTGTAGATAATGAAAAACTATGGATCACTCTTAAAGAATTGGGTGTGCCACAACATTTGATTGTCCTGACCTGTAACCTGTACTACCATCAAGACAGAATATGGAGAAATGGAACAGTTTTAGTGGGCAAGGTGGTCAGGCAAGGCTGCATTTTATCACCCTATCTGTTTGACTTGCATATTGAACATACCAGACATAAAGCTGGAGGCATGAAAATTGGAAGAAGGAAGATCAAAAATTTAAGATAGGCAGATGACGCCATACTACTAGAAGAATGTAGCAAAGACCTGGAATAATTGCTGAATGATTGTTGTCAAGGAACAAAGTGCAAAGGCAGGTTTACAGTTGAACATTATAAAAACAAAAATAATGATCACAGATGATTTACATAACTTTAAAGTAGACAATGAAGACATTGAAATAGTTCAAGATATCCTGTACAGTACCTTGGCTTAATCATTAAAAATGGAGAGTGAAGTCACGCTGTCAGAAAGAGATTATGACTTGGGAGGGCAGCTATGAAAGAATTGGACAAGATCATGAAGTGTAGAACTATCACAGAATACTAAAGTCAGGATGGCCCATGCCATTGTATTTCCCATTTCTAGGTATGATTTTGAAAGCTGGAAAATGAAGAAAACTGATATGAAGAAAATCAACTTATTTGAAATGTGGTGCTGGAGACGAATTCTTCGGATACTGTGGACTACTAAAAAGACAAATAAATGGGTCCTAGGGCAAATGAAACCTGAATTCTTGACAGCAGCTAATAAAAAGACAACTAAGCTGAGACTGTTGTACTTTGGACATATCATGAGAAAACATGACTTATTAGAAAATATAATTATGCTTGGTAAGGTATAAGGCAGTGGGTCCCTTCTGGGAGAAAGGCGGCATACAAATGACGTGCATAAATATAATATAAAATAAATAAATAAATAAATGAGGAAGACATTCTAGATGGATAGACTCAGTCAAGGAAGCCATGGCCCTGAGTCTGGAAGACCTGAGCAATGCTGTTGATGAAAGGGTTGTAGGGCAGTTCAAGTTTCTTAAGGCTTCAGCCTTTGTTAAGAAAACAAAACAAAACAAAACAAAAATTTAAATATCAAAAATATCAAAGCCAAGCCAGTTAGGGTCTAGCTCAGGGGTCGGCAACCTGCGGCCTGCGGGCCGGGTCCAACCCCCTGAGGCCTTTGGACCGGCCCCTGTCGTCGACCCCCGCCACCACTGCGCCGAGTCACTGCTGCCATTTTGGAAAACAAAATGGCAGGGGTGCGCGCACATGCATGCCGCCATTCCCCCCCAGCCCGTGGAAGACCTGGAGGCCAGCGGACCAGCCCCAGGTAAGAAAAACTTGCCGACCCCTGGTCTAGCTTTAAATCAGCAGAGTAGCAGAAATGTATCCTTGCCTAACTATGCTTCTCTAAAAACTGAGACTGACTCAAAAACAACATAGGTAGCTTGCAGTTTAAAGAAGAGTTTACTAATGGGTTGAATCTACATATGCATAGAGGCTATATCATAACCTAGCTAATGAATAGTTTAGGTAAAGAAGAAATCTTTATCTCACCATCTTTCCAAAGAAAGTTGAGAGAGGAGGAGGATGCATAACCCAACAGGGCAGGAGAAAATCTTTGTGTGTGAGAGAACTTCTCAAAAGAGGGAGTGACCTAAATCATATGGCTAGTTTACCAATTTGCAGTGATTCATTAGGAGCAAATGGGATGTTTAAATGAGGAGGGAGAAAGCAGAGTTTGCATGTAGGAAAATCCTAGCTATCTGAGGAGGGGAAGAGAGAATAGTAAAGTCTTCCACCAAGGGTGACTTGGAGTCTCTCACTCATAGGCTTGCCATAAGTCGAAGTCAGCTTGACAGCAGCTAATAAAAATAATCAATAAAAGCCCCAAAGAGTCAAGAGTGTTCTTGGAAGATATCATATGTCCAAGAGGTGGGAACAAGATTTGATAGCTTTTGATTGTTGAATGTCAGGAAAAAACTGCCAAGCAATGCTGTGTCATCTCTTATGTGTATGTGTTCTCTCCCCATCCTTTTCTGGATAAATGCTTATTGTTGAACAAAGTAACATGGTATTAATAAATGGGCACAATTCAATACTCTTTTGGCCTACTGCTGCTTCCTATTTTAAGGTTCTTGACAATGCATGAGCCACAAAAATAATAGTGCAATAGTGAGTAGTTTTTCTACAAACATGTCAAGAAAGAAGTATTTTGTACAGAATGAAGCACGGAGGCATCATAGAGCTTATTGTATATGCATGCATAGACTCCATTGACACATATGATTAGAAATATATACAAAACCCATCCAAATGGGCCTGTTAAAAAGTAATAATGGATGGTAGTAAGAAAAATGTTTTGATCCACAGGTTTTTATCAGATCTTGAATATACATTTTCTTCTTTGTGGTCTCTGCGAATCACACAAATGGGTTATATCTGCACCTGTGCAGGCAGCTTGGAAAGTTCTAGTATCACTGGGCAAATCTTCGATTGCAACTTTTTGGCGTTAGCTCTGCCTACCCCTATAAAGCCCCTGATGTTCCCGCTCTTTCCTCAGTTCCTTTCGTCTGCTGCATTAGTAGCTAGTAAGGAACTTCGCTCATAAGAGTCGCTTGTTTCACTTTTGAAAACTTTGACCTATGGCTTTTTGACTATTTTTCTGCCTTTTGACTACTCTTTTGGACTGTGTATTGCTGATCATTGGCAAATTGATCGACTCGAACTGTTTTTGACCTCACTCTTGTCTCCTGGCTTCACTTTGTCGAACGGACAAAATCGTGTCCTTTAAATGCTGCATTAAATGTGGTGCAAAAATCACTACAACAGATCGCCATGAGCAGTATGTGCTTTGCCTCAGCAAGACACACAATCTGAAGGCTTGCCCACTCTGTAAGGGCATGACTACGCAGGCCCTAAAGAACAGGGACCTGAAACTGAAGGCCACGTTGTGGGAGCAAGCCTTGAGACCGGCCTTGGCACCTGCCCAAACCAACCCTGGTGAAGGATCCTCCACCTGCAGTAAGGAGAGAAAGAGAGGGGGAGATCCAAGGAGAGGTCCAAGGACAAGTCCTCCAAGGACAAAAAGGCCTCCAGGTTGGACAGAGACTGAAGAGATGGTGCTGGCAAAAAGACGGCCAAAAGAAAGCACCTTGAGGCAGGGGGTGAAAAATTGACTTCTAAAAGAGTTTGATTTGTCTCGCCAAAGAGACTTGGCTGGGAGAAGCCTGCAGAATCAGCTAAAACTCCTCCGGCTTTGTTTGAGTCCGAGCTGGCACCTTCCACCCCAATGAGACCTCCAATGCCATGTGGATTCTAAATCTGAGGGAGAGATCCAGGAGTCAGAACCACTATCACTGACCCTGCATCAGACCGAGGAAGCCGTCCCAAGCACCTCTCGAGTTTGAGAGTGCTTGCTTGGGCTCGAGGCTGATTAGGCTGGTATGGAGGATACACAGCTCCACCAAGACCTGCTTCTCCAGCAGTATCTTGACCTGTATTTCAACTCTCAAACAGGCTGGTAGACAGACTATATTACTATCAGTGCAAGAATTGTCTATGCCACCACAGGACAGATTTCAAGCCCTTTCTGTAGCCATCAGAAGTTGCCTTTGTCACAGATGTATCAGGGCCCACACTGTGCAAGTATTCCTGGGACATTTGGCCTCAACCACCTTTGTTACCCTGTGGGCCAGACTCCACCTCAGACTGATACAGTCCTGGTTCTTGTCTGTCTTCGATTCCGTGTGCCACTCCCCTTCCAAATGGCTTACGGTACCAAGACCCGTAGCTAGATCGTTAAGTTGGTGGCTCGAACCTGGCAACATTTATACCGAGATGCCCTTTCTGACCCCTCAACCCGAGGTCAACTTGACAACAGATGCATCCCTAGAGGGATGGGGAGCACACACTCAGGAACTGACCGTCAAGGGCAAATGGTCCCCATCAGAGAAGCAACTCCACAATAATGCCCTCGAAATGTTGGCTGTGGAGAAGGCCCTTCGGGCATTTCAGACTGTGCTACAGTCTGAAACGCCCGAAGGCTGTCAGGCAAGGTGGTGCTCCTCCTGATGGACAACACCGCCGCCATGTTCTACCTGAACAAGCAAGGAGGCATGAGGTCCCAGACACTTCTACAGATCATGATCTGCATCTGGAACTGATGCATCGACAAAAGATACAACTGAGAGGACAACAACCTGGCAGGCAGACTCAGCAGGTCTTCCAATCCTTGCCATGAATGGTGCCTCCACCCAGAGACAGTCTCCTTCCTCTTCTCCATCTGGGGCCAACCAGAGATCAACCTATTTGCAACTCGAGAGAACGCACATTGTACAGAGTTCTGCTCTTGGGTTCCTACTCTGGAGTCGCAGGGAGATGCCTTCCAGTTTGAGTGGTCTGGGAGGATGTTTTATGCCTTCCCTCCTTTCCACTCATTACTAAGGTTATTGCCAAAATGAGGACAGACAGGATGAACATCATCCTCATCACTCCATGGTGGCTGAGACAGCCATGGTTTGCCTTCCTGCTCCACCTTGCTCAGGGTCAATACCGCTGCCACGAGTTTCAGCCCAATCTCCTCTCGATGCACAACGGCCAGATCCGACACCTGGACATGAACTCCCTTCCCCTATGGCTTGGAGAATCTGTCCTTGACAGCATTGCCTACCTCTGTACAGATGGTGATTCGGGCTGCACAGAAGCCCTCCACTAGAAAATGTTATGCACTTAAATGGAACAAGTTCCTGGACTTTTTGTCAGCAAGAAATCTGCTTCCATCCCATGCTTCGGTACTGACTGTCCTGGAATTTCTGTTGTCTCTGGTCGACTCAGGGTTGTGCCTTAACTCTGTCAAGTGCTACCAGTCTGCCATCTGCTCGCACTACCAGCTCGAAGGCAGACCCTCTTTCTTTGTGGACCCCTTGGTAAAGAGATTCCTCAAGAGACTTAATAACTTTCATCCTTCATCCTTGGTACCGATCCCGGCATGGAGTCTATACTTGGTGCTTTCCTACCTTTCCACCAAGCCGTTTGAACCTTTGGCCACCACGGACTTAAGATTGCTGACCTGGAAGACAGCTTTTTTAGTGGCCATCACTTCTGCTCCCTGAGTGGGCGAATTGTGTGCTTTATGGGTGGACTTCACTTTTATAAGGACAAGGTGGTCCTCCGTACCGACATCACATTTCTGCCTAAGGTGGTGTCGGCCTTCCATATCAACGAAGATATTGTGCTACCCACCTTGGCCCCAAACCTTATGGATACTGAACGTAGAGTGCACACCTTGGACATTCGGAGAGCACTGGCATTCTATCTTGAAAGGACCTCAGGTTCAAGGCGCTCTGAGAGACTATTTGTATGCTACTCAGAAGCCAAGTTACACCCCAGAGATTTTCTCAGTGGGTGTCATCAACTATTCACCTTTGTTATAAGCTGGCAGGTACAACCCCTCTGGGCCGGGTGCGTGCACACTCGACTAGGGCAGTAGCAACATCTTCTGCATTTTTGACTGGGGTGCCTTTAGAGGATGTCTGCAAGGCTGCTGTCTGGCTCCAGCCACTGACTTTTATCAAGCATTATAGGCTGGACATGAGGGCCAGGCAAGAGGCCTCTTTTGGGAGGTTGCACTAACTTAATTTGCACTGTTTATTGCATACTTGAATCCAAGCAAATGAAACTTGCATGCATTAAGGTTTACAGTTTACAGTTGTGTTGTTAATAAATCTCATCTCGTTTCAATTTACAGGATTGGTGCTTGGACACTCCCTCTTCCACTGACTGAAGCTTGCCAGTCTACATTTGTGTGATTTGCAGATACCACGAAGAAGAACAGGTTGCTTACCTATAACAGTGTTTCTTTGAGGGGTCATCTGCGAATTCACACAAATCCCGGCCATCCTCCCCTTAGTCGTGTCCTGCTCATTGTTAAAATTCCTGCTGTCACTGCTTGGCAGCGTATGTTTTTGGAACTGAGGAAAGAGCAGGAATGCCAAGGGCTTTATAGGGGTGGGCGGAGCTGCCGCCAAAAAGTTGCAATTGAAGATTCGCCCAGTGATACTAGAACTTTCCGATCTAGTTGCGAAGGCGCAGATATAACCCATTTGTGTGAATTTGCAGATGACCACTCACAGAAGCACTCTCTGGTGAATGTGATCTTCTAGATCTCATTTATCAATTTATTTGTTCAAACCTTTCTGCCACTTATTACCAAGGAATGACATCTGGCTGACAGCCTCTAATGTTTCTCTATGCTGTGTGTGTGTTGTGATGTTCAGTGTATGAATATTAAAAACTCTACATTTCCAAAGTTATGTACTCAGAAGAACTCAGTGGTTCACAAACTCTGATTCTCCATAGGTTTTTGGCTTCCGCTTCCTGAAGTCCAAGGCAGTGTTGCCAATGCTTAGGAATTCTGGGAAATGATGTCCCAAACATCTGGAGAACCAGAATTTAAGAACTACTGCCCCACACTAAGGGTCTTTACAGACTACCAGAAATAATGCAGATTGAGGCCACTTTA
>CM034708.1:84597046-84609373 GCA_020142125.1 Phrynosoma platyrhinos | reverse complement strand
ATTATTTACCAAACATTTGCCATGACTGGTGTTAAGTTTTTAGTCAGCAGCTGAATTCTAAACAATTTCAGTCATCTTTTCTCCCACAAGTGAGGCATAATGTTGTCATGTTGCACGATGTGTTGTGTCACTGCAATCTTCACCAGATCTCGTTAGTTGACTCATTCAATTTTAAATTAGCCAGAAGAATTTTGATTATAAATTAGAGAACAAGGGTTGTAAGTTAGAAATAGCAAATTAGGAGATAGTCTGGCCTTCTTATGTCCCCTCCCTACACCCATACTCCTCACATGCCTTGCTGGAGCTTGGGCAATGCCTTATTTTGGTAACACATCTCAGTCTTTTTCCTGTATTTAAGAAGAGAAAGGGGAGGAGCATAAAAAAACAGAAGGCTCTACTACTGTCCACATAAACTTTATCTGGTACCCACTATAAATGGTGAGCATCTACTTCCATGATCCTTTGCCATTTGCCACCTTAGTTGGAGCTGATGCAAAGTGCAGTCCAGAACAGATGGATGATGAAACAAGATAGAAGGCTAATTCACATAAGGGATAGGATGTTAGCACCCTTCTTTCTTGTATTTTGGATGGAATAGGAGGCAAAGCCAAGTCTGTTGTTCAAATCAGGATATCTACTGTTATAAAAGAGTTTTGCCAATCATAACACCATCTGCACATATGAGCAAGTGATATTTGTAGCACTTCTTATATATCCCCAAGTGGCAACTTCACTATTTATTGTGTACTGCTCTGTAGAGGTTTTGTATCTTTAACTGTGGTATCTAACACGTCATCTGTTGCTAACAAAGAGAAAAGTGACAAAACCCTAACATATATTATAGTTACTTATTTTTCTGTTTTTTTGTTCACATTCCTTTTAGATGCAGAATTACTTAGGGATCTCTCTCAAGGATCTGTGGCAGAAGATAAACTGAATATGCTTGCTCAACAACAGTTTAAAGAATTAACACATGCAATGCAGTGTAAGCTTGTCTTTCTCTGCTAAGAATAGAGCATAATGTTAATGCATCCCAAATTTTAACATCTGCCATTGGATTGTTGTTGACAGACCATGCTTTATTTTTAACTTGCTGGGAGCTGCCGCTAGTCCTATACTGGGAGAAGGGTGGCATATAAATTAAATAAAGTGACATTGATCTGATCATTAATAACATTGCATATGGGATGGGGGAATGCTTATCAGTTCATTGCTGCTGCATAAAAGTGCTGAAGTGTAAGGCTATGGTGATAATATACAGTCTGCCCTCCGTATTCGTGGATTATTTATTTATGGATTCAACCATCCACAGCTTGAAAGTATTAAAAATATATATAAATTCCCAAAAGCAAACCTTGATTTTGCCATTTTATATGAAAGATACCATTTTATTATGCTACTGTATTTTAATGGGACTTGAGCATCCATGAATTTTGGTATCCATGGGGGGAGGGAGATGTCTTGCAGCCAAACCACAGCAGATACCAAGGGCCCACTGTACTAAGAATCAAGCAGTGCCTCTTCCCCTGATTTGAGAAAACCTCAGGTGTGCACTCATACAGAACAGTATGCACAGCCTATAAATTACTGGGCAGAAAGAATTATTAGCAATTTTAAGGGTAGGAAATAAGGTTGCAAACTGGCCATGCTTGCTTTCATACCCTTTGATATCAGCTCTATCTATAGACATCTGCAGGTGGGTCTTTAAAATAATAATTCCAATCTATATCTCAATACAGGGTTTAGGGCAGTTAATTACAAAAAAACCATTATACTAAAATATAAGCTGAGCATTCCTTATCCAGAAATCTGAAATCCGAAATACTCCCAAAATCCAAAATTGTCCACTGGGTGGCTGAGATAATGACACCTTTGCTTTCTGATGATTCAGTGTACACAAACTTTGTTTCATGCACAAAATTATTAAAAATATTATGTATGAAATTACCACCAGGCTATGTGTCTAAGGTGTATATGAAACATAAAGGAATTTTGTGTTCAGACCTTAGTCCCATTTCCAAGATGCTGCATTATGTATATACAAATATTCCAAAATTTGAATAAATCCAAAAATACTTCTGGACCCAAGCATTTCAGATAAGGGATGCTCAACCTGTATAACAATTTGGAAAATTAATAATAAAAATTAATAAAACAATTAAAAATATAATTACATGTAACTGTAAAAGTCAGTGAAAAATAAAGTTCAGATTCCAGGCCAGCAACCTGTCAAAATAGATGGGTTTTTTTACATTTCACTTGCATGATCATGGAGAGGGGGCTGCCCAGGAAGGGAGATGAATATCCTTTGTAGATTTCATCATTGGACTTATGACTCTGGAGACCAGGGTTTGAAATCCTGTTCAGCCAGGAAAATTCATGGGTGACCTTGGCAACTTTTTCTCTCAGCGGTAGAAGGCAAAGGCAAAGCCCCTCTGAACTATTCTTGCCAAGAAAACCCTGTGATAGGGTCGCCCTGTCAGAAATGACTTGAAGGTACATACATATTTTAATACCCTGAAGGCACCAGATCCCATCTGATCTTGGAAGCTAAGCAGGATCAGCCCTGGTTAGTACTTGGATGGGAAATCACCAATGAACACCAGGTGCTGTAGGTTGTATTTCAGAGGAAGGAACTGGCAAAACTATTTCTGAATATTCCTTGCTTAAGAAAACTCTGAAATTCATGGGGTTGGCATAAGTCAACAGGTGACTTGAAGGCTCATGGATACAAAGATAAAAGTGCTTTTAAAGGGCGTCTGGAGTGTCTGGATGAAAAGCTAGCAAATCAAGGACACATGAAAGGATATCTAGAGGCAAAAAATGATTGAAAATAATGTGTCAGAAATGACTTGAAGGGACACAAGAAGTAGAGGTCCCTAATCAGTAGGAGCTTTTACTAGGACATCCAGTTACTTCTGGCCAAATTTGAATGCTTTGTATAGTAAAATTTTTTACTCACAGCTGTGTAAATCAGACTACAGTAGTTAATGATGTTCAGAGGATCAATTAATGACTAAAAATGAAATTAGGAAGTGTGTGCTTTCACTAGAAATGACTAACAGCTGTGTTGTTGTCATCTTGAATTCTTGCAGTTAGTAAAGTACAAGCTGTTGTCTACTGCACTTGCTCAGTTTATCAAGAAGAAAATGAAGTCGTGGTGAACAAAGCACTGGGTTCTGGAGCAGAAGGAACAAAGGCCCAGCCTTACAAGTAAAGAGCATGGTTTGATTAATTCTTAATTGCTTTCTCCTATCACTTACAGTGTTTACAGTACCCAGACAGTAATTATTCCCACGCTCCTCATCCCTTTAAATATGTTTGATCACAAAAAGACTAATAGTCATATGGCCACTGCTGGTTTTCAAAAATGCTTCCTCCCATCATAAAATTGGCCCATTGGTGGCAAAAACAGCCAGATATGGCAAATTCTGTCCCTTCAAGACTCTGGAGACACTGTTAATATATCTGTGGCCTCTTTTTTGGGGCAAATAGTGTTGGCTAGTATGGCCCTGTGAAACCAAGGAGGTATGAGAGATGTAGCAGTCAGACCTGTAATGGCAGATATGGCTATGCCTTCAAATTTGGATGATGGTATATTCTTTAGGGCTCTTTCAGAAGGATTTTACTTCATGTAGCAAGAACAATACATTTAGTAAATGTGTTTTTTCCAAATGCAGTTGTTTACTTTGATTGTGTTTTGATGGCTTATAAAGAAAGGAATGGTAATTTTACATGGATACCATTCCCAAAATAGCAGCTACACATTTTGGCCAAGAATGGTTATCTTGTACCAGGAATACCAGCTTTAAATGTTTTGTGGGATAATCCGAAATGACAGCAAAAATGTATAATCTTTTAAGTCTTCATGAGTATTATGTCTTCTTTAGTTGTAGTTAAGTTTGAATGACTTTCTTGGTCTGCTCTTTATTCATCTGAGAACTGTCAAACATGTTTTCACTTAAAAGAACAAAGCTTTCAGCATTTGATATCTGGACATTAACTTGGATTGATCTCTCAATTAGTGCTGAATCAGAGTGTGTGAAATAGAATAAGAAGCCTCCAAGTAGTTTCCAAATTGCCAGCTACAAAATTCCTGTACATTGAAACATATCAAGGGTATTTCACAAGATTCAGAGCATGGCACAAATTATTTCATTCAGGTAGAGAAGATAACCATAGTTTATTTACAGTCATACATTGGTTTGGAACTAATTTGGATTTCTAAAGTTTAATACAAATGTTAGATTCTTCCTTATGCCACAGCAGTAGGAAACTTGTAAAATGTGTGTAAAACACATTCTATTTGAATGACTTATAAAGTCTTGTTATGCATGTATCAAATGTACCTATTAAGGTAGAAATGGCAACATCTGGGGATTGGAGACCAGTGTCTCCCCAAAATTAATTCCCAAAAGATTCTGTGATTCTTCCTCTCTTGGAATAAGCAGGTTACCCTTAAAAATGCCCGGTTGTTGTTTTGTTTATTTATAGCATTTTCTCCTAAAATGCGACCCACTTTGGAGCTGCAAAACTGGATTTGCCAGGTATGGTCCAGGGCTGACTTGTTGCTCAACCCCAGATGTAGACAAATATGTCATTATTCCAACATTACTAATGGAGAGGGAAGACTTTTTTAAAAAAGCATATGTATTGCATGATGCTTGTTCTTGTAAAAATAAACTTTAACAATAGTTTTCAGCTAGTAAGTCATAACTGGGTCATGCCACTCACTACCACCTCTTGTTATGTTAGCGTTTCTCTAAAGTAGAAAGATGGGGAGACATTGCCAGGTATAAAGAATAACAGTTTTGAACATTTAATAATTGTTCAAAATAATTCAGATCTTTTCCCCACTGACAGCTAGGAGGAGCCATAAAATACTTTGCTCTGATGTTAAAGGTGCTGAAACTCTGTCGGAAGGAAAAGCGCAGAGATTAAAATTGATGTGGCTCCCATTTTGCAGCCTTTAATATGTAGGCATTTAAGGTAGATTAATGTGCTGGAACAGTTCAAGAATATTTTAATACCATGTTTCAATCCTTACTTTAAACCAATTGCCAGTGATTATTTTAACAATTCAAACTAGATCTGCAGGTTTGAAACAGGGTACCATCTCTTTTAGTTAAAAGGGGTCATCAAAAGATGTTTCTAGATAAGCATTTTTTTTATGTAATTGCTCAGTAGAATAGTTACACAGTACCTTTTGACTCTACAACTGGGAGCCCTCTGCTCAGAGGTGCCCCATGTCTCATGTATTTAATATTGCTAAAGAAAAATCAGCAATAGGGCTTCCAGGGTGGGGGCCATAATTTGGCTAAACTGTATTTTACTCAAGAAGGCAATAATGACAATTTCAACATTTTGTGTTGATATCTACTGTAGGCTTTGTCCTCCTGTTCTTCCATTGTGTTGCAAATCAGAAATAAATACATCTGCAGCAAACTTTTTCAAACTGGAGCCATCAGAGGTTTCTAATAGCTGTTTTATAGCAGTTTTAGCTCGCGAGGTAAGTGCTGGGTTTTTAAAAAAGGGTTTTGTAGAGACTTATAAAATGGAGCATTTTTATAGTTTACTTTCTATGTATCATTGAATTATATGGACATCTGTAAGTGCTCAAGGGTGTTATGCTTTATGCTGAATGTTTACTGAACTATATGGGGACCTCTTTTAATGCAAGGATTGAATTCTGCTTCAGAGAAGTTGTAAGGGGGTACATTCTGGATGAAGGCAGGGCAAAAAGATGAGACCAGAAATGCTGACATAGAAATTAAACAGACCAGCAGTAAGTGCTGGCTTCCTGGTGGCTTGGGACATGGTGTACGCACAACGCATGCCCCCAAGACAACAGGAACACACTGGGAGGCTGCCCCGCTGCCCACATGGTGGCAGTTTTCGGCACTCTGGTGGTGCGGTGTTTAGACACTGCACACCACAGGTGCGCTGAATTTTCCTGGCACAAAAAGAAAAGACTTTTTGCTGCTTCTTTTTATGCCAGGGAAATGCCAGGGAAATGCCAGGTTGGGGGTGTGACATGCGGTTGCCGTGGCCCCAACCCGACACTCAAAGGGGTGGCGTTAAGCCGCCCCTTTACAGCCATCTGTTTCGGCCCATAGTTTAGCTTAAAGCTCTTACTGTCTGTTTTTTTAAGTCTTAGGAGGGAAGCATTTCAATCTTTCAGAATGGGAAAACCCTGTACAAAAATTAGGAAAAGAGTAAACAATGTATGATAGAGGAAAGGGGTGCCAATGTGAAGAAGTTAGGATCTCAGGAAGGCTAGATTTGTTCCCAAGAGCTGAGATTGCCCCGCAACAGAGGGCACTTTTGGAGAGGGGCATTAGCTTTCCTGTTGCTTTGACAATCCCAGAGCTGCTTGTAAGTGACAGGGGACCTTTGCAAATGGCATATGTCTGATGTTATGTACATGTGGTAAATCAGTGATTTTCCTATCCAGTTCTCCTTTTCTTTTTGTGCAAGGGACTCTCTGGATCCAAATCCATCACTTTTATCTCTAGCCATTTCTAGGGACTGTGAATGTTGAATGCTAGAAAAGGCTGCTAACTGGAACTCTGCTTATGGCTAGGGCTGAACAGTTGCTGGATTTCAAACAACATTGGCCTTCTTTTGAAAGCTTGATCAGTTTTCAAAGGGGTTTTGAGTATATTTGATCACATTCAACACAAGAGCATTTCCAGTCTTGTGTAGTCCTAACAAGTTAGGTATGTTTCTGTGAGCAGTAGTGACTTTATTCAAAGTCACCAACTCCACAGCTGTAAGTGTGTGTGTGAGAGAGAGATGAACTTTGGTCCAAAACTAACAAGAACATTTGATACTTGTTAAATGAATACTGCAGACCTTTTAAACAGAGTAATTCACTTCCTTTACGATAATGTGGAATACAGCATGGCTAGAACTTCCGTAGGAAAGGGTTGAGTGATCAGCCTAACCTGCTGGAGAATGTTTTGAATATTTTTAAGATCAGAGGAACAGTTAAGATTTTCTGCAAAACTCAAGTATTCCTTTGTACAATACACAACATTAATAGCTCTTTCAGACTGATGATTTGATTATTATGACACAAGTTCCTTTCTCTTAAAAGAGGGATCCATCTGAGTCAGTGTCAGTGAAAGATGTCTTAGCTCGTGCTGCAGCAAAAGGGTTACTGGAAGGTATTGATTTGGCAAAACCACCTAAGAAAGAAGAGAAGAAGAAAAAGAAGCAGAAAGTAACTCAGACAAAGACTGCCATTAAAGAGGCAGTAATACAATCCAAAATTCAGGAGTTCCTGAATCGAGAAATGAAAACTACCACTATTGATTCAGACTCTTCAGTATCTAATATTACTGCCAGTGTCTCTCAGACTGTGAACCAGACAAATGGTTCCATTGGTCTCAAGAAAACCGCCAAACCCCTCTCAAACTCATCTCTACCTGTGATGTCAAGGAACCCCCTTGCTTCACCATCCATGCAAAAAGTATTTGAAAGACAGCGAAACATTAGGAAGCCAAAGTTGGAAGAAAGAGTGATGATTTTGAAACCTGTTGAAATTGTCTTGCCTCCAGTAATGATGCCATACTTCAACCCACAAGGGAACAGATCGGAAATTTCGTCTAACCACTATTATTACCGTTGGGTTGGAGGAAGAAATGGCATGATTAGTCCTTCTGCATCCAAAAAACTGATCAAGTCAAAAGAACCCTCATCATCTTCTACAGCCAAGCATTCTCGTCCAGGGCTTTGAAGACTGTCTTTTGTACCTGATTGTTGTAATTCTTTCAGAACTCGAAACCTGAATTTCTGTAATGGTTAAAAAACAAAGACAAGTGGCATTGAAAGCATGCATCACTTTTCCATGCCTATTATGGGAGTGGCAATGGGGTTGTCCTGCAGGGGCTTTTATTATGTGATTGCTACAATCCAGTTGCAGTAAACATTCAGTGACAAAATGCTTAGATCTAATGTTTACACTCAGATTATACAAATCATTAGGGGTAAACTATGACAAACGTTTATATGAGCAATAGCTGATTAATTTAGAATACAGCAGAGACAGATTTTGTCTGAACACACTTAACAGATACTGAATTTTAAGGCAACCTAATATAGTTGCAACAAAAAGGGGCTTCTAAACATAGAGATAGGTTACTAGTGCTTGTTCACTAGGTATTTCAATGTATGTTCTTCAGAATTTTGATTACATTGCCTTTTCTTTTTTTAAAATGGGTTCCAGTCTGCAGAGTGACTGTATAAGACTTCAGTCAATTTTATAATCCACTCAAATTTTCTCTTAAAAAAGGACAATTTGTGAAAGCTTGTGACAATATTGGCTTTAAGAACAGACCATCACCACTTTTCATTGAAGTGTTAATATGTTTGACAATAAAAAAATTCTGTTTTGCTTTGTATGGCAGCATAATTACTGCATGGTTTTATTCTGCTGCTGCTGCTGCTGCTGCTAGACACTGAACTTCACTAGGCAGTCAGTATAAATATTCAGGTTTATGATGTGGCATAGCGAAATGGAAACAAAACCTATTAAACAATTCCTGATTACTGCTTTTCTTAACTGTAGTCTTTTGTTGCCTCCAGCTGGTATCCATTATTAACTAAGAATTTTCTACATGTACTTGTAGTATATATTTGTACTACTTTTTACATTACAGTGAAGACAATCATTCAGTCATATAGGCCTGGACTTACTACTAGGTAAGAGTAAGATAGGTTGCCCAGGAGGCAGATGCTGGGCAGCATCAGTGGCAGTACTCTAGCCATTGTTTCTCAATTGCTTGGCCATTTTCCCCTCTCGGAGAACAGAACAATCTGTGTTACTTGTCAGTACTTTTTAAGGTATCTGATGTAGGGGACCAACAATATTTTTCCACAGCGTGCCAAGGACAGGACTTTGTGTTTCTAGGACTTGGAAGACGAAAGAGCTGGTTAGACTCTTGCATTAGCCCAGTTTGGTGTTTGAACTAGTATTAGCCCAGTTTTGCAGTTTTTGCTTTTGAATAGCAGTTTCCCATTTCATACGTCAAACTAAATTAGAAACTCACTTTGAGAATCAGTTTGCCATCAGTTGATAGAACTCTACTATTGAAATGGCAAGTTTACTCAGCCATACAAACCCAGAATCTCCAGATTACCATAATCACTCCATCCATCCCTCGTGAGTTTAAAGAAAAAAATGTTTTGTGTCCACATTCAAAATTCTTGAATTTGAATTACATATATTCACCTTGGCTGCACCCAGGGAATTCAGTGCTACTGTTGCCCTCAAGAATTGCTGCACAGGTATGCTGACATATTTACACTCCACCAGTACTCTTGGTCAAACCATCCATAGTTTCAGTCTTGCACAAAGAACTGAACGCCAGCCATATGAACACAAAACAAACTTAATGCAGCTAAATTTATTCTTGCAACGGATTACATTTAAATGTGTAAAAAGTGGACAATACTGGAAAAACTTCTTTTTTCATATCCACTACTTCACTTGATACCAAGAGCTCCTGCTGATAAACTCTGTGTTTTCCCTCTTCACTTCTGTAGATAACAAAATAAATCTACTTATGCTCATTCATGCCTCTCACTCAAAAGTAACTATGTTTGCCAAAGCATATGCTTGCCATTGATGTTCATGACAAGAGCTCTGGAGGTTGAGCAAAGAGCTAATGCAATAAAGATTGTACTTTACTTCCACATGTAATGATCTGTTTATTACCTAGGTTTCACGGGCTTCAGATTTCTTTTAAAAATAAGTTCTTAATACTTGGTAAATGGTGCAATCTTTGCATTCAGATTTCCAAGGAGTTTCTTTTACTCAAATATGAAAGACCCTTCCCTTCTTCTTTAAAGTAGTACTGCACCCAAAGTTTATCATCAAGAACTCTTTGTAACAGAAGTAGGATTGATGCCATTCCATGCAATTTCTTTCATCTTGTAGGTGGTTCTTTATGGAGGAAAAACATATTTAAAGAAACAGTACTTGGTTTGTATAAACAAAGTAATAAACACCATCCAAGAACTGCTGTGGGTTGAGGGAGGGAGAAGAAGGGCATTAATCTGTTACAAATGACAGCGGTTGAGTCTCCTTCCTTCCCTCAACAGAGTACATGATGGTCTGTGAGAGCAGCATCTAACTTGCTTTCTGTGTTTTAAAAAATAATAGAAGTTAGCTTTACACGTTATTTTGCCATTTACTTCTACATACTCAATTAAAAAGGTGACTACAAATAATTACAAAAATCCTCTTGTCTTTTGGCAACCTATAGTACACTGAGATTACTTAGCACTGGATATATTTGCGAGATCACATCCAGTCATAAAGATATGTCAACATAATTGAATATTTCAGTAAAAATAGAATAAATAAAATAAAATATTTAAGCTGTATTTAACAGGTTAATCAAAAAAAGACATGAAATATCCAAGGCATAGTGAACATGGCTGCCTTGCGAGCTATAAAGAATGCATAGATAACAGAAGTGTCACTACCACATTGAGTAAAGTCATTGGCATTTGTTCACACTCAACCCATACATACATTTTGGCCATGGTAAGAAAAAATGCTTGCGTGGTTTTATTCTTGTGATAAGAACTACTGCGCTGGATCAGACCAAGCTCCAGCTAGTCCAGCATGCTATTTCCAGTCGCCACCAGCTTGGATGCCTCTGGAAGCTCAGAAAGCAGAGCATAAAGGCGTGGGCCTTCCCTACGGGTTTATTCGCTCACATTCAGAGAAAGAGAGATAGAGATACTGCCTCTGTACATGGAGAATCCGTAAACAATGTTCAGATAAATAACTGTCCGGAATATGTATAAAAAGCTTACTTGCAAGAAAATGGAGATGCCACGCTCAGCCAGTGTCACTGAGCACTGAAAACCAAAGTGTAAAATGCTTTATCAGAGACAACTAGGATTCAGCAACTCCTTGGAAAAAAGAGGGTTAGTCTTCTCAATGCTTTAATGTGGCATATATTAGCCCTCTTTGTATTTCCTGCTCAATGAAGAGGTTGTGCTCAGAGTGGGGTGGGGAATCAAATACAAATGAATTAAGGTTTTCTGTGTGAACTGAGTTTTAAGTTGCTAAAATTACAGGATGGAGTCCTGTTTGTTTTTTTAAAAAAACAGACCTAGGTTTTACTGATCCCCCAACACCTTTTTAAAATGGCTGCCGATAGATAACCAACATGCGGTTTCTAAAAATGGGGAGGACCGAGATTGGAAGGACTTGGCTAAGGGAGACCTAAGCATGTGCCCACTTTAAAAGAACTACCGTATTTTCCGGCGTATAAGACGACCCGCGTATAAGACGACCCCCCATTTTTCCAGTCAAAATATAGAGTTTTAGCACCTCTATCCTCATTATCCTTATATCCGGCATATAAGACGACCCCCCCCCACTTTAGCCACAGATTTTGCAGGTAAAAAAGTAGTCTTATACGCAGGAAAATAAGGTAGGTCCTTAATTTGTCATTTCTGCAGTTACAGTATCAAATTACCCTAACTTTTATCTCCATTAAGCCATGCAGCTGCATTCTCAGTTACTTCTCTGGTGCAGAAGATATGTTTCCCTTATACTGACTTTGCATAGGTAGTGATGTCAGTTAACTAGAAAATAAAAAAAAATTAAGAGATGTATGCATTTTATGAACAGGGTCATGTCTGATCTTGTTATCCTGCCTTATATACCTCTTGGAGGAAGATCACTGTTATGTTTTCCAATCATGTAGATCTTAAACACTATGAGCTAGTTCACACATGCATGCATGATGGTTCCACATTGGATGATATGCCGCTGAATGCCTAAACTGACTATGCTGAAAAGCAGCATGTTCAAAATGAAATGAACAAGGAGTGTGATATGGTGGCACAACCACACATGCAAGTCATTCCTTGATGCGCCAGTCATCAAGTGATAAAGCATGCACACGGAAAGCAGTGTTATGTTGCCTATGGAAATGAAAAAAGTAAGCAGAGTTATTGATTTGGCAGCAAATGCTCCCTTAGAATATGAATGAAAGGACCACCTTCCTGGGATGTCTCAGTGGAATGGAAATGGAAGTGCTGGTACGATGCAGAGGTGCTTTCTTGGCACTTTGCACTGGCTTTCCATGCCTTGCTGTTTTTTCATCTTAACATTGTTCATATTTTGCACATGCCTCAAAATTAATTTACAACTCTTCCTCATTCTGATTTGTTTGTGTAGGAAGAGAATGTACACCCTCATTCATGAAACTACTCTGAACTTTTGGTCACAATGGATTGGTCTGCAACAGGAAAAAAACCTGTACTGACCTGGATTCTGATCCTATAAGAACAGATAGC
>CM034708.1:84560005-84570465 GCA_020142125.1 Phrynosoma platyrhinos | reverse complement strand
TACCAAATGGGCGGGGTACAAATAAATTTTATTATTATTATTATTATTTACATGGCCTGGATCCAACCTACCTAGGGGGATTGCCTTCTTCCATATAATCTTCCCCGCGTCCTCAGGTCCTCTGGGAGGAAGCTGCTTCAACTGATAAAAACCGGATTGATGGCGACCTCCCAGAGGACATATTCTGCCACTGCTCCCAGACTCCTTGCCGGAAGAGATCCATCAGGTAACCAACTTAGATGGCTTTAAAAAAGCCGTCAAGACGGATCTCTTCCGGCAGGCCTACCCAGAATAAACCACTCATCTAACTTGGTCCCCCCCCGCCCCCGTCTTATATCTTTGTACTGCCCCAGAGTGCCTATTGTTTTAATTTTTGCTTATTGTTTTAATTCTAGGTTTAACTGAAACTTGCATTTAATGTATTTTTAATGGGGGGGTTAATGTGTTCATTTATATTGTCTTGCTGTTTATTGTTGTAGTAGTTTTATGTACTTGATTTTAGATGTAAGCTGCCTTGATTGCTACAGCAAAAGGCGGGGTATAAATAAATAAATTATTATTATTATTAGTTCTATTCAATGTCTTTCACCGAATAAAAATAATTAAAATTTAATACTAGTAACAACACTAATATTTACAACAGCAATAACATTTATTCACTAAACCAAGGGTGAACCTCCAGATGTTTTTGGACTACAAATGCTACCACCCATCACAATTGGCTATGTTGAGTAGGGCCAATGGATGCTCTAAAACATCCAAAGACAACCAGAGGGCCACAGTTGCCTGCCATGACATAAACTCACTAAGTACTATATAAAGGCCACTGGGTATGTAAGCACTACTAACAGCAGCTCAACAAATGAGCAACAGTTGAGGTGGTGGACACCCACTTTATTGTTCTCCTATCTTTGATCCTCCTCTCCTCTCTTCCTTTGATGGCTCTATAGCTGTCCCAAAATAATGGAACTCCCTTTCCAAGGAGCTAAAACGGCCTCCTCTTCTGTCCTTCTGTCAGCAGGCTAAAACTTTTTTTTATTCCAACAGGCTTTTATAACAGAATGTTTTTAAAGAATGAACTTGGGGTGCAATATTGTTTTAACTGAACTGTTTTAAATAGTTTTAAAAAATCTTTTGAAATTGCATTTTAGTCTTTTAAGTTGAGATTTGAATCATTTTAATACTTTGAATAATTTAATTCTATTTTAACATTCACTCTTTGTAAATGGTGAGCCACTTTGAGTCCCAATTTTTTTGGGGGAAAGCAGGATAAAAATAAATATAACAACAACAACAAAGACACCCTCACCTCCCACCCCACAGGTTACAGAACACAACTGTACATTTGAGGAAGTTATATTCATGGAGAGGACAGTGAATTCTAGACTTGTGCTAAATTTTCATAGCACTCTTATTTGTGTGTGTGTACACGCAAGCGTGTGCGCACAATAGGAGAGTCACTTCATAGGAACTATGCAGTGAATAAACTCCTGCAATAAGAATAGCAGTTTCATTTTATGACTCTGTGAACTTCCTGCTAAAGAAGAACAGTTTCCCAAATTCTCATTTGAGTTACCAAACATCTCATTAATCAACAATACCAAGAGTTACTCAAGATTATGTCAGAAGTAACAGAAGGGAGAAAACAATTATAAAAATCATAAATTTCAGAACCATACTCAGTGTGGTTTATAGCATGATTAAAATGTACCAAGAAAAATTAAGAAAATTTGCATGATTACTTCTAGTCTGGGTAATTTATTCTTTCATACTTTGACTTATGGTGGCCCCATGACTGAGAAACCTTGAAGTCACTGTCAGACAAACAAGAAAGTATCATCAACTGCTCTGCTCAGGTCATGCAGATTCAGAGCTGTGGCTTCCCTGTTTGAGTCTATCCATTATGAATGCAGTCTTCCTCTTTTCCTACTGCCTCCTACCTTGTTGTTGTCAACTGCCCTCAAGTTGATTTTGACCCATGGTGACCCTGTGGATGAAATATCTCCAAGACTCCCTGTCCTCCACTGCTCTGCTTTGTTCCTTCAAACCCATACCTGTGACCTCCCTAACAGAGACCATCTGTCTAACATGTGGCCTTCCTCTCTTTCTGCTTCCTTCCACCTTTCCTAGCATTATTGTTTTTTTTTCCAATGAGTTGTGCCTTCTCATGATTTGTCCAAAGTATGACAGTCTAAGTCTTGTCATCTTGGCTTCCAGGGAGGTTTTTGGCTTGATCTGCTCTAGGACCCATTTATTTGGCTTTTTGGCTGTCCATGGGATCCTCAGCACTTTTCTCCAGCACATCTCAAATTTTCTTCCTATCATCTTTCATGACTGTCCAGCTCTCACATCCATACATGGTAATAGGGAAAACAATGGCTTGTACGATTCTAACTTTTGTGTTCAGTTGCATATCTTTGCATTTCACATGTCCTGCATATTTTATAGTTCTAGTTTTTTCATAATCTTCTTCTGATTTCCTTACTGCAGGATTTGTTTGACTTTCTGGCTGTCCATTGTATCTATCATCAGCACTCTTCTCCAGCACTAAATCTCAAAAGAACTGATTAATGCAAATAAGTGAATATTCACAACTGCAACATTTTCCTAAACCAGTGCAAGTAGCCAAGAATTATCTGGCAACATTTGGGAAGCACTCACATAGGTAGACTGTTTATTTTTCTACTGCCAAATATTTGTGACTTTTGGCAATAAAGGAAATAGGACAGCATTGAGCTTCTGATACGTACACCTGAGTCATAAGGATATAAGAAAAGCCATTTTGTATTGGACCACAAGCCTATCTGGTCCAATGTTCTGTTTACACAGTGGCAAAACTGTTGCCCATGAGAGAAGTGAAATATGTGAAACCATTCTCAAGTGATATGTTTAGAAGCAAATGAGATATTTATATTGCTCTTTTTATCACCCAACATTCCTTCCCAATGGAAGCTTATCTCTGGGCAGGAAAAAAAACCACTGTGATGCTAAGCTGAAATTATTTGGTTGCAAAGACTTGTTTGTTTCTACCACTGATGCAGACTGCTTCCTTAAAAATGGTAAATCTTCCCCTGGAGCAAGAGGAAGGCAGCCCTTGTTTCTGTCTCTCCTTCCAATCAAATTGTTACCCCTCCTTGAGAAACTCTGACCCAGTGGCTGCAAATCTTGCTATCAGGAACATCTGTTCTTCCCGTATCTACAATTTAGGATTATCAAACTGATGAAATTTTTTAAACAACATATTTTTAATTTTTTGTTGAGCTGGAGGTCAAGATGTAAATGTAGGATAGCCCCTCCCAACCTGCCATACCTCAAAGATGCTGGACATGAGGATGATGAAGACTATGATATGAAGGTCATCAAGCTGAAGACTAATCTAGGATTGTGCATGGTTTATCTTATTGTGAAGTCCTGATTTCTTTCCTAGTTTGGAAAATGGTAAAACTATTCCACCATTTTACTAACATTTGGACGGCATTCACTAAAGATGAACATCTAAAATTCATCCAGTAAGGCAAAATTGTTATGAACATTGATGCCAAATAACATTGATGCTTGCTTCATTAAGTTATGCAGTGCAGTAAATGCTATTGGTGAAAGATAAGAAGAAAATAAAAATGAGAAAAATATTTTACCTTTCTCTGAATCCCGGAAAAGCATGGAAAAACAGAGCAGAAAGAGTTAGAAAGCAGTCACATGGACATCTCTAGTCTTGTTATTAACATGCAATAATCTTTGTCTGGTCTTCTTATTGAACTACACGGCAAAAATTCTGTCTCTATTGAGCCTGTATTTTGGTTTGTGTCCTGTTGTGACCAAGTCGGTAAGTATTTTAGGAAACATATAATGAGGTCAACAGGTATCAGTCAAATTTAGAAAGGCAGGCAGCACATACATATCAGGCTGAAAATAACACACACAAATAAGGGAAGCAGTTGGCAGAACTGTGTTTGGAAAGCTGGTCACATCAGTCTTTGTGCTTCCTAGAGAAGTCGATATTTAAAGACAATGCCAAAAACACCATGGCTTTACCCTCCAGCAGTGAAGTTGTTTCATCATTATTAGCACAGTTGGTTTGTTAAAAGCAAGAATCTTTAAAATTTGATATCATTTTTGACAGTTATACTCTTTAAACCTCATAATCTGCAGGAATCTCCTAGATGTACTGTACAATTGTTTTGCAGAATGCTCATAGAAGTAGACCTTCAGTGTAGGTTGTTGTACACTGTCACCTGTGTAGTTGAAATTACACTCATTCCTTCACATTCACTGGGGTCAGAGGCACAGGACCCCCGTGAAAGTGGAAAAACTGCAAATAACAAAAAGACTATGTTTTTAATCTGAGAGAACACCTCTCTAGGAATCTATAGGTCCTCCAGTACAACTCTGTGGTCAACATCTGCCAGACATTGACCACAGAATTGCACTGGAGGAGCTAAAATGCCTAGTAGAGTGTTCTCTCTAGGAATCTCTAGGTCAATGACGGCAAACCTTTTAAGGGCTGAGTGCCCAAACTAAAAGGCTTTCTAGCATCAGGTGTTAGTCAGTGCTGGAATGTTTGGGGCAGGACTTCTTTCCTGCACCTCTCGGGCCTTCAGCTGCCTCTCCAGAGACAGCTGAAGACCAGGGAGGGCGAGGGGAGAAGAAGAGGAAGAAGTGTATGCCTGTTCCCCCTCCTACCCCCATGCCATCCCTGGGGGATGTCAGGAAGGAGGAGGAACTGGTGTACGCCTCGTCCTCATCCTACTCGCCTCCCGCATGCTAAGGAAAATGGCTTCGCCTGTCATCTCTGACATGCATGCCATAGGTTTGCCATCACAGCTCTAGGTCCTTCAGTGCAACTTTTGGTTAATGTTGACCATAGAGTTGCATTGGAGGCCCGGGGGCCAGTTAAGGCCCCGGACTTACTGGCCCAGGCCGAAGGTTGCCACCGCCGTGCACTGCCGTCGGGGCACGTTTTTGCCACTCTGCGGCCGTGCTCGCTGCGATCGCCATTTTGGAAATCAAAATGGTGGTCGTGGCACGTTTGCGCATGCGCAGTACTCTTGCGCATGCGCAAACGCATTGCGGCCATGATTTGGACTTCCAAAATGGCGGCCGTGACATGCGCCGTGGCGGCTACGGCCACGCACACTACGGCGGTGGCCGCAGTAGAGTGTGCGCGGGGTGGTTGCACGCGGTGGTGGAGGGTGTGCGTGCATGCGTTAGCGCGCACGCTGCCATTCCCCTCCCCCTCGTCCCAGCCGAGGCCTGGGCTACGGGAGACCGGCCCAGGTCTCAAAAAGGTTGCCTGTCCCTGATCTAGATATTCCTACAGACAACATAGTAATAAAATCTGTGAATAATCAAAGCCGCAAAAGTCAAAGCTGCAAATGTGTAATGTAATGCCTCTAAATTTAAGCCACTTGCCATATACGGTCCCCCCCCTCCCATCAACAAAAAAGAGGGGTTAGGAGGAGAAATCGAACAAGTCTACTATCTGTTGCTATTTTCGTCCTGACTAAGAAAATTATTAGCAAACCATGACGTAGTGATGGAGAAGTAATATGCCCTGGTTGATTGTAGTTTGGCTCCAATTGTGAGATGTTGAAATTTCTTCTAGTGGGGGTGGGCAATGGAATTAGTTGTGGGGTTTCAGGAAAAATCTCACAGTATAAGCACTTTAAATTTTATTTTACTGGTTTTGGCTTCTTGTGGAACACACAAAGAGTACTCTTTATATCCACAATACACTGGAATTCTCATTGGAAGTTACCATATCCTTCAATATTTCACAGATGAAACCTGGGACACATGTGACCAATTATTAATGAGGAAAAATACACAAGCCAATAGAGGTGGTAGCAATTTGCTTTTGCCTGAGCCTAAAGGGAAGAGTAAGATTCTGCCTTCTCTTCTCTCCACTGCTGATTTAATTGACCGTAAACTATTTTTTGCACTTTGATCTCAGTTTGTAGCAAATGAAGTAAATAAAATGAGGATAAGGGGGGAAAGTAAGGAAAAAGAGAATCTGAGACATTCTAAAATGGGAAACAACAGAGGATTAACTGGGACTGTCTCTGCCAAACAGGAACAGCTGGAGGAGATGAAAAAGCCCATCAGTTACACAGTGCAAATCCGTTTATCCTAGAGCATAAGTTTTAAAATTGCTTTTTTACATTTTACCTGATTTTCAAAATTAACAACGGATGATGAAACACAATGGTTGGATTCAATGATCTGATGCCCCTTTTAGCTTCAGATACAAAATTTAAGCAGTAACAACTCTGGACTGTAACTGAGTAAAAAACAACACAAGCTACACTAAAGGATGGTCACAATCAAAGAAAAAACATAAATGCAAGGTAAATATAGTGAAGTGCAGTGACAAAGAAATCCAATTGATTGAAATTTTGCTTTTGCTATGCACTCACTAAGATACTTTGGCATGCCATTATCTCTAAACTTCACCCCCAATTTGCAATTTGGGGACATGTATTTTTAATTCTGACGTCCTAGGACGATAAAACACTTGTAACATTCATGGTGATCAAGTGATTTATATAACATTTCTGAGTATGCAAATGACACCAATGCAGATGGAAATAATCCAGATAGCCAAAGTGTGTCATTAATCACCTATTTCAGTAGGATTATGCCACTGTTCCAGGGCTTATGTGTTGGGAGACTCAGGGGGGTTGCAGACTGTCAAAAATAGTGTGAATTCAGTCCACTTTTAGGGTTAGGGTTAAGGTTAGGGAATCATGGGAACTGAATTTTATTGTGGCACTAGAGTTCTCTGACAAAGAAGGTTCAATGTCTCAGAAAAATAACAATTCCCATGATTCCCTAGCACTAACCCTAACCCTAAAAGTGGACTGAATTCACACTATTTTTGACAGTCTGCAACCCCCCTCAGTTTAATTTTCCATATATGTATGTCCTTTTAAGACATTTAATGTAAGAACTTAGCACCTGCAGCACATTTAACAGTGAGGATATATGAGTGTATTCAGCTAGCATTAGTTTACAATCTTTGAATTTGTATTGAATGTTTGAAGAAAACCAAGGATATGGGTAAGCAACATATACAGATTAGAATGTTACTTGTTTGGGTGATTTCTCTGTATGATAAGTCTATATATGGTCAGTAATGGTGTTAATCTTATATATTTAGAATAATGAGGATTATCCTTGAATTTGGATTGAATGTTTGAAGAAGACTAAAAATATGACATAATGAGGACCATAAATATGGAATACATGGAATAGAATCATCCTATTATACTACTGAAGAAGACAATACTGTCGAAACGACAACAGAAAGTCTCCAGAGGTAGTCGTCTTGCATCTCCAAAGCAAATTTGTCTACAGTGGTCTATTTCCAAGTAAAATTTTTAAAGAGTAATCTCCTAAGCAATTTTGGCAATAGTGGACTCAGATAAAATTTTCACAAGACACTTTCTGCAAGTTGCTCTAGATCAAGTGTTCTGGGATATTGTGGCAGTATTTTTCATACGGACTTCACAGAGAAACAATCTCCCTCAGTTGTTTATTGTATATGTTTATTGTTGTGACTGTTCCATTGTTGTTGCACTGACTAATCATATTCAGTCCTTACAAATACATATACATACAGTAAAATATGTTATACTTTGAGTATTTTAGGGTACTTAGGGATTTATAGTATTTTCCACCATTATTTGTCATTTTTCCTTTTCTCCCATTATATCAGACTTGGCTTCCATCCCCATGTCAGTGGTTCTCAGCCTGTGGTCCTCCAGATATTTTGGACTGCTCATCATTGGCTATACTGGTGAGGCTTCTAGAACCTGATGTCCAAAACATCTGGAGGGCAAAACATTGCAAACTACTGACCAGAATTAGAGCCCCTGCAATGTCTTCGGTGTAAAACTGAAATAAGTTATCTTTAAAGTAATGTCTGCTTTAGCCCTACATTGACAAATAGTGACAATGACAAATGGCATTTAAACCAAAATTGGGTGGAATATTAGTGAATTCAAAAGCTTTGATGTTTGCAATGTATTTTTTCCAGGTTCTTGACAGTATTTCACAGAAGCAACTTTGCTTCAAGAAGAAATGAAGACTTCTGAATGATGCCACCATCACTTCCAAATTAAAATCCGAAGTAAGAAATTGAGCATTTAGAATATGGATTGATAGAGTGCAGAAGGAGAAAGCCAGTTTAGATATATCTTTGCTCTAATATCCAATTTACTTTAAAACACACTGGACAGTCCTAATGTAGGGGTGAGTAAAGTGTGGCCTCCTGCAGATGTTTTTGGATTGCAGCTATCAGCTCTAGCCCCCACAGCCAATGATGAGGAATGCTGGGGAGCTGCAGTCCAACTGCATCTGCCTACACCTATCCTGAAATAATAATAATAATAATCATCGTCGTCATCATCATCATCTCAAAAGATTCAAGCAAACGCATAATTTTCCCATAATAACTTTGTACTTTATGCCAAGGCAATTCAAATTTTGCATTATTCAAAGCTAAATTCTGCAACATGCAGGTAATATGAAAAGCAAGCATTTTACTTGATTTTGCATTTTATTCTCCTTTGGAAAATAACGGGGAAGGGTAAGGAGCCATGAAAAGCACTGAAATCCCTTTCTGGACCCTGGAAGTCTTATTCAGCATTGAGACATGTCAGATATTGGATACAGACTGTCAAACATATATTCAGGATCATATGGTTATGACAAGGTGAAATAAACCACTCTTGTATTATTAGAAAGCCTAATTTCATGTTCAGTACCATGTTATCACTGTTCCGCTTGTACAGAACTGTGGCATGTGCAGAGGTCTGAACATTGTTGTTTTTTACTGCTTCACAAAGTGACAATAACATGAAGAGAAAGGAATGAAAGGAAGGAGGGAGGAGTGAGTGAGTTATGGTTCCCTGGATGCTCTTCTTTACAACCTGATATGACTGTGGCTGGACTAGCACTTAGTTCTACATCAGTGCAACAACACAAAGCATGACATCATGGAGGAAGCACTCAAAACTGGGTTGCCAATCTATAAGCACCATCTGGCAATTGTTTGTAGCATTATTTTAATACATTTTTTTCCTAGACTAACTCAACATATCAGGGTATATACTGTACTCTGAATATTTGGTTAGAATCTGCAAACATTTAAAAACAATCTGATTTAGTTGATAACAATGTTCTAATTGATAGGTTTACTCTGGTAAACTACATTTCTTTTCTTGGGATAGCAGAGCATGAAGAATGAAGAAGCAAGAAGATATTGGAGAATGAGGCTTCATGATATCACTTAGATACATACTTTTCTCCTTGTGTTTCTGTTTGTCAGCATTTATACTGACAGCATCTCCATTGATTATGCCACTCACTTGCTCCTCTAAAATTCATGGCGTGTTGAACCATTTTATTTGTAGACTGCTAAATATTAACTGAATGTTAATTAATCGCTTGTAATACTCTGAATGAATTCTGACACTTTGTATGTAAGGGAATGTCACCACTAAACTGTATATTTAAAAACGATATGTTTCAGATATAGTTACATAAAATTATATTATCAAACTCCTTTCCATCCTATATGCAAAAGGTCTAGAACACAATTTCACACACACCCAGTGACTGCCACTGCAACTCAACATTTCCCATGACACTGTTCATCTTGTCTGAAGATATTAACACAATTAATAATAATCCTCAGAGAACCTGGACATTTATTATTATACTTCAATTGCACCTGCTGCAGCTGCGAAAATCCTGGCAGCTATTTTACATTCCCTTCCAACTTTTAGAAAAGCACAATGGATGCTGCTTTAGAAACAAGAGAATGCCCTACCATTTCTCTTTAGGAGGATTTAAAAGGCAGGAATGTAATCAGAAAACCATTTGCGCGATCCTTTTAATGCTAAGCCCTATACATGCAGGAGTGGTTAATTAAGTGGTGGTGTTCCTCTGCTGGTACTTCCAGTGTCACAATACTCTGTGTTAATATTAGCCATAAGCAATCAGAATTTCTAAAATACATCAAATGGTCAAAATATAAATGACAAAGGTTTATATATAACACAAAGCATTATGAAAAAGAAAAATATATAGATGGATTCTATGCTTAATACATTTTGTTTTAGGTAGGATTAATTTTAAGCTTTACTGCATTTGTATTAATGACTATACAAAAATCTAAGCAATATGTCTCAACAACAAAACCATCTCCACCAAAATACCTACAGTTTTGTCAACTGGCAATATAAGGCAGTTCAGAATATTGAACAATATACCTAAATAATAATAATAATAATTTCATATCCGCCTCTCCCATGGATCAAGGCAGGTGACAACAATTAACAAAGAAACAACATCAGTTAAAACAAATCAGTTAAAATACACATCAATTTAAAAGGACAAATAAGATGTGCATATATTAAAACAATCCACATTTAAAATTCATCATTTAAAATTCACAA
>CM034708.1:84532527-84549851 GCA_020142125.1 Phrynosoma platyrhinos | reverse complement strand
AAAGCCTGGTTGCTTTCCCTGGGTGGATGCCGTGGCTCTGAGGCGTCCGCCATGTGTCGGAGGATGCGCCAGACCCCAGGGTCCCTCCAAGGAAAGCCTGGTTGCTTTCCTTGGGCGGATGCCTGGGTCGGAGGCGTCCTCCGACTGTATTTTATTAAGAATCTTTTTTTCCTAGATTTTCCTCCTTTAAAATTGGGTGCGTCTTATATGTCGGAGCGTCTTATATGCCGAAAAATATACAGAACTGGAGGCTTGTGGGTATGGTGGTCAGTGAGCCCTAAACATCCTGCACTTTTAGTCTTTCACCTCTTTTGCCATTGTTCTATCTCCTTGCCCTCATATCTTTAGTAGATCTTGTAAACAATGAGACACACAAAACTGTGATCAAATGAGTCCTTTGTGTAACAAAGGGAATCATTCATAACAATCCCGATTGTTGGACCACAAAGAACTTTTGACACTGTTTGCCAAAGTCTACAGATGCATAGATGCTCTATGTGTCTCCCATGGTACTTTAAGATAAATAGCTTGCAAAGAGCCTGCAGGATTTTCCTTTTGACCAGGCTCTCAGTTGTTCCAGTGGTCCATTGTTATTTCTGCCAGGAAGTCGGCTACTTGTGCTATTTCCTCTGCTGCAATTGGCTAATCCACCCTATAATGTTATGCCATGCTGGACAGTTCAGCTACATAACTTGAGACAATGAGTAAACCTTTAATGCTTCATTCCATAGTACATGGGTAGTTTTTACTACTTATTTAAGAAATAGCATCATTTGGGTATCTTTGACATCAGCACAAGACATCAGCTGATCATTTAAATGGCTTTTTTGTATGAAAAAGAAAGACTTGCTTATGTTCTTACATATTATAATGGGAAGAAGTTCACTGTGATAGAGGTCCAAACAGTGGCCAAGAAGAGAAGGGCTTATTTTAGGATTTCAAAGTAAGAGATCCAATGGAACCTGGAAATCTTAGAATTTTATCAAAACCCAGGAACTATATATGTGTAGGAGGGTGTCAGTCTATTTCGGGGTCATGCCAGTTTGTGTGTATATTGTGTATATTTTGTGTTCATTCATTCATCCTGATGTCTCATTTATTAGCATAGTTTTAAAAATCATAACAGTTAGTTTTTAATGCAGTTCACTCTCAAACACAGATTATTACATGCAGTCTGATAATTTATTAATCTGATAACTATTCTGCAAAACCCATAGAAGTGAGAAAATCAAAGGAGAATTGCATTCTGATCCACACATTAGTCCAGGAGTATATACACTACATAATTATGGCACTTTCACAAAATTTTAACTTACTATGGCTCCAACCCTTAGAATTGTGGGATTGTAGTCTGGAAAGTTCTCTCCCAGCTAGCTTTCCATGAATGGTGTAATGATTTAAGCACTGGACTAGGACACTGGGTATAATGCTTTGAGCACTGGACTAGGACACTGGAATACCAGGGTTCAAATCCCTGGTCATGGAAACCCACTGGGTGACCTTGGGCAAGTCACACTCTCTCAGCCTCACAGGATGACAATGGCAAACCCCCTCTAAATAAAGTTGTAAAAAAACCCAAAACACCAACCTATGACAGTTTCACCTTAGGGTTGCCATAAGTCAAAAATGACTTGCACGCACACAACAACAGCTTTCCATGAATTTATCTAGTTCCCTTTCATTGCCATCTAAGCTGACACCCCTCATATCATGTGAAATTGAATTCCACATTATACCATACTCTGTGTACTTCCTTCAAACTGTTCAATCATCATCATCATCTAAAGTTATTTTGTATGTTCATTGTTTTACAAAATAAAATAACCTGCTTGCCAGCATTGAGTCACTTAATCTTAAAAGCTCTTCCAAGTTCTCAGTTTCAGGCAATGTACTAGATTATTTCAAGTTTCTCAACAAAGTACTAATACCAGGATTCTGTAGGATGGAGTCATGACAATTAGTGTGAAATCAAACTGCTACAATTCTGCAGTGTGGGTACAGCTCAAGAAGTGTAAATCCAGTTCATTTGCTTAAAAATGCATACCACATGAATGCTTCCTCCACTTTATGTATTTGTGCATGCATGTCTGCATGTTTATTTAGGGCAGTGGTTCTCAAATAGTGGGGCGGGCCCCCCAGGGGGGGTGCGAGGCTCCATAAAGGGGGGCCCGTTACGGCTGGAGAGAGGGAGATTGTCCCAGCACAGCCCCAGTAGCTCTATCCTGATTGGCCAAACCCGCCCATGTGATCGCACGGGGGGGGCGCGAAATGTTTTCTTCTTTCCTAGGGGGGGGGCGTGACAGAAAATAATGGAGAAACACTGATTTAGGGGGAAGCTTTCTAATATCACTTGCCTAACTCACATCTAATTTTAACGAGCAATTCATAAAGCAGTACACTTTAACTTTAAACTCATATTCCATTGTTGTGATAATTGAGGGACTTGGAAGATAAATTCACATTTTTCATTTTGCACACACACAAAAAGGTGATAGTAGACCACTGATGAGCATGGTGACTATGTGAGCAAGATGTTGGTTAAAGTGTGCTGAGTTATTATGAACCCTACTACATGATTTCATATTAATTCTCAGTGAGATATTAATCTCTAATGTTATTATACAATCATATAATTCTATTTCAATAGATTATACAAATTCATGGACATAAAGAACTTAATTGGGCAGAGGCAGCCTACTCCCCAACAGTCTGGGAAAAAATAGTAGCACCCCCCAATTCTTCCAGTCAGTATGGTCACTGGCCATATGGTCCTCAAAGAAACTTATCTAAAGTCTACTTCTATATACCAGAGTTAGCCAGGTGAAACAGGGCTGTTTGGTTTATGCTTTGCTTACAATCAATGAAGACATGTGACTGTTGGGGAAAGGGGGGCAGAAACAACTTGCTTGACAGCACATCTACCTGACCCCCTAGTGATTTTCCTCTCTTGAAATCTTATTATTTGATTCCTCTCTTGAAATCTTATTATTTGATTCAGAGCACAAAAGTAGGGGAGGAGGAGAGGATTGTTTGCCTTGTTTCATAGGACTTGCAGGTTGATGGTGCTATGCAGAACAATCACTTTAGGCCCCAATTCAAATTGTCCTGCAAGTAATATATTGTACTATATATAGAGAATTTTGATTGAGAGGCACAAAACTGATGATATTTCATTAGGCAATCTTGTACGGGAGATATAATACTGAGCAATTTTTCAGGCTTATTAAAACATAATATTATTCATGCTGAAATCTTTAATGAATCATTGAATTAAATTTTTTTATTATCTTACAAATACATTTTAGACATTTTACTTTTCATGCTGAGAAATTAAAACACACACACACACTCCAGAACAACAAGCACACTTCAAGAATGGGATTTGCCTATTTTGCCAGAGGGCAGTTTGTACTTAGTACCCTGAAGTATCAAAACTCCCTCCCAGTAGTGCAAAACAAATTTCCTTCACTAGTTCAGATTTTCACTGGATATATTCAGAATATAAATACTCCAATAATAAAAAAAACGTAATAGAGATTCAAAGACACAGGAGGACATCATGATTTAAATATCTGAACAGGTAAACTGATCATTTCTGTAGTTTATGAATTTGAAATTTTAATTACATATCTATACCCTTCAACTGCCCCAATTTGGAAGAAACAGTCCTGATTAATCCTTTGTTGTTCCATTTTTTCAGCTGCTTTTATAATGTCCTAATTTCTTTCTCCTCCCCCCCCCATTTTCCCCTTTGTGCTTGGTTTACTTCAATTGCTGCAAACTGAGTTCAAAATGCAAAAGTAGTTTGTACTCAATTAGCTGGGGGGAAGAGGGGGGAACAACCAGCTGGAAAATGTAAAATTTGTTGACTGTTTAGCACTATCACATTTAATTAATTAATACCAATTCTGGAACTAATTCTAACTTAAATCAATAAATTTTATTAAAACAAACTTAATCACATAGTTCCTTTTCATTCTAAAAACTCCAGTGCAACTGATAATTTAGTTGATTTTAAATTAGTTCCTACCCAAGGAGGTTTCTGGTAGCAAAATATTATAGGCCAGTGCCAGCTGATGATGTGAATCCCAGCAGAGGTACTCAAATTCTCTTTAAATTATATGATAGGAACAATTGTAAGCCTAAGTTTAAAAGCTCTCAATGGTAGCCTGTCTGTGAATGTGACTGAGGACTGATTAAACCATTATCAACTAGAGCCTTT
The DNA here is from genome assembly GCA_020142125.1 of Phrynosoma platyrhinos. Classification (NCBI taxonomy): domain Eukaryota; kingdom Metazoa; phylum Chordata; class Lepidosauria; order Squamata; family Phrynosomatidae; genus Phrynosoma; species Phrynosoma platyrhinos. The sequence goes on along the minus strand of CM034708.1, from coordinate 84,545,629 downwards.
TCATAATTATTACACACCACAGAAATCTAGGCTGCATATGATGATCCTTTGACTTGCCTGATGTTCATAACAAATGTAAAATATTCAGGAAGCGCTAGGATTCAACCCCAATTAGATTACAGGTGCTATTTTCACTGAGCTGCAGGCACTTTGGCAAGCAATTTTTAAAAAATTCACCAGGGACATATGGACTAACTATTTAAATTCAAGGGGCTGCAATAATTAAAATGGAGTGGTCTGATCTAACTCAATTTACACATGCCTTAGCTACAGCCTGTTTGGAGTAATATCATGTGTTCTACATGAGCTTGCTTTTGGAAAGAATTCAGAAACTTCTGCAGATCCATAACAATGCAGTCAAACTGTAGAGTGGGGTGGGTTAAAGAGAACACAAAAGTTCCTTGGTACAGCAGCTTCAATGACTAGTTGTCTGTTTCCAAACACAATTCAAAGTGCTAGATAGACCTTTGGTGTTAACCACAATCAAGCTGACTGACTTATGGTGATCCTATAAAAGAGAGTTTTCCAAGTCACTCTGTTATCAATAGCCCTGCTCAGATCTTGCAGATACAAGGCCATGACTTTCTTGAGTCAGTATCCACTTGCAATGCGGTCATGTAATGACCTACAAAGCTCTATACAACCTGGATTTGGATTGAAGATCTTTCTCTCTGCATATCAGCCTGCCCAGGTTTCAAAAAATTCAGAGGAGGCTCTTTCTTCAAACGTGCCATCCTTACTGGAAGGTCTGCTGAAGGCATGAAAGAGGGTCTCCTCGGTGGTTGCTCCCAGACTGTGGAATTCCTTTCTATGGGAGGCTGGTTCACTCTCTCCCTGTTGTTCTTCAGCCAGCTGGTAAAAAAACGTTTATTCTAGCGGGCTTTGGGCAACTAGCTGGCTTGGAGTGGGGGAGTTGCCCTTTCCTTAATGTGTTATAAATTGTTTTATTTCAGTTGTTGTTTTAATGTAACAATAGAGGTGTGAGGTGGGAAGGAGCTTGTGTATTAATGTTATACGTTGTTGTGTTTGCAAAGGGATCTTGTAGCACCTGTGAGACTCATTGTGTGAAAGAAATTATAGCATTAGGTTTCATAGACTTGGTCTACTTCCTCAGACAGCCTGCTTCCTCAGTAGTTTATGCTAATTTTCCCCAAAAAGTTAGTCTCAAAGATGCTACAAGACACGTCTGCATACTGATATTTCAGACTAGCATGGCTATAGCTCTGTGTTCTTAGCTGAATTTGTTTTTTAGGCATGTTGTGACTTGCATCTCCAGACTGGGAGAAAGGCAAGATATGATATACAAATAAAAAAAACACCCAACTATACAGTTTAGTAAAGCAGCACAACATATGCTAAAGTGACATTATATCAAAGGGCCTAAGCAGACGGGCGGCTGTCGGCCGCCCTGGGAAGGTGCACCGCAGGACCGAGGCATCCCCATGCCTCGATCCAGTGGCGCACCGTCGGCACACCTGGAAAGGAGCACTAAAATAGCGCTCCTTTCATATGTTGCCAAAAGTGCGCCCCAAAACGTTGAGGCGCACTTTCGGCGACCCTTCCACCACAACGTGTCCGGAGGCTGCGGCGGGAGGTCCTCCTCGGAGCACCGGCCATGTGGAGGGCCAGCAGCTCCGAGGATGACCTCGGGAGGGGGAGGGGGCGCCGAGCATGCGGCTGCCCCTCCCCTTCCCTGTGCCGAGGACGGCTTTTTAAGCCGTCTGACGAGGCCCTAGGTTTCAGATAGAATTACTACTACTACTACTACTACTACTACTACTCAGTGGCATCACTAGGATTGGTGTCACTTGGTGCGTTAACATATGGTGTCACCCCGCCGTTGACGTCCTTCCAGACCACACCATACAGAATCCTTAGTGATCTTTTTTTGTTTTAGAGTTACTCATAAATTGTAATTCCCATATATCACTGAATGTAAGGACAACAGTTGTGACATAAACAATTAATAATAATAATAATAATAATAATAATAATAATAATAATAATAATAATAATTGTTTATATCCCGCCCCTCTGCAAAGCAATCAGGATGGCTTACAGCATTAAAAATTGACATAAACATACAATACCCTACAGTAAAATCACAGTCCCAAATCCCAAGGCCCACCCACCCCCTTAAAAAAGTATTAAACCAATCATAAGTTAAAACATATTTAAAATAAGTCTCATGGACGAGACAGTATCCAACAGTATCAAACAACTCGCAGTGTACGATGTTTTTAATACTTCATACACTTATACAGATCTGTAACATTTTATCATAATAAATATGTAAGAAATTAATTGGCAAAATTAGAATTATACCTTTAAATTGCAATATCACATGCACAGCCTAAATGTATTTACATATACATAGTTTCATATGTATATTTATATAGGGTATGCGTTTTAGTGAAGTTTTTAACTTTGTATGTTTACTGTTAACATTACATTGTCCTACAATAGAGGGTTTTAATTGTTTTAAATTTTGATTGCAATGTTTTGTTTTTTAGATGTTTTTATCTTGTAAGCTGCCTTGGGTCGCTTTCTGGGAGAAAGACGGCATAGAAATTAAGTAAATAAATGATAATGAATAAAATAGTGATGCCACTGCTGTTCCCCCTCCTCCTCCTCCTACTATTTCAATCACTAAACAAGGATGTCCTATCAAAGCACTTGGTGTTTTCACTGAAGAATGCTTGCTTCAGGTTCAGCAACTGGCCTTGGTAGTAATTTAACAGCAGGGCCATTCTGAGCTTCTAGTCCATCTCAACATCTTGCTACCTTTGAGTAGGTTGCCAGCAAGTCTCACAGCCACATCATTTTACAAAACTCCTTTTAACAATGGTTGGCCGCTGAGGAGGCAGATGGTACTGTGCAGCAGGAAGGATTTAGCCCAGGGGCTTTCAGTTCTTGCTAATTAACACAAAGGAACTATGCAATCCCAGTTTTCAATTACCTTTCAAAAGAAACAGAGAAAGTGGATTTTAAAAATTCACCCAAAGCTAACTCATCAGTGTACGATGTTTGTAATACTTCATATACTTACACAGATCTGTAACATTTTATCATAATAAATATGTAAGAAATTAATATTATATAAAATTATACTGTTTCCAAACTCAAATGTAATGGGATAAAGTGGTTTAGTAAACCATGGACATCCTGAGTTCTGGCATGCATGAAGAAGGGGGGGAGTGAATATATGGATCCAATAAAGCAGGTGTAGGCAACCTTTTTGAGCCGGGGGCCGGGTTGCTGTCCCTCAGACAATTGGGGGGCCGAAGCACCAGAAAACAAACAAACAAACAAACAAACAAACATAAAATTTAAAAAATTTAAAAAATGCATGCACACACTCTCAGCCCCAGAAAAGCTATGACAAAACTCCTGTGGAGATTTTGCCAAGAAAACCCCAAGAACAAGTAATAACAACAATAATATCATCATGGCAGGGGGTGGCAGCGGTGGTGGAAGGACCGGCATGGGGCCAGTCCAAAGGCCTTGGGGGGCCGCATCCGGCCCCTGGGCCTTAGGTTGCCTACCCCTGCAATAAAGCATGGTTTATTTGAATTAGATACATTTGAACCGGACCTACATTTCAACTGGATCATGTGATGCTTAGACCACTATAAAGGCAATTATCTAGATCAGGGGTAGGCAACCTTTTTGAGCCGGGTTTCTGTCCCTCAGACAATTGGGGGGCCGAAGCACCAAAAATAAATAAATAAATAAATAAATAAATAAAACTTTTTTTAAAAAAATTAAAAATTAAAAAATATATATGCATGCACACTCTCTCAGCCCCAGAAAAGCCACGGCAAAACCCCTGTGGAGATTTTGCCAAGAAAACCCCAAGAACAATTAATAACAACAATAATATCATCATGGCAGGGGGTGGCAGCGGCGGTGGAAGGACCGGCATGGAGCCAGTCCAAAGGCCTTGGGGGGCCGCATCCGGCCCCTGGGCCTTAGGCTGCCTACCCCTGATCTAGATGGAATGTAGCATTAGGTCCAAAATACATTGCATAAATAATCCAGTTTGAGACCACTTAAACTGCCCTGACTCAATGCTAGAGAATTCTGGAAATGGCAGTTTTGTGAGACATTTAAGTCTTTAAGTCTTCTCTGTCAGAGAGCTCTGGTGCCCCAAGGAGGACCAGAAGGATGAAAGGTGGGAGGAGGGGGGGAAGCGATGGAGAGAAGGAGGAGGACCAGGAGGACAAGGAGGAAAGGTGGGAGGAGGGAAAGTGGGGGAGAGAAGGAAGAGGACCAGGAGGACAGGAGGAAAGGTGGGAGGAGGGGGGGAAGCGGTGGACAGAAGAAAGAGGACCAGGAGGAAAGGTGGGAGGAAGGGGGGAAAGCAGGGGAGAGAAGAAGGAGGACAAGGAGGAAAGCTGGGAAGAGGGGGGGAAGTGGTGGAGAGAAGAAGGAGGATGAGGAGGACAGGAGGAAAGGTGGGAGGAGGGGGGGAAATGGTGGAGAGAAGAAGGAGGGCCTCCTAGTCTGCCTGTTTCTCTCCCCAACTCCTTCCCACCTCGCACCTCTATCTTCCTCCTCCTCCTCCTGCTTATACCCAGTGTATAAGACGACCCCAACTTTAACCCCAGATTTTCTTGGTTAATAAGTCATCTTATACAGTAATTCGATATATTTCAGTAAACCTTTTATCCAAAACTACCAATAAACACACATAAAGTGAAACAACTCGGTCAGATAGTAGAAGCAAGAAAAAAATGACTACAGAAGTAGGGAAAAAATATTGTCAACCCTCGAGAGACCACTTGAAAGTTTTTCGTTTTTTTCAAAATGCATCCAGCAATGATTTTTTTCTTCTTTCATTAACCTCCACCTTCTTTTCATGATTTCCATTTTGGAAACCAAGCCTAAAGATTTATGCTTCTTTACCATGGTGAGGACAGTGAGGGAGGCTTATCTGCTTTCTGCTTTTCTCTCTCTGTTTTGGTGTTCAACATGCTCCATAAAGGATTCTGGAGCCAACTGCAAAGTAACACTCATCAATGTTTTAGAATTCATTTGGGAATCAATGACTAGGCACCCAAAACTGAGAAGAGAAAGATGCTGCAGAAGTTTTATTTCCTCATTGTTCAATTGTATTTCTACATGTCCTAGTTTTCTTCCTGTTCAGGATTTTTTTGCCTTGCTCTTTCTTCTGGTTTTTGGGTACATACAATTACTTGCTGTTACTTCTTATTAGTGCAATTCCACTGAGTTGTTTTTATGTACCTGTCCCTGCCAATTCCTCTGTTAAGTTTCTAGTACTCTAAAGTGATACCACAGTGGTTTCTGTTTAATATATTTCTGCACTATTGCTTTTATTTTCGACATGGTTGTTCCTTCCTGTGACTGTCTTTCTATTCACTAGGGCTCACAATTTTGGATATGACAAAGAGCATATAAGATGGGGGAAAGAATACTACAAAATGACAAGAGCAAGAAATAACCCACAAAATAGGGTGTGGAAAGCAGCTCTTCAACTGCTGCTGAACTGGACATACACATGCTACTCTAGTAATTGGAAAGCAAGTATTCTTCAGTGGCTTCAGCTCTAATAATAATTACTTAATAATAATTACATAATTAATATAATTAATAATAATTACACTTTCATATTCATATTACCTTGCTGAAATACATAATTCAACATTATTTCCCCCATATTTTGGATGGGAAAATGAGAATGAAGGACTCACCTAATTAATTCTTCACAGAAGTATTATTCAAACTCAGTACTTTCTGATTCTTGTCACTACAAAATGATGGGGGTACCTTCGATACTGTCTTATATAATCACCTATCACTAACATATTTTTGTTCAGTTAGTACTATGTATGTATTGTAGCAAAAGCTTGGAAAAGTTTTCCCAACCACAGCAACTGACCTTGCTGGTTGGAAGATCCTGGGTTTTGTAAGCTGAAAAGAGTAACTTTTACAAGTTCTGTTGCAATACAATTATTAGGTTCTGTTGTAGCTTTTAATGGAGAGATTTTAGGGCCTGAACAGACTGCCAGAAATAATCCAGCTTGAGACCATTTAACTGTCCTGGCTCAATGCTAGGGAATCAAGGGAATTATAGATTTTTCCCCCCCGAGATATTGAGCCTTCTCTGTCAGAGAGTTCTAGTGCCACAAAAAACTACAGTTCCCATTATTCCCTAGCACTCAGCCAGGGCAGTTAAAGTGGTCTGAAACTGGATTATTTCTGGCAGTCTGTTCAGGCCCTTAGTATTTAAAATCTGACATTACATTCTATCCCTGATTTATTTTATGTGAAAAAAGGCTTTGCCCATTTCAGGGAAACTACTCCAACATTAACTTCACAAGGAGTAGGGCAGATACAGAAGGAGTAGGAAAGTCCTCCCACAGACCCAGGATTCCTCAGATACCCTCTCCATTTTTTTCAGGCAAAAAGGCTCCCCACAAATTGCACCCAGACTCCATCTAGAACAGTGCTATGCTTCAAAACAACCCCCCACACTCCTGATCCCTAAAACCTATACGTAATGCCAAAATCCAGAAAAATAAACTTGTTTAAAGCAGGTTACATTTCTGATTGTTTTGGGGGGCATGTCCACACTGGCTGCTGAATCTGGGAGAAATCTGGAGCATTATCCCCCCCCCCCACACACACAGGGTCAAAATCTGATGCAATGCTGCATTGTTGTGCACAAGGACCAGCCAGGCCAGCACCACACTGCCCCTTCTGGCCTGTCCTCTTGTTCCTGGTGCTGCTGCCACTGCCGATTCCTCACCGGCCAAGCAGCTCCCTATGACAGCCTGGCCAGCACCCTCACTTCCGCTGAGGTCAGAACAGGGCAACCCTTGCTGACTGCACGGGTGACCCATTCTGACCTCAGCAGAAGCAATGGCTAGGTTCCCGCAGGGAGCTTCTACTTGCAAAGAAGTGGCAGTGTCAACCTGTTTTCAGGCCTGCCACTGCCGATTCCTCATTGGCAAAAGCTCCGTGTAAAGCCTGCCTAGCATGCCACTACTTCCGTGGGGACTAGACTCCTTGTTGATGACGTGTCCAGGCAGCCGTTTCTGTTCTCAGCTGTGTCAACTTTACACAGAGATCCTGCCTATGAGGGAGTGGCAGTTCTGAAAACAGATCATCCCTTTCTCTGTGTTGTCAGTGCAAGAAAAAGGGATGGTATAGTTCTTGGTGTGTATATAGTGGGCCCTTTATATACACAATGGTGCTGTTTGGGACCCCCTCCCCATGTAAGGCAAAAATAGCGGGACTTCAAGTCTTGTTTGTTTCAACAGCCGCACGCTCCTGCGTGCATGCCATTATAACTTCCAGTGTTTGCCATATGCATAAGCTTAAAGCGGCATATGGCATGCCTGCATATGGCGTGCGCACACTGTACAATGGATTGAGCTAAAGTGGACCCGATCTAGCTGTCCACATGCCAAAAGAACCTGAGGCTGCACTAGTTTCTTGGAAACACTGGACTTTCCCCTCCCCTGACTTTACTTAGTTTAGGGCAAAGTTGGGTTAAGGAACAAAAAACAGAAGTAGCCGTACATTGTGAGGACTTGCCAGCACCAGTTTCAGGGTGAGTTTGGCGTTTTCTCTCGGTGTAGCCAAGGACATCATTGCATTTTTGGCTTGTTTTCAGCCAAAAATATGGTAGTATGGCCTGATGCAGAGGTAAAAATTGGCCCCTGGTTCCACTGAAGCTATTCACCCCTAAAGGATTGATATGTGAAAGAATACCATGCAGATCACATATCCATATACCATGGCCATTTGGGAATATATCAGTTTAGATGATGAAGCAATAATAATAAAACTACAGTATTAAGTTCTTTGAGGGAGAGAAAGAAGGCCATGTGAAGGCTGCATTGTCATTTCTTTAACCAGGAGCCTATAGGGCAGGGGTAGGCAACCTTTCCCCTTTAAGGGCCGAGGGACTTCAGCTCCCAGAATCCCAGGAGCTATTGGCCAACATGGCTGAGGCTTCTGGGAGCTGAAGTCCCTCAGCCCTTAAAGGGGAAAGGTTGCCTACCCCTGCTATAGGGACAGATAAGAAAATCAGTAAGAGCCATAGTAGACTATGACCTAGTTTTCAAATGCATAAGGAAGAAAGGAAAAGGGACAGTGGAGTGAATGACATCTATTTTGGGAAATGCTAATTTCAAACTTATGCTAACAGCTCTGAGGAGAAAGATGAAGAACAGGGTGTGAATGGGTATTTAAGCTCAAACAACAAAACTGTTCCATATTCCTGCACACAACTCACACTGTCTCCTTTTCTCTTCTGAATTATTCTGCTGTGTATACAGAAGAAAAATGAGAAAAGTAACAAAGCTGGATACTGAACATGTAGTAGTACTACAAAAATATAAATCTCAGTAGCAAAACTAGCTACGAGACCAATTGCTGATCCAACTAGGGTAAACTGTATCAATGTAAAAAAGAAATGTACTTGTGTGTTTTCATCAAGTTTTCATTGAGGGTATTTGCTTTCATATCAAGATAAGAATGCAAAACTAGGTGGACTTTTCCTAACCAACGGCAAATGGATAATATGGAATTCACAAGGCCCACAACTTGGATTGTCCAAGACAGGGGTAGGCAACTTGTCTCCTTTAAGGGCCAAGGGACTTCAGCTCCCAGAAGCCTCAGCCATGTTAGCCAATAGTCCCATGGGATTCTGGGAGCTGAAGTCCCTTGGCTCTTAAAGGGGAAAGGTTGCCTACCCTGATCCAAGACATCACAATTCCATCAAAAAGAAAGGTATGTTGTTGTTTTTTAAAGTAGGGTTTCTCAACCAGGACACTGGGGTTCTCCAAAAGGTCTCTAGGGGTTCTGTGAGAGAACAACCCCTCCCTGCATTTTCGAGGTGTATATATAATATTTTTTTTATGCAGGCATTCCTCTTTCCTTTGAAGGATTCCGCTATGATTTTCAAAAACAAAGGTTCAGAAAGGCTGCTTTAAGGTCTATGCAATATTTCTCTTCTCTTTTCTCCCTTTTCTCCTGGAAATTCTCTGCACCCTTCCATGGTTTGCTTTAATACTAAAGTGAAGAATCTTATCACAAATTTTAAAAATTAATGTTATTATAGAATAATATTACAGAATTGTATTATAAAAATGTATTGGTTTGAGCACTGGATTACAACCAAGGAGACCAGGGTTCAATTCCACACTCAGCCATTGAAACCCAACAAACGACCTTGATCAAGTCACATACTCTTAGCTCCAGAAAATCTTGTGATAGGTTCACCTTAGGAGGGACACAAGGCAGCTCACAGATAAAACAGACTTGAAGGCACACAACAACTAAAACAATAAGTTAATAGTCTTATTTGCTACAGGACTGGTTATGTATATGTATATGTATGTGTATATGTATATGTATATGTATATGTATATGTATATGTATATGTATATGTATATGTTGTTGTTGTTGTTATTATTATTTCTTACCCGTCTCTCCCCATGGATCGAGGTGGGGAACAACAATTAACAAACAACTTTAGTTAAAAGACATCAGTAAAACACACACATAATTTAAAAGGACAACTAAGATGTATACATATTAAAACAATTGACATTTAAAATTAATAATTTTAAATTAATCATTTAAAATTCAAAACCTATTGATATTTGGATTTACCTAAGTCTTGACTCACCATTCAACAGCTAATTTAATGGGTCTGTTCTAGTTGAGACTAACTAAGAAGATTTCAGAGACAATTTGTTTCAAATTGTGCTTTTTGAACCACTGACCAACCCCCCAACATAGAGTGATTAAGGTTAGATAGCTTCAGCATTATATTGTCTTTATGGCATGATTAAGAGAAGTCAAGGCACATCTCTCACCACTGTGTAAAACAATCATACAATTTTCAGTCAGCAAAACAGTCAAGTAAATCATGAAGCCTATTCCTACCATGCTACTGTATTAAAAAGGAGTTAATGGTAATGTTCAAGATAACAGCATAGTGTGTGCTCAGAGAATTATTACTCTCCCAGAAGGCTTTTCAGCCTGAGGTGCACTGGCAGACATACCCTTAGATTAAATTTCCATTAGCAGATCTCTGTTTTTCATCAATCTTTCATTAGCACATGACTTAGAAAATCATCTGGTCAGGCACCATTAAAAGGTTTTTCATCCTCCAAAAAGAAATCCAACGAAATAAATTACAACCAAAGAGAGAAAAATCTGATAATAAAAATCCAAGGACTTCAAGATAGCAATGACTTTCAAATAACTCAGTATCCAGGAGGCAAGCGTTACTATATTAGTCATCAGAATTACTGTCTACCTGACAATGAAAAGAATGGAATAATTTCCCTAGAATGGATGGTGTGAGCATTTTTAATGCTGCTCTATGTTGTTCATGTCATAGACAGGGGAAAGGTTATGTATGTCTTTCCCAACCGTTTCTCCATGCAAATCCTGCCCCACTGTAGCTGTTTGAGGATCTGCATGGTTTTCAGCCTTAGTAGGTCTTTGTTCAGCTTCTCATTCTGTTCCCCATCACCAAAAGCTGATGAAAGGAGCTACAAGTATAGTACACCATGTGGAATGTTACTTTTAAAAGTAATTAGTTACAGCTAGAGGGTTTCTTAAAGTAGTTACTGTTAGTTACGAATTTAAAGACACATCTTTGCCTCCTGTTTCTGAAAAGTAACAAAAACCGTTATTTTTACCTACTAAAAATTCCTAAGATCTGAATGATTTTCATTTAGCAGCCTGAGGCACAATATAAGCCAACCCTTGAACCATGTGTGGGTCTTTGTTATCCAGTGGGGTTTGGTTCCAGGACAATGGCATAGCAAAATGTTGTCCTTTATATAAAATGGAAAATCAAGGTTTACTATTTAGAATTTAGATTTTTTTAAATATTTTCAAGCCGTGGATGCTTGAATCCGTGGATAAAAACATCCATAGATAAGGAGGGCTTACCGTAATATTTCTCCTACACCACCTAGTGAGTTACATTCCTGTAACTATAAAAGCAACCAACTCATTGACTTACATTACAAAAGGAGTTTTCCCTTTGCTCAATTAGAATAGTAATGCAATGTAGTTAACACTTGTTATTGGAACAAAGATTAATTACAAGAAATCACTGTATTATTTATAAGGCTTTACTTCAATGCTCTGTCACCTTGTGCTACTTGCTTGTCACAGGGCATGATGCATGCTAAATGAAGGCCCTCAGTTAGGACCTCACAACCATCTCAGAAAAGGAAGAGCACATTAGATGTTTCTACTCTTTTTACAATTTAATGGTAGGGCTGTAATGAATATTCACAAATTTCCTCAGCTTATATAGGAAAGGGTGTTATCAGAGCTTTTGCACACTTTTCATTCTTTTCTCATATGTCAAGACTTTCTGCAAAGGTGTTATATTTGTGCACAATACTATGCTTTTTGAGCAAACAAATTTTTCACAAAAGATTCCACGAAAGTAAAAAAATCACTGAAAATATACAAAACCTTTCAGAATTTCAACCCAGATGGAGAAAAAGCAATGCAAGTTTTCATTCTTGTGTGTTTGTGAATAGATTTACATCACTACACACTGGGTGTAAAAGGCCAGCATCTATTTGAATTTCAGACAAGATAATTTACCAAAGCTAAAGAATCCATTAGGGCACTAAGCTACACTTGCAACTTCATTGAAGGGGCTCTCTTTAGCAAACTCTGGTGAATTTGCAAAACAACTGATTAACTTTAACTGTAAGCCAAAATTACTCAATAAGAACAAGAAAAAAAAACAACACTTTTGTGCCTCTAGTCTAACATTTGACAAAGAAAATATCTATTTGATATCTAGATATGGAAACATATCTAATCAAAAGAAAAAGAAAAAAAACCAAACAGCTAGATACCTGACAAGTATATATACTTGTTTTTCTTTGTTTCAGTACAAACCACACAGGAAAATCTGGCATAAAACATTGGGTCAATGATGTTTCATTCCAAGGACAATTTTATCAAGTCTCATAAATCTATATTATGATGTCAGTATGTAACTAGCTACAAAGTACCTAAATTAAAAACAACAATAGAAAACCATACTGCTGTGTTTGATTCCCACTGGCCTTGAATGAAATAATCAACGAGATGGAGATGAAGTTATAGTCTCATATGATCTGTTACCTTTACATATGAACTGCTGTTGTATTTCCTTATTTATACTCAAATTCAAAACTGTATTGGGAAATGTTAGCACAAGGTCAGCACAAATTGGTCTGCACAAGGATTCAACAATAGCTAGTGTGCCATTGTTAGCTGTTGACTGGGTAGCTGGCTGCTTATTCTGTGTTGAAAAGCCACTTATTCTCTTCTGCACTCTAAAATGTGGAGGGAAGGAGGTTTAATTGGGAAGCAATTAGTAGGTAGGGGATAGGTTGTTGTTGTTGTTAACTATCTTCAAGTCAATCTCGACTCATGGTGACCATGTGAATGAGACATCTCCAACCCCCCTGTCCCTAATTATTCTTCTTAGGTCCTGCAGGCTCAGGGATGTGACCTCCTTGATTGAGTCTATCCATCTGGTATGTCGTCTTCCTATCTTTCTACTGCGCTACATCTTTCCTAGCATTATTATCTTTTCTAGTGAGCCAGTTCTTCTTATGATATGGCCAAAGTACAACAGCCTCAATTTAGTCATCTTGTCTTCCAGGGAGAGTTCAGGCCTGATCTGTTCTAATCCCTCTGGGGTGCATGTAAACAGCCCAGCGCAAGTGTGGGGTGTGGCAAAGCAACAAAGATGAAAGTGTGACAACTCTGATGGATGCAATTACAGCGCAAGTGCAGGGTTCTAATCTCTCTGGAGTGCCTCCCTCTGGGGTGCATGTAAACAACCGAGCACAAGTGCAAGGCTGTGGCAAAGTAAAAAAAAAAAAAAAAAAGTGTGACAACTCCAATGGATGCAATTATAATGTGAGTGTGGGATTCTAATTCCTCTGGCGTACATGTAAACGTGTGAATGTGGGGCTTTGGCAAAGCAAAAAAAAGAAAAGAGTGACTAATCCAATGGATGTAATTATAATGTACACAAACCAACAGGGGTGTGGAGTGAAAAAGGGTGAAGGGAGCATGTATGGGGGGG
>CM034708.1:84521737-84532427 GCA_020142125.1 Phrynosoma platyrhinos | reverse complement strand
TGTAGTTAACACTGACTTTGCTGCACTGGGGATTTTGTTTGTTTGAGATCTAGCTGTCTTATCAGCCCTTTGGCTGCTTTCCCGGACAGAGGGGCAGCACAAGTGCGCTTTGCCAATGTTATCACTCAGCACACCAATGCACCAATGCCCTGTACCGGCAGAGCACTGCATGTATGACTGTGTGGCCATTGAAAGGGCAGCCATGCAATGGACTGTCATCTAGGCATGATATGGGAAGTCACTGGAGGTCATAGGTGGTGTGTCTGTGTGGTGGTGTGCATGCATGGTGGGGGAGGCGCCAAAAAAATTACCCAGCAGCATGGCTTGATGCCACGCCATATGGTTGGGCTGTGCCTATTTGGCCCACCTCAGGAGCGGGCCATGCAGACAGTGGAGTTTCAACTTCTGCTCTGGATCTATGTCTTCAGTACACCTAACTGCTGTACAACATGTTTGCCTACACACACATTATTTTAAAAGTAGATAGTATAGCTAGTTAACTAGCACAGCTATTGCCAGAGACAATCTGAAGGCTTCAATTTTTCCCTCTTCCATTTCTTTGAGCTTCAGTGCAATTATATTTTTCTTTAGATTATCTTCTCTTTACAGGATAAACTGAGACCTTCTGAAAATCCTACAGGAATGTAACTTTATGTACAGTGATAGAAGTATTAAAAAAACAAAATTTAACCATAACATGAAGGGCAAGTAGATAGACAGAAGACTACATTGAAATATTATGATAATCTATGTCTTATCACTATGTGAATGAGCCTCAGGCTTGTGTGATACCACCTCCTTCAGCACAACTTCAAGGAGGATAATGGAAGCTTTGCTTCAGTTCCCAATTAACTGAAGTTTAGATAATATCTGAACTTTAAAGTATGATTAGTCTTTATGCATATGATTAATGGACTTTATGCATATAATGTTGATTTCTCAGTCTAAACCTTAGAATGACTTTGTGCAGTGGTTTCCTATGGATGTTGAAAACCATGGAGGCCAAGATGAAACCTAGAGGAAACCCAAAGCTCAAGGGGTGAATCAGAATTCCCCCAATACTGTATTCTGCGCCTTAAACTACAGATATGGTTAAAGCCACTGCAACTACATGCACTGCCCACTCCCAGTCTCATCCAAGACAGTCCCAGAAGGATACTATAGTCTACTGCACTGAGCACAACTAGTAAAATGCAAGAGAAAGCTTCCAATCACTTCCTCATGGCTGAATCCATAGAATCAAAGAATTAGAAGAGACCAGAAAAGGTGAAGGGAAGAGGAAATTGATGAGACACAGATTCATTTGTGTAATAATAAACCATATTTTTTCTTATGTTTGAATGCAGCCAGTTAGGCAGAAATCTACTTTGTGTCAAACTATCCACATCTTTCCACAGTTTCAAAACTATAATTATACATTTAGTTGATTAGGATGTTGTGTTTTATTTAGAAAGTTCACAATCCATGCAAACATTTTTCAATACTGTGAAGAAAGGAAAAATGTTTTCCAGACTCACCGGCCATTGTCGCGGCCTACTCCCCAGACCCGGATGCTTACAATGGGCTGTGAATGAAGAATACTGCGATCCATTGGGTCAACCAAATTTAGCATGTCATTCTCCAGGATAAGATACATGTCTTTTCCCTATTTAAAAAACAACAACAACAACATTCATCATTTTCGGTTACTTTCAGGAATGTGGCAGGCCAATACATACAAGAAAAACTAATCTTTCATCCACCAACATAATCTTTTCTCTAAATACTCCCTCTCTCATTTACCTTTAGGCTGCACTTCTATTACACTTTCCTGGAAGTAAATCTTGTTATGCTCAGTATTTCTACACAGAGATGGGCTCCAAACCCAGTTGTTACCTTGGCCACAGGCAGGTAGATCTGCAGGGGAGAATTTCTCCCCCAGATCTTTGCATATTGTGACTTTTATAGAAATTGTATTTTGTTCATTTTTTCCTGGCATACATTATGTTTATTTGGTCTGACAAACACCAGCAAAGTCTCCCCCCCCCCCCACAATTATGACTACCATTTCATTGAGTTAAAAATAATTTCCCATCAGCTGTGCATGCTTCTTTTAGGTCTTGAATAAACATTTTATTTCTCCTTATTTTAAATAAAACCAACTCTTCCCCCTGTAAACGATGAACTATTTCTATTACATTGGGATGTAATGCAGACCTACTGATAAAAGGTTACCACATATACACACACCCCAACCACTGAAGTGTAGATAATTTAATATCATGAAAGGAACTGGCCCCTGCTTTGATCAAGCAGACTTCTTGCTGTGATCGGTACTATAGCTTTGCTCAGTGTTCACTCTCTTCAGTATTTTTAAGTGCTACTTCAACACATCTTCCTGTTGAGTCAGTAAAAATAGCTAGAATATGATAGGCTATTTGGTAGAGAAAAAGGCCTAAGGGATTTTGTAACCTAGGTGGCAAATGTCAAGCTTCCAATATGCTTTAAAAATAGGCTGAATTTATATGTAAATATAATCACAGCCACATTGAAGTCAATAGTGTGGCTATAAGTTTAAATACTGTTTACAGTCCTGGTTATCTTGCTTGAAAAAGTACTAAAAATATTTGATTATCAAATTGGAGAACCCATCCTTATGAGGGAAAGCCCAACAAATCTGATTTTTAAGCTGAGTTGTGATAGTTGTGTTAGGTGGCTTTTAAAGATAACCAGGTAAATTCATCCCAGTATAGTAATGGCAGATAAAGGGACCAATGAAGTCCAGAGGAAATGATGCCTGATACAATCAGGAAGAGTTGCTAGAAAGAAGATGCTAGAGAGATTAACCCTCATTGTGACTGAGCAGGGTAGTTCTTTTATCTGGGGCAGTGCCCACATTCCCCTCTTAAAAGAGACCACACAGACTAGAGACTGCATATAACTGTAGTGGCCTTCATTTCCTATAGTCACTACAGGTGGCCACAAATGGAGACATGTCTCACAGAATTATTTTGCACTGCACTCCTTACAGGAAGATACCATCATTGCCCACTGACACAGCAACACCTGACTTTTCCCAGACTTGCTCTATTGACTATTCCACATCCTTATTCTCTCTGTTTCTGGCAGCTCTTCACTAAATTTCAAAAAAAGAAGAGTAGGAGAAACTAGGTGTCACCAGGGAACTGGGAGAGAGATGAGACTGAGGCATTTCTTACCTCTCCCCATATGCCAACAGTGTCTCGTATATCATTTTTACAATAAGAGAGCTGCCGGATGCAATTGTTTACAGCAACACTGCTTTTTCCAGGAGCCAAATCTTCCTCTGCCATTTCTACCCATCCCAAAGAACGAACAGCAAAGCACTGTAAAGAATAAGAAACATGTGTTATTATTTCGATTATAATGCCTTCCACTACTTACCTTCCACTACATAAAATATGTCTGTTAAGTAATACTTACCCTGAAGACAGCAAGGTTAAATATTTACATTTTTCTCAGTATCATTGCAAGAGAAATCTATATATAGCTCAGGGGGTAGGCAACCTTTCCCCTTTAAGGGCTGAGGGACTTCAGCTCCCAGAATCCCAGGATCTATTGACTAACATGGGACTATTGGCCAACATGGCTGAGGCTTCTGGGAGCTGAAGTCCCTCGGCCCTTAAAGGGGACAGGTTGCCTACCCCTGCTATAGCTAAACAAGCTCTTCATTTCCTAATGTAAAGCAGAGCATGAATACATCTCTCTTGACTAAGGGCCTCTGCAGACTGCCAGAAATAGAGCACTTTAAATTGAGGCACTGCCCTGGCTCAGTGCTAGGGAATCATGGGAACTGTATTTTATTGTGGCACCAGAGCTCTCTGACAAAGAAGGCTCAATGTCTCAGAAAAAAATGTAATTCCCATGATTCCCTAGCACTGAGCCAGGTCAGTGCCTCAATTTAAAGTGCACTATTTCTGGCAGTCTGCAAAGGCCCTTAGTGTATCTTTTTTTTTTTAATTTTTTTCCCACTTTTAATAAATTTTATTGATTAAAAAAACATACAAACATATATACACACATATACACATAGAAAAACTTACAAAAGAAAAAAACCACAAACACAAACACAAAATTTACATATCATATAGACCTTTGTAACCCTCATTTAGAAATAATCTGACAAACAGCGTATTTGTATATAAATTCCATCCAAATCACCCTTATCTTATCAAATTTTTAATCATTCAATCAAAGCAAAGAAAAAGAAAAAACAAAAAGAAAAAAAACGTTATTGACCATTCCTATCACTTTGAAATATACAGTCATTAACAATCTTATTCTTATACACCTTGGTGTTTTATACACACTTAGAATGGGGGTATATTTAAGTACTTTATTTGGTTCATCTACGTCCAACTTACACTCCCTTACTTCCTTTCATCTTCCTCCTTCTCCCCCTTCTTCCTTTCCCTTCTTCTCTTCTCCTTTCTCTCTCATCCATTTCTCTTCTCAATCTCTCTTCTCTCTTCTCATTCTACACCCCTCACTTTCCTCTACATCCTCCAACCTTCCACTACATACCTTTACATTCTCACATTCAATCCCTACTTTCTTTTCCCCTCCTTCTTCTTACATACTCCCCATTATAAAACTTCCTGTGTTCCTAACTTCACTGGATTGGAAAGTGTTATTATTGACCTCCTTGTTCCAAATTACTTATGTTTGTGATTTCCTATTAACTCTCACGCTATCGTTGCACAGCGTATGCTATCCCTTTTTTATTTAGCAGCACTATAGTTATTGTACCTTGTGTGAATACCTCTATACCTCTAACAATATTTTCACAGTATTTGTTGCTTTTCAATTTTAAAGAGCTTTGTACCTCTCATAGTGTTCGATCATAACTTAGTAACTACAATATTGTACTAAAAAATCTTTACTACTTATTTTATCCCCTTTCTCCATATATAGAGACTTAGAAAGCTTAGTGTATCTTTAAGATCCTTACATTATTATATTATATTATATTATATTAATTATATTATATAGATGAGGTCATCAGGATATTTCACATTGTAGCTGATTCTTTATTTCAGTGATTCCCACACTTTGGTCCTTCAGGTGTTTTGGACTTCAGCTCCCAGAAGCCCCAGGCAGCTTGGCTAATAGTCAGAAATTCTGGGAGCTGAAGTCCAAAACATCTGGAAGACCAAAGTTTGGGAATCACTGCTCTGTTTGATGCAGCCTTGTGTCCTAGATGGCACTAACATACAAGAAAGAATACATATATCTGTATTGGAACTTAAAGAAGAGCATCAACAAAGAAAAAGAAGAGACAAGTCTGTGCAGTCCAGGTGTACCTATGCTGTACCTGCATAGAGGTCTCTGGAGCAGGCCTGCACAACATACAGCCCGCAGGCTGCAAGCGGCCCGCCAAGCCATTTCCAGAGGATCCTGGCCTCAGGCTCGCCCTCAAGCCTCCTCTCTTGCTCAGCCTTCTCCCAAGAAGACAGCTGGGCTGTGAAGAAGGCATTTGCCCATTCCCTCTCCTCCACAGCCCAGCGCTGTCCTCGGGGAAAAGCTGGGCTGTGGACCAGTGGTGTGTTGGTGTCAACCACCACTGCTGGACCACCCCCCCCCACGTCGTCCAAGTCCCTGAGACTTATAGGGTACCACCTCACACACACATCCCATGTCCTGCGGGTCCCTGGGACTCAGAGGGCACCATCTCACCTCGTAATGCTCTCTGAGACCCAGCACTCAGAGAGCACTACCTCACCCCCCTACCCAATGCCCTCCACGTCCCAGGGACTCAGAAGGCACCACCTTCCCCCCCCCATGCCCTCTGAGTCCTGCGAGACAGCTGTGGCCTGAAGAAGTCAACCTATTTTAATTTTGACCCCTGCCTACTGCTAAATTATGCGGGTCTGCTCTAGTGATTTCTATAGTCCAGTGACATTGGCAGTCTGTAGCTGTACAAACTGCTAAAGATTTCTTTCCAGGCACAACACTGAGCATTTTAGCAAGTAGACTGGATGATCTTTTTTAAACCTGATTCTTTGTCTCATGTACTGTAGTAGAATAAAAGGGAAGACATCAGGAAATCAAAATATACTACTGGAGATATTGTGTGTGAGTCAACAAATTAATGGGACAACCAACATAATCTTTCACAAAACATAACTTTGGCAAAACACAACAGCTAATTATAAATAATTAAACCAGGAGGGTGTTTAATTGCTGTGGTCTGAGAAAACCATATTGACAAAAAAAAGTGGTTACTTTTGCAAATGGAACAAATGGATCTAGAGTTTACTGAAGCCTTCCTTTCTTACTCATCTTGCACTACTGTACTTGTAACCCCAACAATTATTTCTAACCAATGAATAAATAGCAAAGGAAAAACCATCAAGTACTAAGTAGAATAAAAATGTGTTTCAAATACCTTAGCATGCATATACTATTTAAAATAGGTTTTATATTACTGGTTCTATGGTATAAGGGGTAAGAGCAAATAATCTCATACTGGTGTGAATTGCAATTTTCAAAAATTCACTACTGAAAGCTACTTCAGTTGAGATACAGTAATAAATATTACAAAGGATGTGGAAAGCAAGTTCTCTCACAGATGTAAGATGCACAGGCTAATGTAGAAATCTTGCTTCTTTGGTCAGCCACTACCTTTCTAGCTACTAATGGTGCCATGTTATGGAAAGTGTGTGGCAGGATACTGAAGTAATGTTTCATTGTGTGAAACAAACCTTATTCCCATGAAAGCATATGAGTTAGTCAGAGAATGATGCACTGCATCCAGAAAGTGTCAGTGGTTGTCACAGCATGGAAAAATTTGAAAAGGAGGGAACATGTGAGATGTAAATGCCTGTACTGCAGCCACTCACTCATAAACCACAAGGTTGCGAGTTCAGTACTAGCCAGGGCTCAGGTTTGACTCAGGCCTGCATCCTTTCGAGGTCGCTAAAATGAGTACCCAGCTGTTGGGGGGCAATGAGCTTACAGTTGTAAACCGCTTAGACACTCCATAGAGCGGTATGAAGCGGTATATAAATGAAGCTGTTTTGCTTTGATTTAAATTTCGAAAGGGTAGTCAAAAAAGCTTTCTTTTTAAACCATACATTTCCAGGTATGCCACCAGATCAAATTAGAGAACGTTGCTAGAAACAATATCTTTTTTGGAAATGTCTATTAAATCTGAGTGCCATCAACAATAGGAAAAACATTACAAAATAAAATTATTTCAGATAGAGAATTCCAAAATTATTGTGTTTTCATTTCCTTTTTATACATTTTGATATAAATTATGTAAAAGCCAAATACTTTCCACTCTTACCCATATAAAATCTATGTAATAATATAATATTACATAGATTTTATATGGGTAAGGATGGAAATTATTTGGCTTTTACATAATCTGTATAAAAATGTATAAAAAATAATATAATATTACATAGATTTTATATGGGTAAGGGTGGAAATTATTTGGCTTTTACACTTAAATAATATACGGTATAGTATTTCTTCTGCATAGTGACTGTAAGCCACATAAAATACCAAGTGTATTCTTTAATGATGCTGCCCCCCTGTGCCTAACAAGCCACACTGTTGCCAGACTCTAGCATGTATTATCCCTCAGAAATCCTGTAAGAAATTGTTCCGGGGACCTTGCTTGCTTTTAATTTGGATACTGACTATAGACATTTCATTGTGTTGCACGGCCAGCATCATACATAAATATCTGCCATAGGGATGGGGGATCTAAGATGAGAAACTGTAACCATTTCAGAGCCAGAACACTTAAGAGAAGATGATTAAGGAATTTATCATAGACAATAGGCCCTTGGTATCTGCTAGGGTTTGGTTCCAGGACCCCCGTGTGGATACCAAAATCCATGGATGCTCAAGTCCCATTAAATACAATAACATAGTAAACTGGTGTTCCTTATATAAGGCAACAAAATCAAGTTTTGCTTTCTGTATTTTTTTTTTGTGTGTGAATATTTTTGGACTGTGCTTGGTTGAATTCATGGATACAAAATCAAAGTTTGCTTTTTGGAATTTATATTTATTTTTTGGCATATTCTCAATCCATGGGTGCTTGAATCCATGGATAAAATATCCATGGATACGGAAGGCTGACTGTAGCCAGAATGGAAAGTCAGAATCTTTAGCTTTGTAATTTTAAGAGTCCCATTCTGGATTTTACAGAGGTTTGCAGGTAATATGTAACTATTTCAAATTAATATGTCATTCTTCACCTTGCATTCCCAGGCCATCTCCAGCTTGCATTTCCTAGACCGTTTTTGGGGGCTCTGCCTTGCTAGGAGGATAGCAGCTCAGCCAGTGACAAATAAAGAGACCCCTGGGATAGAAGAGTTTAGCCAAAGAAGGCCATAGATACTTCTGGCTGACTGGCATATCCTCCTCAGACATAAGACATAACCAATCATGCCCAGGGGCTCCAGAATAATTACTATAAAAACAAGAATGATATACTTTTCATAACTCTTGGCTTTGTGGGAAGCTTTTATTTATCTGCAACAGGGATGGAATCACTTCCAGATATTGTCCAACTGCAACTCCCAGCATTTCCCACTACTGTCTATGCTGGCTAGGGCTGGTGGGAGTTGCAACAAAATCTGGACCACATGATTCCTGTCCCTGGTTTACATAGTAAAGTATACTACCTGCAGATCTACCAAAATAAAATGAATTTTAATTAACCTTGAATAATATATTTGTATTGGCCGAATGTAGCCATGTTGGCCATGTAGCAAAATACATGAAAATCCAAAATCCCCAAGAAATGATAACTTTATTGAGGCAGCTCCAAAGCATAAAATACATTATGCAAGTTTTTGAAGCTTCAATGGCTTCTTCATCAGGCAAAGATGTTAAAAATTACTCTTGATAGCTTTCATCTTGAAAACAAAGGAATGAGAAGATATGGCAAATCATGAAAGTGCTAAAATCTAATCCACAAAAATAGCAAATGGCATGGTAAAATTGTTCCTTGCTTGTACCACTTGGTGAGGGGCAGAATAAGGCAGATCAACACTTCTAGGAAGTGTTAATATTCCATGATCCCTTATCAAAAGTCTAAAGTGGAACAGATCAAAAACTGTTTGTGTAGACTGGACTTTTAGTATGCAACATTAAGTAGCAAGCATATGGCAAAATGCAGTAAGCAACAAAGGTGAATTATATCTGCTCAACCATGGTTATTGAGGTTCTTTTAACTTATATTTGAGTTTCTAATGATTTCATTACACCTCAGCTAGTTTAGTAGTTTTGAACCCTAAAATCTGTGATAAATCTTGACCTTGTGAAGAAGACCTAGTGCTGTTTGGAAATCGAGATACATTATAAATACCTTATTTTGTTGGACATTATTCATCCCTTGGCCTTTGTTTCATTAAAAAGATTGCTTTGTTTTCCTTTATTTTCCTTTATTTCTTCATTTTTCTCACTTCACTTACAACTTTTACATGCATCACAATAGTCACAATTGCATGTCATTTTTTTTTCCTTATTGTTTTTCTCTTTCACATTAATTATGATAATCTATAATCATAAGCAAGGCTGTATTAACTTCTATTCGCGACTCTGTTAAAACTCATGAAATCTTTCTCTAGGCTTAATGAAATATATATACCTTTTGTTTTTTGTATTGCTTAGAAAACAATAAAAAATGTCAACCCCCCCCCCCAAAAAAAAACCAATTGCATGTCATTTTGAATCAAACGGTGAGTACTCATTTGGTCCTGCCTTGCTCTTCCTTTAGTGAGATCAGGCAAAAAACAAAGCAAAACAGCACAAAACACTAAACCAAAACAAACAAACAAACAAAATCAGGAAGGGATAGATTTCCATGACATCAAACACAACATTACAGTTAAATCCTACAAAACAAGTCAGGATTTAAGGCAACAAGCCTCAATGTAAAACTGGCTTGTTTGGGCACATCAAACCATAATTTCAGGTTCAAATGTGATGCTGTCTTTTCCTGTACTGTTTACCTGTTTGCACAAATGGGGATGGGTGAAGCTGTGAGCAAACAGCTTGTTTACATCATGGTTTATTCAACCAGCAACTTTCAACAGGGCCATCACATGTTAGGAAAACAGACATATTTTGCTATTCACCATTTGTTGGTTCATCTAAAAACAAACAAACCCAAAATGCCTATATCATACTATGAAGGAGGACATCGTCTGTCTCTCAGAGGGGACTTTCACAAGACGACCCAATGAAGCAGAAGAAACTCAAATCTCAGCGCCTCCACTTCCCTGTTATGTGCCAAAGAAACTTCAATCAATCTGATGAAGAAAGGTTATGGCTATAAAAGCTCATGCAACGACTGTCTAGTTAGTTTCTATTTAGTTACCTTTTACCTAGCCCCAGAACTTTGCATCTTTCTGTTTTTATTTTCTCACTAATTTAATTTATTACTTGTGCGAGGTAATAGGAAGTGGTAGTGGCTATTTTGACCATATTTAATAATATTGATTGCATTATTCAAATGTAATGGCTTGTGTGCAGTAACTATTTTATGAATTAACTCTACTGTGTCCAGTTCTAGCCACCACAGTTCAAAAAGGATGTTGAGAAGCTGGAGTGTGTCCAGAAGAGGGTAACCAAAATGGCAAAGGGTCTGGAAGCCATATCCTATGAGGAGCAACTTAGGGAGCTGGGTATGTTTAGCCTGGAGAAG
>CM034708.1:84488957-84503202 GCA_020142125.1 Phrynosoma platyrhinos | reverse complement strand
GTTCTTTCATAGCTGCCCTTCCCAATTCTAGTCTTCTTCTGATTTCTTAATGGCAATCTCCATTCCAATCAATATTTGAACCACGAATGAGATACTTGAAAACAAAAGGTTTTCATACACTTGCAAGCCACCTTTTTTGAAAGATGAACCCTAAACCTCAACTCAGAATGAGCTGATAACTGACATTATGCTTCAAGTATGTTTGCTTTCTTCTTCCTATGCCTCATTTGTCATATGCTCCAATTCATCAATTTCTTGGTTTAACAAATCCATAGTTTGCCATGCCATCCAAATTGGGAAACCTATGGTTTTGCCTAAATAATATGCTAGTTCCAAACCTGAAATAGAAACCCAGTTCAAGCCATGTTCTATCTTGATGCTCAAACCAGGAAGTGAATGAAAAACTACCAAAATAGAGAAGGGAAAAGAAACATGGGTTCACAAAGCTGGTGCACAAATGCTGCTGGAGCAAATCACCATAGCAAATCCAATAGTAAGTGTTTAACTAAAAATTACTCCTGTTTGAAATCTTGGACAGACTGCTTTTAGAAAAGCAGCTGCTAGTGCTCAAGGTGCCCAGAGACTATCAGAGTTAGGTATTTGTCAATAGGGCAATCTTTAACCTTAGATAAACTATATCATTTTTCCCAGTATTTGGACTGTATTTTGTATTCCTATTGCTAGCTACCACTATAAATTATTAGTAGACTAGTTGATCTTAGCGTGCATAATATATGAACAGTTTCTCATTTTGTAATGGTTAGCAAATCTTCTTGAACTGTACATTTTATTATGTAAACTCTTTTGTATTTCAAGCAGGGCATAGAAAGGTGGCATACAAACATTCCAAAAGTAATGGAAAGCTACAGAAGATCAGTGTAGAGTAGTCTACTGTGCTAGATGGACTGAGGGTTTGACTCTATACAAGGCAGTACTTTATGTTCCTATGCCATCACACAGTAGGACCCAGTGATGAGAAGAGAATCTCCTCTAATGACAACTGAAAATAGCAACACATTCTACCATTTAAACCGAGTTTTTCTTGTGAAGATGCTCTTTAAAGCTAGGACCACTGCAATAAGCATGGGTATTGCAGTAACTATGCACTTAATACTGTTTCTTGAGCAGGCACAGTCACTTCAACCTTTGTGCTACCCTGCTGCTGAGCCAGTGATTCTGCTGAATAATTTAGAAATCTCTGTTACTTTCCACACAACCTTCAAATATCACAAATCCAAAAGCAAGGGATTTTTTAAAAAATTATGAGTCTTTAACAATTGTTTCATACACTTAAGAAATAGAAACTTAATTTTTGTAAGACTTATGGCTGATGTGAACATAATGGTTAAAACAAAAATAAAAGTAACCCAACATGAAACTGTTTCTGGAAACAGGTCTTAATCGTTTGCAAAAGATATGTTTGCATGCCATGACAAACAATAGCTTATATTCTGACCACGGTCCAATTACAATGAAATTAGGTGATTCAAAAAGAATATATATTTGGAAATTAAATGAAGATTTTTTTTGAAAGATAAAACTATCATTAAAAAAGGGAGGAAAGTGATTTGTCAATATTTTGAAGAAAATTTAAATAAAGAAACTAATTAGAAATAGTCTGGGATGCCAGGAAGACAGTTATTAGAGGTTTTTTCACACTACAAAATATTATATTCCAAAAGAAAAGGAAAGAAAAACTGACACTACTCAATAATTTATTATGAAGATGCCCTAAAGGATCGCCCAAGTAAGAAAGCAATCCAAGATGAAATAGATATATTACAGAAACAATTAGAAATAGAATCAGTCACAGAAATAGGATTTTGAGCATGCAAACAAAATTGGCAAATGGTTATCACACAAATTAAGGAAAGGAAGAAAAGTATTACCAAAATAAAGAAAGATGATATAATATGCACACAACAACAAAAGATTAAGGAGGTATTTCAAGAGTTTTATAAAACATTATACATACGCCAAATAATCCCAAACAAAAAAATTAGAACTTATTTAGATGAAAGGATAATTGGAAAATTATGTGGGGAACAACAACAAAAATCAGATGCACCAATATCTCTAACAGAGATACAAGCAGCAATAAAACAAAATAAAGAAGGGAAAGCCCCTGGACTAGATGGTCTGACAAACTCCTTTTACAAAGTGTTTAGCGATGAAATAGCTACTCCATTACAACAGGTAATGAACGAAGCATTAAATGGGGATGCACCTGAGTCATGGAGAAAGGCTGAAATAATTTTGATACCTAAAAAAGATAACGATTCTCAAGACCCAGGGAATTATAGACTTATATCTCTCCAGAATAATGATTACAAAATTTTGCATCAATTTTGGCTAATAGATTAAAAGAATGTTTAAAAAAACTTGATTGATGAAGATCAATGAAGATTTTTGCCAAACATTATATGAGAGAACATTTAAGAGTAGTAATTAGTTATAGAATATTTCAAGCAGCATTATGATAAGAAATTTGGACTTTTTGTTATAGACTTCAAAGAAGCATTTGATTTCGTCAACTGGCTCACAGTAATAGAGGTGTTTAAAAAAATATGAATGTTGGACAGAATTTACTGATTTGAATGAGTAAAATATATAATAACCAAAAGGTTTGTATTAGAATTAATGGAGATAGCTTGGAGACCATAAAGATTTGTAGGGAAGTATGTCAGGTTTGCCCATTATCACCACTACTATTCTTAATAATTCTAGAACTTCTCATCAAAGATATAAAAGTGAGTGAAAATTTAAGAGGGGTGAAAATTAAAAGACAAAACTATAAGGTAAGAACCTTCACAGATGATGTAGTAGTGATGACAGAAGGTCCATTGGAAAACATAGAAATACTAATAAGGGTGTTAGAGAGATTTGAATCAGCAACAGGTTGCAAAATTAATAAGAACAAATCAATTATTATAACTAAAAATATGCCAAAAGAAGAAGAACTAATAGAAAAATCTGGAGGTATCAAAATAGGGGGAAAAGTTAAGTACTGAGGGATACAAATTACTAAGGACCTTATCACACGGGGGTCTAAAGCACTCGCATCCCCGTGCGATCGCGCTTCCTTACCCCGGCTGATCAGACGACGTCACAGGGAAACCCCGCCCATCCCCGTCGCATCCTGGTCGCATCCCCGTGCGATCGCGCTTCCTGTCGCTGGCTGATCACACGACGTCGCAGGGAGACCCCGCCCATCCCTGTCGCATCCCGGTCGCATTCCCGTGCAATCGTGCTTCCTGTCCCCGACTGATCAAACAACGTCGCAGGTAACCTGCTCATATCCCCGTCCCAATGCAGCATGATGCTGCATCATCCAGGCATCATCCCCGTTCTTTTGAATGCCTGGTCGAAATGGGAATTACATTTCCCGTGACTTGAATGATACTGGGATGATGCTGCTTTCTGGGTAAGGAAGCGCAAAGGGATGGGGATGCGACTGCTTCAGCCCCCGTGTGATAAGGTCCTAAGAAAACCAATGAACTATTTCAAAACAATTATACAAAATTATGGAATGAGATTAAAAAAGATTTGATAAATTGGAATAGCTTAAATTTGTCTCTTATGGGAAGAATAGCATCAATAAAAATGTTCATTTTACCCAAAATTCTTTTCCTATTTCAAATGTTGGCTATTATAACATCATATAAGATTTTTTAAGATTGGCAGAGAGATATAGCTAAATTCATTTGGAGGGGGAGGAAACCCAGGATCAAGCTAAAATTATTGCAGGACTCCAGAGAAAGAGGAGGTCTTGGCCTTCCTAATCTTAAATTATATTATGAAGCATACTGCCTATTGTGGATACAGAAATGGATAATACTGAAAATAATAGGTTGTTAGAAATTGAAGGATGTGGAGTGAGATAAGGGTGGCATGCATATTTGGCACATGATTAAGATAGAGAAAATAAAAATTTCTCAAACTATTGTATTAGAAAAGCCCTAATTAAAATTTGGAACAAACATAAGATGAGAATTATACCAAAAATGCCTACCTGGCTCTCCCCTTACAAAGCTTTTTACAGAAGGAAAATTAGCAGAGAAAATTTTTTGATTAAATAAAAAAATATTCTTAAAAAACAAGGATCCAAATTAATTGTGAAATCTAAGCAGGAATTACAGGAAGGATAATCCTCCATAAATTGGTTTGCTCATAGACAGTTGTATGAAAGATTTATAATGGACAAAACATCATATGGGTTCGAAAAAGAAGAAGAAAGAACAGAATTGGAAAAGATTTTAATTGAGAAGAGAAAATAATTGGGAAGTTATATGGAATATTATTATAATACGAGGTGGAGGAAGAAACAGTTAATAGCCGATGATTAAATTGGCCAAAATATAGGCCACTCAATCCAAATGGAGCAATGGGAAAGAATATGGGTCAATGGATTTAAATATACAGTTTCTCACGGCCTACGGCAAAATTTATATAAGATGTTTTTCCAATGGTATTTATTGCTGGAAAAGATTGCAAAAATTTTTAAACTGAAAAACACTAAGTGTTGGAAATGCGAAAGAGAAATAGGAACTTTTTTCCATTGTTGGTGGGGCCATAAACAGGCAAGAAAATATTGGGATACAATTAATAATATGTTAAATGGAATATTAGACTAGAAGCTATGTTTAAAAACAAAATTTTACTGGTTGGGAATAATGGATGAAAATTTGGAAAAGAAATATGGGAAAATTTTATTTCATTTGATTTCAGTAGCAAGGATATTGTTTGCCCAGAAGTGGAAAAATAAGGAGGTTTAAACTAAAGATGGGTGGCTTCATAATTTATATGATATATTGGAGATGGACAAATTAATGCCATTATTAAGAGATAAACCAAAAGACCAATTCTATAAGGAGTGGGGGGAATTCTTGGAAAAAAGATGGGGAGACAACAATTAATATCTAAACTAGTAAAAGAGAATGTTCGCTATGAAACAGGAAAGCATACAAAAGTCAATATAATCACATTGTAGAGGACAAATATTGATGGGTATGAAGTCTGTATGAATCATAAGAATGAGGAGAATTGGAAGAATTTAAGATTTAAATACAGAATATAAGACTGAAATGGTAGTGTAGGAAAAATAGAAGGTGTAGGATTGGTGAAGGAAGTAAAAGTAAGTGCTGAGGGTATGAGGATGTGTAGGGAAGGTATGAGGGAGGGTAAGGTGTTGATATGAAGGAAGGATGGTGATATGAGAGGAGGAAGATAGAAAGAGAGTGTAGGAGTAAAGAAGGTAAAACTTAATGATAAGAAGGGTTATGAGAAAGAACATATATGTTTAAAGTTGGTAAGGGAAGGTAATGGCGTAATACTGGAAAGGTTGGAGGAAGGAATGGATAGAATAGAAAACAGATAAGTAAAGGATTAGTATTTATTAATGTAAGATGTTTGAGAGATTTGATTGTGTAGTTTCATTGCTTTTGTTATTGATTTTGTCATGTATGTCTTTTTTTAGATATTAATGTATATACAAAGTTTATAGATTTGGGTTTGAATGGATTTGTATGTATTTGTTTATGTTGTATGTTTTATGCTGTATGTCTTTTTAATTAATAAACATTATTAAATAAATTTAAAAAATACAACCAATAACAAAAATGAAAAAAATCACACAAAACCAAAACTATCAATTATCAGCACATTATGAACAAATAAACCTACCACATATGAATCAACCTCATTTATAAGTCGAGAGCAGGTTTGGGGTCCAAAAATTTGGATTTTGAGATGACTCATGGATGAGGGTAAACTTTAGGGGCATGTGACAAAGGATCTAAAGGATGAAGCAAAGGAAAATAATACCAAAGAACTTACAAATTTCCAGCAGGAGAACTGTTCATGCTCACACTAAAGGCTGGGTGGATGAGAGAGCAGAGTGGGGTCAGTGCTTCCAGGACAGATTACACATCTGCCTTTCACCAGGAAATGGTTCCTTTTTTGATAAGAGTTAAAGTACAGTACTTACATTGACCCATGGATAAGTAGACTCAGGTTTTGTGGGTCAATTTTTAACTAAAATTTATAGACTTATACATGAGTCAATTTTAACTAAAATTTATAGACTTATACATGAGTATATACAGGAATTCCCCAATTTATCTAAAAATATAATTCCCCTTCCTCCCCCCATTTAAAAATATTAAAGCCAGCAATTACATAAACTAAACTAAGCTAACACAAACATACAATAATATAATTAAAATTGACATCCTACACCCTCCAACCCCAAGGCAAAAAATTAACCCACTTCCCTAAAATGCTTTTCTATGTCCAATCCACTTCTGTTGCATCCCAATCTGCAGGCATAATATTCTTTTCTTGCTTCTTCAAATAGAATTTTAAAAGGTCCCAATCTTTTAAAAGTTATCCATCAATTTTTCCTTCAATATTATTGAAAGTTTATCCACATCTGCCAACTGCATAACATTGATAATCCAATTTCCATCTGATGGAATAATATTCACCTTCAAATTCTGGGCATATAATAATCTAGCCGCTAATATCATATAATGAAGGACTTTAAAATTACTATCTGCTGATAAAATACTTTTAAGGGACAATGTTAATTGTTGCAGCTGGGATTTAAATGATAATACCCATACACAGACAAAATGTACAGTTGTCCCTCCATTTTTGCGAGGGATCCATTTCGGACAGAAAACCGCAAATATTCAAGCCCCATTTGGTCCTCCTCCATTTACCGGCCCCAGATGGGTGAGGGACGTGGACTTGGAGTTCACGAAAACAGAGGGGCAATTGTACAATATATTTCACAATGAGCAAGTTCTTCCAAGCCAACCAACCAACTGTAGATGAAAGGAAAATTACCGTACATACAATTATTCATGCCTAGTGTGTTGTAAAAAACTGAGAACCAAATGTGAATGCCTTTGATGTTTAGCAGCCTTGAGGAGCATTTTCAACTTACAAAAAAAAGTAAAAAAGACTTTTACAAATCTTCAGTAAGTACAATATTACCAAAACAAAACAAAAAGACTACATGTATCTGAAAAAAAGCACTGTAAGATGGTTATTCAAATAAAACAAAAACCTACATCATGAATAAAGGGGATATTTTAATGAATTAAACTCAAAAGCCTTATAGGGAGTTTAGGACTGGCATCCAAATGTCTCAATACAATTCTTATGTTACACTATTTTGTATTATAAGCATTGTTTTTTACCTCATTTCAGTATATAGTACCTCATTCAATCTAGCTTTTTTGAAATTAATTACAAATACATTTTATTAAGGTACATATGGATGAGGATTCATAAGAACCACAATGAGAAGTAAATATCTTTCTGCATATTTAGGCAGACCTAGATCATTAGAAGGAGTGATAATTTGCATACCTTATGTCAGAATTGGACAGAAATATAAAGAACAAGGAGCATTCAAGAATTACAACAAACATTACACATAGTCATTCTTTCTATATTACTCATTTAAACCCCTAACTGGTACAGTGAATTAAGATTCTCCTGGGTATTGCAGTTTTAAATTATCCCAGGTTGGTCTGAGAATGCTGTTACTTAATGAGAAAAGTTTCCTTTTCACTGTGAGAGAGCCTACATAAAGCATTTCAGAATGTGAATACTGTCACATTTACTCTGCAGCAGGAATTTACAAGTGAACAGAGAACAAGTTTCTTGGGGCCCCCACAAGCCGGCAAATGTTAACGAGAATTTGCTGTATTTTGAAGGCTATGAACATTAGTCTATATCAGGGGTAGGCAACCTAAGGCCTGGGGGCCGGATGCGGCCCCCCGAGGCCTTTGGAACGGCCCCAGGCTGGTTCTGCCACCACTGCTGCCCACCATGATGATATTGATTATTGTTGTTATTACTTGTTCTTGGGATTTTCTTGGCAAACTGAAGTTGCAGACTGCCAGAAATAGTGCAAATTGAGTCCACTTTAAGGGTTAGGGAATCATGGGAATTGTATTTTATTGTGGCACCAGAGCTCTCTGACAGAGAAGGCTCAATGTCTCAGGAAAAAAACAATTCCCATGATTCCCTAGCACAAACCCTAACCCTAAAAGTGGAGTCAATTTTAACTATTTCTGGCAATCTGCAACCCCCCTCACCCCAAATCTCCACAGGGGTTTTGCAAAGGCTTTTCTGGGGCTGAAAGAGTGTGCATGCATATTTTTTAAATTTAAATATTTATTTATTTATTTATTTATTTATTTATTTATTTATTTATTTATTTAGGGTGCTTTGGGCCCCCCCCCCCATTGTCTGAGGGACAGCAACCCGGCCCCCGGCTCAAAAAGGTTGCCTACCCATGGTCTATATCTAACTGCTAATCCCTATCAAAACAGATCTGTTGATCACCTGCTGAATCAATACTTTCATAAATCCCACTGACTTTACAGCTCATGCTACCAACCTCTCTCTTTCACTTAAGGCCTTTATAGACTCGCCTTTTGGGGCGGCACAGAACTGCCCCTGGGAGCGGCGGATCAGGGCTATGGCAACCGCATTCCACGGCCCCAATCCTCCCTTTTGCCGCCCCCAAAAGAGTGGCAAAATGCTGCTCCTTTTAGGGGCAGTAAAAGGCCACCCTAAGAGCTGGCAATGCAGCTCTCAGGAGGGTGTCATCAAGACGGTGTCAGGGTGGAATTGGGGCAGCCAGCATGCGGCTGCTCCACCCCAGCTCCACCCCCAGGCCAGCCCTTTAGGCCAGTCTCAAAGGTGCTACACAATTCCTTTGCATACCGATTTTCTAGACCAGGGGCCGGCAACCTTACCGGCCCAGGCGGACCCCTGCCGCCGCCGCCTGCCGCTGCATGTTTTGGGCGCTGCGCGGCTGCAAGCTTCGCGACCGCCATTTTGATTTCCAAAATGGTGGCCACAACACGTTTGTGCATGCACAGGAGTACTGCGCATGCGCAAACGAGTCACAGCCGCCATTTTGTTCTCCAAAATGACAGCTGTGATATGCGTGGCGGCGGCGGCAGCGCACGGGGGGCTTGTGCGCGCACACCGCCATTCCCCCCCCGGCCTGCCGGAAGGGATGACTTCGGGGGACTGGCCCCTGGCTCAAAAAGGTTGCCTACCCCTGTTCTAGACTAATACGATTGTTGTTGAATTTAGTTATTATGGTTAATTGTCATCAAGTTGACCACGACCTATAGCAACTTCTGGATATGTTGCAGCTGTTAATATTATTCTTGAACTATGGTGCCAAGAAGTCGACACATATGAAGACTTCCACAAATCAGTTAGCACCAAGAGTGAGATTTCCCTTCTCCTCACCTCTGCTACCAATGTAAGGACTTCCCGTCCTACTGCTGCGGCCAACAACTGTAGGGATATCTTAGATGTCCACAAAGTACCTGTGTGAGACATTATGCAATTTATATCCTCACCAGAACCACCTCTCTTCATTCACTCTGTTGTCACGATAAGACACTTTGTCTGAATCTAAAAATTTTAATATTTAGCACTCCCAGAGACCAAAAGCATATGAATACAAAAACAATACTTTATTAACTAAAGTTGAAAGTAACAAAACAGATTTAATACATTTATAACTCAGCTCACACCCTCACATACACTCTATTCCTAGCTAATCTGGGTGTCTAAACACCACTGAAATCTGACCGACTTTCTGAATCCTAATCCTCACTTCACTTATCCCTTTCTTCTTCCAAACTAACAACTCTACTTGACTATGGCTGCATCCGCATTGCAGAAATAATCTGGTTTGACACCACTTTAATTGTCAGCGCTCCATGCTATGGGATTCTGGAAATGGTAGCTTTGCTCTTGTGCCACAATGAACTACCATTCCCTGATTTCTATAGCATAGAGTCCTGGTAGTTAAAGTGGTGTCAAAACAGATTACTTCTGCAGTGCGGATGCAGCCTATATCAACTGTCATCCCAATTGTCATTCACCAACTTTATTCAAATCCCCTCAGACATCCCACCCATCACCACTCACTCAATATCTTTCACCCCCCCCCTCCCGACAGCTCCTTACATATAGTAATTTAAACAAGATTTTACACCCCAAAGCCCATGACATCATAGACCTCTTTTTGAGATACCCATTCTGGTTCTTATTAATTACATTATTTCTCTAAAAGAGCTCAAAACTGACTATTATATGTTCTTGAGTCTTCTTTGGTACTTCTTGGTTAGTAGTTGCTTGGCCCCTCTTTTTCCCTTTTTCTGAAGCTGTTGTTGTTTTTGCTGTGTGTCTTCAAGTCGTTTCCAACTTATGGTCACCCTAAAGCAAAGCTATCATGGGGTTTTCTTGGCAAGAATTATTCAGAGGAGGTTTGCCATTGCCCTCTTCAGAGGCTGAGCACATGTGACTTGTCCAAGATCATCCAGTGGGTTTCATGGCCAAGCTGGGAATTGAACCTGGTCTCCAGAGTTGCAGTCTAGCATTCAAACCACTATGCCACACTGGCTCTCCCTTTCTGAAGACAAGGACAATATTCACCCTCTTTCAGTCTGCTGGTACTTCACCTTCAAGAATTCTTGAAGATTGTCAACAAAGTTTCTGAGATTACATCTGCAAATTCTTTTCACGCGCTTGGATGCAGTTCAACCAGTCCTGGAGACTTTGGAACAGCTAGAGCAGAGTAGTGACAATTAGAAGTTTGTGAAAAGAGAAGATCCTGTTCTGAATGCATGAAATCATGGAAGATGATATTCGATTTCACCAATAATCTGTTCTGTGTACATATAACATAACAACCTCCTTGTTATGTTGATACAAGAGCAATATAGTATGGAAACATAATGTTCAGAAACGTTATCATAAGACATATACTCTGAACTTTGGGAGTAGCTTTTAGAAAAATCAAGGAATAATAAAATCAGAATAAAATAAAATACAGCTGCTTTACAACTGCTTTCTCCAGCTGTCAGACTTCTACACAACTTATCTGAACTGATTTACTGCAGCAATAAATTCCATTCCATACAGTATGCTCCAATTCAGATGCTGAATTTGGCAAGATGATGAAAGCAAATTTGCAGATTCAATTTGTATTTCAAGTTGTGACACTTTTACTAGAGTATACTGAAAGAATACTACCACTTTCTAAAACAAGATGGAAATTAACTGTTACTATAATCTGATAGTACTGTAAATGATACACTAGGGCTGATAGTCACCAGTGTTCTTAAAACCAAGAAAAGACATTGACTTTTTTTTTACTGCTTTTCTTTTATTGTTTTCTTCAGAGGGACAAGATAGCAATTCTAAAAGTACCATACCATGAATCATTGCATGGCCCCTGTTCAATTAGACAGAGATAAAAAAATGCAGTAGGCATCAATATCTCTTACAGCATCACTGACCTCTGCAGGTGCAATAAAATGGAGCCAATTTTCTCTTCTGCTATTTTGTAGCTTCATGATATCTCTTCTTGTATAGCAGGTACATGGACATTTTTCAAGGTCAGCAAATGAAAAGTAGGAACACAAAAACTATAGTTTTCTATGGATGACACCATTTTAGTTGGTAGAAAAATGTCAGATCGTTCAATGCTTTCCCAGATATATGTACAGAAAAATATCTCCTTGTAGAATCACACTTTCCAACATACTATTGTTTTGTATATAGTGGTTATGTGGGAGAAGATTTATATACAGGGAAACATATGATCCTCCTACCTCCAGTGAAAGATGGTACAGGATACAGCAAGCACTATATCCAGAATTTTGAAGCTTCATGATTTTCAAACATAGCATAACTCCTCCATATCTGCAGGACCTGTACCCATGGTTTCACTTAGCCATATCTCAAAAAATGTTCTCTCTAGGCACTTTCTAGGTCCTCCAACACATTTCTATGGCATGCTTCAAGTGGATGTTGGCCACTGATTCACACTGGAGGAGCCAGAAATGCCTTGAGAGGTGTTCTCTTTAGAAATTTCTAGGTCCTCCAGTGCAACTCTATGGCCTGTTTCCTCTGGAAGTAACTAATTTCAATAGAGTTCACTATTATCCACAGTTTAGCATTTCCATGGTAAGTCTAGGAGAGTACCTCCTGTGGATTCAGGGGTCGTATTGTATTACCACAATCTATACTCTAAGTACAGCTGTATAAATATGACTGTGGTGGCATGACAAAAACACAATTTACAACCAGGGTGCAATACATGCATTACAGAGAACACACTGATTTGGAACATTAACACCTTATGGCAATATGTTATTATAACTACAGATCTGTAAAGCAAAGGTGGAAATCCTATCTTTTCTAAAACACAACAAAACTTACTAAGTGTGAAGTTTAAATAATCATTACAACAGAAATACAAGGAAAAATTAATAGCAATAAAGAAATATAATTATCTACCCAGGCAGTCTAAAATGAGAGATTTTACAATTAAACCTTGGATTAATAAGGTTATTCCTCATTAAGATTCTCTACAAATTATAGCTGTGAAAAACATGCTTTAGGAGCTCGTTCCTGTACAAGAGAGAGTCACAATTTACTAAATTTTTCTAGTGAGACACATGTCATTCCTAAATCTCAATGAATCATAATTCAAGGGAGGTATATGTGTATTTGACTTCAAATTGCCTGTCAACTTATGGCAACCATTAATTTTTCACAAGGAACATTCAATAGATGGTTTTGCCAATTACTTCCTCTGAAATATAGCCTACAGCACCTGGTATTTGTTAGTGGTTTGCCATCCAAGTACTAAGCAGGGCCAACCCTGCTTAGCTTCCAAGATCAAACAATATCTGGTGTTTTAGGGTATTTAAGCCTTCAAGAGGGGTACAACAGGAAAAAAGAAGCAAATAAGCAAATTTAAAATATAACTTAGAAGAATCTTGCTATTTCTTTAGAAGACAAAACTGAAGGAGCATTGTATCAAAACAGCTGTACAATATAAACACCACTTTGCAAATAGGCACGGTTAGTATTAAAGTAATGGATATGGTTCAATATTGAGGTTTTTTTTGAAAATAAAAAGTTGCTATTGCTTTGTGTATGATGCACCATGATAATAAGTAGCACAACCTGTGGGAAGAAACAGCAAATTCTGCACTTGTTCTTGCTGGTCTCTTGTCCACTAGACATGAGATGACTTAAGAGAGAGAGCAATTAGGATCTTTTGTCTTCCACTCCTGCTTTGCTTTCCTGCTTGTTTGCTTGCTTCTTGCTTCTTCTGTCAGCCACCTATCCCAAAAGCATTCTGGGCAGATAACACAGTCTGGTTCAGTAAGGGTAAATCAAGTGACTGCGCTCTTGTAAAAGAAAAAGTACCAACCCAGACTGAATCCTCTGCCCCTCTTCACATCTGTTCTTTTATAAGAGAAGACATACCATAACATGATTCCCTCCCATCCTTTTCTCTTTTAGGTTAGTTTAGAAAGAATTAGACTATTTCTATCCAAGAATGTATTTCCTTAATAAATACTCTTCCTGTTGAGGAGTCTAAACGTATTTTTTATTCGGCCTGCAATTTGGTTCTTTCACACTCTCCATCCTAAGATGCTGTGACTGGAATAAAGACTCTAGCAAGTCTATAATTCCAATAATAATCACTCACCATCCATCTCCTCTAACACAACCTAAATTCACAATTCACAATAATAATGGTCAGCAAGTACACTGGGCCCTTGATATCAACTGGGGTTTGGTTCCAGGGCCCCCTTTGGATACCACAATCTGTGAATGTTCACATCCCACTAAATAAAATGGATAGTAAAACAATGCCCTTTATATAAAATGGCAAAATTAAGCTTTGCTTTTTCGAATTTATATATTTCAAAAATATTTTCAAGGGGTGGATGCTTGAATCGATGGATGAAAAATTCATGGATATGGAGGGCTGACTGTAGTTCTTCCTAAAGCTCAGTGCAATGGTGTCCCTGCACCTGATGTCACTTGTGGGGTTTCTAGGGGCAGGGTTTCCAGGGGATAGTGCACACTCCCTCACTCCATGCCGCCCAGGGCGGGGGACATGAGGCTGGCGCACAGGGGGAGGCTTGTCTGGGTGTCTCCCAGTGTGGACCGCACCACCACATCCCTCCCTAGTGACGCCACTGACTCGGTGAGAGACATATGAGTTAACCTGGAATTCAAAGATAGTTAAAAATAAAATTTCAGTAGGGCAGATCTAATTTGAGGTAAAGGTAAAGGTATTCCCCATTGACAAGGTTGTCAAGTAATGTCCACTCGTAGGGGGTGGTGCTCATCTCCATTACTAATGAGGCAGCATTGTCAGAGACTACTC
>CM034708.1:84474461-84488857 GCA_020142125.1 Phrynosoma platyrhinos | reverse complement strand
AGTGGTACCTATTTATCTACTTGCATTTGCATGCATTCAAACTGCTAGTTTGGCAGAAGCTGAGACGAGTAACAGGAGCTCACCCCATCATGCAGCACTTGGGCCTCAAACTGCCAACCTGCCGATCTTGCAATCAACAGAGTCAGTATCTTAACCACTTGAGCAAATGTATCCCTTTTAGTACAGTACATACACTTGTATACTGTACTTATATACATTGACCCATGGATAAGTTGACCCAGGTTTTTGGAGTTAATTTTTGACAAAAAAAATTAGTCTTATACATGAGTATATACAATAATTTTTTTAAATGTTTGTCCAAATAATTTTTAGCATCTCCATATTTTTAAGCCTTGTTGGATCCTGTACAAGGAGAAAGGTAATTACTTTTATTGCAATTAAACTTTTCTGATTCATTGACTGTTTTCTGATTTTCCTTTACTGAACTGCAACCAAACAGCTTTAACAAATCTTTTGCTTCCAATGGGATATTTCCCAGAAATATCCATACAGACAAAAATAGTTTAACCTTTTGGTAATATTAACTACCAAATTCCTACCCAACTATAAAACAGAAAAGCATAATGAGTTTTGCTTCACTACGGTTTCCAAAAAGTAAAGGATTTTCTACAGTACTTAGGCTGTCAGACTACAACTAGGGAGATCCAGGTTCAGACCCCTAGTCACTTGATAAGGCAGTAATAAAATCAACAAAACAAAATTTTACATCAGAGAAAGGATTTATGGGGGGGTGGGGTTCTCTCTAAGTGATTTGTGGGGAGTGGGGAAGCTAATCTATTTCATGTATACAGAGGAAATAAACATATTGTTAGATTGAAAAAGAACATTTTTGAAAATAATATGTGTTGGGACAGGTAAGAACCTGGATGTACCTCAAAAATCTTTGGTAATCATAAACACATTGTCAAAAAAAGGTGATGGACACTGTGAGTCTACATGTGGATTATCTTCAGATACCCAGGGTATGGGCAATGAAAAAATGTGTATGGTGTCTTACAAAACAAGAGCCATCTTCCAGGGGCAATCCTAACTATGGAAATAATGTTCCTGCAAAAGACAATAATGCTATGAAAGGTGGAGGGAAGCAGAAAGAAAGGAAGGCTGCATGCTAGATGGACAGACCCTATTAAAGAGGTCACAGGTATGAATTTGCAGTAATTAGAGTAGTGGAGGTTAGGGAGTCTTGGAGATGTCTCATCCACAGGGTCGCCATGAGTCAAGATCAACTCAAGGGCGGTTAACAACAAAAACCTTAAATCAAAGGGCATAAAACACAAAGGCAGTCAAGTTGTTTTGGTACCTAAGAAATACGGCACTGCCTTCCCACGTTTATGTATTACACAACAATTTGCTGCCCTTTTGTGACGAAACCAGCAGCCTGAAGCAGCTGTCTCATTCTGCCAAACAGATGAGTTGATCCTATGAGGTTGCCCTTCAGGAGTCAGATTAAACTCATGGATGGGGCAGTGGGACTGGCTCTCCTGGACCTGTTTAGCACACACATGGAAGGGAACTGAGGAGAACACAGACAGCTGTTAAACATGAATATACCATATCAGATTGCAAGGGTGACTCAAGTGTTTGAATGCAAATACAAATTTGTTCCATCCACATTAACCAATCAAATCCATGGGATAACATGCATTTTAGCCTAACCTTCTCCTTTTCTGCTAGCTTTCTCTGCATACAAAGCTTGGTAGTGATCATGGGGTTCATTTCTGTCAACCTCCACTCACTATCTGCAATATTGTCCAGACACAGGCTACCATCTCATCTCATCTTTGTGAGAAAAGGTCTTTCTGTACAGAAATTTTGGGGAGTCTGTGGCCACTCTTATACGTTCAGCCTACACTCATTTACTATAATCCTTCCATATAATCCTCCCCGTGCTCTCCGGTCCTCTGGGAGGAATTTGCTGCAGCCTCAAAAATCTAGGCTTGCGGCGACCTCCCAGAGGGCCTTTTCTGTTGTCGCCCCTAGACTCTGGAACGACCTGCCGGACGAGATCCGTCAGTTGACATCATTACACAGCTTTAAAAAAGCTGTCAAGACGGATCTTTTCCAGCAGGCCTTTCCAAACTAAACACCCCGGCCTTGGGTTCCTTGACTCCTGCGTTCCTCTCATGGCCCCATCGGTTGTTGATGGATGAGGAACGCAGTAGAGGTTGATGAGGATATTGTAATTTGTTTTAATGTTTAAATGTTATATGTTTTTACTGTTATGTTTAATTTTATCTTATTGCTATTTTAACTACGTATTATTTAATACTGTTTTAAGGGGGTGGGTTGGTTTTTCTTCTTGAGATATGTTACACGGGTTTTATTGTAAGCCGCTTGGATAAGCGGGATATAAATAATAATAATAATAATAATAATAATAATAATAATAATAATAATATCCTTCCACTCCCACTGCCACCATAAAACACTTAGGCAGTTGGTCTACATATAGGATAAAATAAAGAGATTTTAATATACATGTATCTATTGTTATCCTGAGAACCAGTTTGGTGTGGTCATTAGACTTCTGGACTAGGACTTTGCAGAACAGTGTTCAAATCCCTGCTCGGTCATGTGCTAACACTCCCTGCACACCCTGCATTGTATTTTGGAGTCCCCACATTACATATCTCATATCTGAAAATACCATGTTTTTGAGAAGTTCATGACCTTTCAGGAACACTAGGTCAGATTCCCAGGAAAAAAGGAGTGTGTCTTGAGGCATGTGCACATCCAGGTAATGGGACAATCAAATCTAGATGGGTGAATTAAGTGCTCCTTCCTTTTCCCATGTCATCTTCATTTCCTCTTGCACCTTGGGACAAAGGATCTCCTTGTACACAAACCAGTAAGCCAATCTCCTTGCCTCCCCCTTGTGTTCCAGCCAAATGCCCCTGTCCATCCATCCTGGGTATCCTGATCCAATAACTGATTTTGTCACACTAAAAATTAACCAGACATTAACCAGTCTAGAATCTCATCGTCAATTCCTGGGGAAGGATATCCAGCCTTTGTTACCTGATAGCCCACCACCTGCAGCTAGGTTTAGGTATATGTATGGGTCCCAGAAACCAAGGGGAGAAGCACGGTGACTGGACGGCCTGCTCTGAAAGCTGGCCACTACCACGGTCCCAAATGGGCTGCCAGAAAGGAGCAGTTTTTTGCTGTCCCTTTTGCCAGCAGCCTAAGGCTGCCTTAGGCAGCCTTAGAGTGGCTTCTGGCCACGTCATGGGTTTCCGTCATCTACACACCATGGCCCCGAAGCAGCGGAAGCCACACTTTTTGGCCTGTCTATTTCGGGACCCAGTCTCTATGCACACAGCCAGCATATAGTTCTGCACACTGTGTATGTCTTCCTCTTCATCCATCTGGTACAAACTCTTCTCAGACTTGCCTTTTTCAGTTATTACAGTTCTGGTC
Organism: Phrynosoma platyrhinos; assembly: GCA_020142125.1. Classification (NCBI taxonomy): domain Eukaryota; kingdom Metazoa; phylum Chordata; class Lepidosauria; order Squamata; family Phrynosomatidae; genus Phrynosoma; species Phrynosoma platyrhinos. The sequence continues at coordinate 84,485,416 of CM034708.1, read as the reverse complement.
CCAGTACCTGGTGCCTCATTCCATCCTTGGTCCTTTTCTTTCTTTCTGAGCTCTTCTACTGCCAAGACTTCTCTTGAGATTTTTACACCTCATTTTTCAACTGTCTACTCCCTCCTGAGCCTCTAAACAACCCCCTTTATGCTTGTTTTCCTTACTAATATAATAAAAGTTTTGAGGTAATAAAATAGTGTGACTTTTGTCCCTGCCTGCACACTTCTCAATGGTCAGCTATACCAGAATGTTGACTATGGATCAATCAGTGGGGCACAATTTAAATCCTCTATACCCTCATAAATACTCAACCTGGAGTTGGCATGATAACCACTGGCAATCAGTTAAACCCAGTAACAGATGAAATGGGCACCTGCCTTTCTAAAAAATATCTTCTAGGAAAAAATCTCAGTTCAAAAATGCCCTCTTTCTTTCCTGCAGTTTTTTAACTACTATGGCCTATTATACATATACAGTGGGTCCTCAGTATCTGCTGGGATTTGGTTCCAGGACCCCTTGTGGATACCAAAATCCTGGGGTGCTCAAGTCCCATTATATAAAATAGTGTAATGAAATAGTGTGCCCTATATAAAACAGCAAAATCAAGGTTTGCTTTCTGGATTTTTTTTTTTTAAAAATTGGTGAATATTTTTGAGTCATGGTTGGTTGGATACAGAATCCGTGGATACAGAAGGCCGGCTGTAAACATTAACACATCTACCATACCAGGCTATTTCTGCACATAGCCTAATAGAAAGATTTGACTTTTACCAAATATTTTATTTACCAATATTAACTGTTCTCTGAGAAGTAAAATAAACCCTAGAGGTTTCTTGACAGTGAGCTCAGAAAACTACAACACGAACATATCTCCCTTTTCTTACATTTCTTTTCAAGGGTGTTTTTCAAATTCTATCCACCAGGTGGCATCAAGCTTTATATTTCTACGAAGCCTATTGTATTTCATTGTTAAAACTTGTTCATAAACCAATGTATGCCATTGTTTTCTTCCAGATAATACAGATTACATAAAAAGTAATAACTTCTAGATTGAAATTTTCATGATTCAATATATAATAAATTACTGGAAATTATTATTAATGAATTTCTGTACAGAAAAACCCACTTTCCTACATGCAGAGAGATATAATGGGAGCCTTGTGTGTCTTTCATTTGTAATCCAGCATCAAAGATCCCACATTTTAAATCAGTTTCCAAAACGGCAGCTGTGGTTAACTTGTATAATTGCCTTGTTCCATCTTAAAAACTAATTCCCAGATTGATAGATGGACTCTCCCAATGTCCCATAACTGTGGTTGCTCTACACATCCCACAATGCCTCATTTTAATGAGGGTTATTTTTAAGACTGATTTTAGTAAATTGGCTGTATTTTATGATGTTTTCTGTTTTAATCGGGGATTATGGAATTATGTTTAATTAATCTCATTGTGATATTTTATGATTGTTATCTGCCTCGATCCTTCGGGGAGAGGCAGGCTATAAATAAATATAATAATAATAATAATAATAATAATAATAATAATAATAATAATAATAATAATAATAATAATAATAATAATGGTTGCAAAATAAGCTTTGTCCTGTTTTCATATCCTGTTTATTTCAAATGTTAAGTACATGTTCAGATCATCCTCAGCTTGACTTCAATGAACCAAAAATAGTGAATGAATACAGAGCGTGGATGCAGTTAGTTACTAATAACTAGTTACTTCTAAGTAATTCCTGTTTCCCAACCATTAAGGCATACCTATGTTACATTTCAATTATCACTTAATGAGAGATAACACTAATCCTCTTGCAGTCTAATTGCAAGGGGGGGATTGAGAGACTGAAGTTATTGGGGTGAAATCTCACTAAATCCTCACTAAAAAATAGTTCAAGGATCAGATGCTGGCCTTGTCCTCTGTTGGGGGTGCTGAGACAAATAGGAGGAGAGTATATGTGGGTTTAGTTCTGTGATCTCCTCTATACTTCGGTTTAGTTCTGCGATCTCCTCTTGTACATGATCTTTCCTTCCTCACAAAGCACCCAATCTTCTTCAACTAATAACAGCATGACATGCAGAAGATATACAGATTAGATCCCTGGTAACTGAGCTTCCAGGTACATGGAGATTCTAACTGTGCTTGCAGAGTTTTAAACTAACAAAAAGGTAATTTTTTTTTTAGTAAACATCAAGAGATAAAAATCATAATAGCTAAAGACAACTTAGGCAACAACCCAGAGGGTGAATATAATTCTGGATACTCTGGCTTTGCCGCCATAGAAACTTTGTTGGGCTGCCCTTAAAAGAAAATTATGAGGCTAAGAATCTGCATTCACACACTAACATCATACTGGAAAGTTCACTGGAATGAATTATTTTTTATCTACATCCCATGAGAAAGTGTCATTTTCCCCAAAAAGATGTTGACTTTTACTTTAAGACCCTTGGACAATGAGATCTGGAAGCTGTGATCTGCTATTAGTTGCAGATTTGGAATTAGCCAGTTTTCAGACTTCACACAAGAAGGTACCTATTACGTCTTTGTGCAAACATAGTTTTCTGTTCCTCAATTCTCCATCTTGCTTGGGTACAACTCTGTATTCCTCACAAACCAAAAGGGTCAATGACTTAAACAGAGCACCCAAACAACTCTGTGGATGAACATCCCTTTGCTGATCCAGATGCCTCGATTCCCTGGGATCCAGCATAAGGACACTGGCAGGACTTTTCACTATGCTAGGATTATGTTGGATCTTGTCAAAAAGATAAGTGAGAAGGAAAAATAGCGTTGAAACATTTGTAGTGTAGCAATACTACTTCATGGCCTTTCAAAACAAGATATGATAAAGTTAAATTTATAAAGGAAAAGTCCTTTGGAGAAGAATTGCTACAGGGAAAAACTGTGATTCTTGCAAGTAAACTTGTTATCATCATCGTCTTCATCATCTGATCTGTTCAACTAATCAAAGGCCACTGTTGCTGAACAAATAAAAGTGATGCCAAGATGTAATTGGTGTGATGAATTGATGAATGAACTAAAACTTTCTCACCTGACACACCCATTTACAGTAACATGTCAATACATCAGAACAAGCCCCTCTTTCACATCTCTGATGATTCACTCCAACACTGAGTTTAATTACATCTGATAAAAAAAATGTTTTTTTGTTTATAAAATGTTCACTTATTGTTCACTGGTATTTTGCCTAGCAGCTCTGATCAAGGACTGTTCAAAGTCACAAAGTCTGTTTTTAATCTTAAACTTTCTTCATGCTTTTGTGACTAGATCCTCTGATTTTTACTTTTTGTTCAGAACTGCAGCTTAATCACCATCTATCTTGCCAAAATGGGAATTACTAGTTGAATATTGTTTTTATTCTTTCCTCCTCCTTCTACACAAACCAGAGGGTTAGACGAAGAGGTAGTAACCAAAATAAAACAAGGAATAAGGTTATACTTTTAAAAGAATACAAAGGCAGAAACACCAACACATGTAATCTGGGATGCAAGCAAAGCTGTGATAAGGAGCCAGTTAATACAACAAGAAATCAGAAAGAGGATAGTAAAAATAGAAAAAGAGAAGGCTTTGATGGACAAATTAGAAAGCAAAGAACTTAAAAGCCAACCAAAAGATAAAAAGATGTATCAAGAAATATAAATAATAAAGAATCAAATAAACCAAAATACAAAGCAAGAAGTAACAAATAAAATCAAATACGTAAGAAATTATTATTTTGAAAATGAGAATAAAGTAGGAAGATGGCTGGCCCATAAACTGAAGAAAGAATAAGGATAAAGAATATACACAGCAAGACAAAATAAAATAAATAGTTACAGAATATTTTCGTAAATTATTTTCAACAGAGGAAACAACACAAGAAAGATGAGTAAAAATGAGAGAATTTCTAAGAACAAATCTTCAATTTAATAATAAACAAAAAGAAGATCTAAATGCCCCAATCACTATGGTGGAAATAGATAAGACTATACAACAAGCCTTAACAAGGAACTGGGAATGGACAGACTGACAGCAAAGTATTATAAAACTTTCAAAGAGGAGCTATTGTTCCTGTTATATAAGACAATTCAAGAAATAGATTATGGTAAATTTCTGGAAACATGGGGTCAATCACTTACCACAATGCTACCAAAAGAGGAAAAAGACTGAACAAATAAGCAATTACCATCCAATTTCTTTATTAAACCTGGATTATAAGATATACACATCCATATTAGCAGAGACTAGCACTATCATCCTGGGTGCATGAAAATCAAACAGGCTTTCTTCCAGGGAGACATTTAAAAAATAACATCAGAACAATGATGGACGCATTAGAATTCTATGAAACCCATAAAGAATGCAAACTAGGAATGATATTCCTAGACTTAAAAAAGGTATTAGATAATATCAATTGGGACTTTATGGAAATAGTGACTGAAGAAAGCAGAATAAGAGGAAGATTTATGAACTGGATTAACAATATACAGTATACAAAAAATAAAATATGCAAATAATTATAAAGGGGGGGGAAGCTGTACCATTAATAAGGGAACGCACCAGGGATGTCCTTTGTCCTTTGCTATTTATCATGGTGATGGAAGTACTAAATAAGAAAATAAGAAATGACAAACTAATACAAGGACTGGAAATTTACAATTATACTTATAAACTCTGCACATTCACAGATGATTTAGTGATCTTTTTTGAGAATCCAACAAAAAATATTACAAGATTGTACTAGAACAATTTGGCATGCTAGTGGGATTTAAAGTTAACAGAAGTAAAAGTGGTATATTAATTAAAAAAGAATTTAAAAAGAAAACAGAATTTCAAATAATATATAAAGATAAGTACTTAGGAATAACACTCATGAAAAATAACTCAGATATATATAAGAATAATTATGTTCCAACCTGGAAATGTATTTTAAAAGATCTAGAAAAATGGGATAAACAACAACTATCACTATTGGGTAGAACCACCACTAAACACATGAAAGTATTACTCAAATTATTATATATGTTTCAGACAATTCCCATCTTACTAAATAAACAACCATTCAAAATCTGGAAGAAAGATTTATCCAATTTTATATGGCAGGGAAAGAAGGCAAGAATAAAACTATCAGCAATGCAAGATCAAAAGGAGAAGGATGGATTAGGGCTCCCAAATTTAGAAATTTATTATAATGCAAGTGCCCTAACATGGATAAAATAATGGATAACATTAAAAAATAAAAAAATTACTGAAATTGGAAAGTGGTTCTCATTAATCGTTATGTTAGGTTGTGTAGGATGGATGAAGCTATGTTTGAGAGGATGTTTATGTTCTGTTCATATGGGTAGCTGTATTTGTGTTTCTGTTTTAATTGTGTGTAGTTCCTTACTGTTTTTGTGTTGTTTTTGTTTTTAATTAATAAAATATTAAAATTAAAAAAATAATTTAAAAAAGTTTCTGAAACATGTTGACCTGCTTTTGTGATACAAGAACCTATCCCAATTCATTCTATGTGACCTCTCATACAAAATTTTCTGTTAAAGAGGTAACACATCTACTTCACTAACTGAGGTATACCTGTAATGTATACTGTTGTATCCATTTTTTTTATAACAGCATTTATTATTACTTTTTCTTGCTATTTTAGTGGTGAGCTTCAATGCATTTTGCAGCCCGCTCCCCAAATTTTTAGGCCATTTTCTTTTAAATTTGTTTTTCAAAAGGGGATTTGCAAAGTAATGAAATCTTTAGGAGTAACAATATTGTACTGGGGGGGGGACATAAAAAATATAACGAATGATTTGCTTACGTATTTCTTTCTTATGAGCTATGTTAACAAATTACTTTCCAAAAGAGGTTCTAAGCTCAGCTAAAGGGAAAGTTCCAAGGTTCCACATGGATCGAACAGCTGATTTTGTTTATCTTCTTCAGTGTCAATATGTCTACATATAATAAGGATCAATCTAAAGGCCTCAAGAAAGAATAAGACAGTTGTCTCTTCTGATTTGTGGGGGATCTGTTCTGGACCCACACACCCTGCAAATTGGAAATATCGCAAATATTCAAGTCCCCATTCTTTTTAATGGCTGTGTACTCCTGCACACAATGACCATGGACTCCAATTCTGTGAATGGGGAGGGATGACTGTAAAGTAATGTTGCTGTTGTGTGCCTTCAAGTAGTTTCTGACTTATGCCGAACCTATCACAGGGTTTTCTTGGCAAGATTTTTCAGAGGCCGTTTGCTGTTGCCTTTCTCTGAGGTTGAGAGAGTATGACTTGCCCAAGCTCACCCAGTGAGTTTCCATGGCTGAGCAGGGATTTGAACCCTGGTCTCTAGAGTCATAGCCCAAATGTTCAAACCACATCACATTCTCATAATAAAGTAATACAGAGTAATAAAGGCATTCCTCCTATCTGGCAAGGTGCTCTGTCTGAGAGAGAATGGGTTTTGTTAGCTACTTTGAAGCATACAGCCAATGGTGACGAATGACAGGAAATTCAGCAACATGTGGAAGACTGTACAATTTCCACCTCTAACCAGAATCTAGTCAGAGGTCATCTGTCATTGCTACTGGTCATAGCTAAGCAAGATTCTTTCCCTTGTTGTTTTTAATGAAGTCCTATATCCTATATATGAAAACCAGACTAGGAAGCAAAGGTTACACATTTCAGGTAGATGTTTTTGTATGGATTTTTAATGGGCAGAATCTCCCTTGAAACATGTACTGGACGTCAGGTAAGCTAGTAAGATTATTCTTGAAATAGTTGATGGATTCTGCCTCACCCCACCGGCTTTAGTCTTCGGTCTTCAATAACTTCAAGTCTTCAAGGAATATCATCATCTGAAGATTGGCTTCATTCTGTGTTTTCTTGCCTCAGAGACCTCCAAAAAGAGCACTGTGTGAATACTTATTATTTACTTTAGTGCCTTACAGGTTGATTGGCTGAATAAGCCTTAAACCTACATACCCACCAACATTTCACAGATGAAAAGTGAGATACATAAAGACAAGCAACATCAGAGGGTGGCCAAGGTGGCAAAAGATATTAATAAGGAACAACACGTAAACCAGAAGAGGCTACAGCAGTTTGCTTTTGCCTGAGCCTAGTGAGGAGGGCATACGTAATTGAGTGCAAATCTATTCTGCACTTGGAACTCAGTTTGCATCAACTGAAATAAGCCAAGGGAAAAGAGATGGGGTAGGAAGAAGAGAGAGAAACTGGGATATTTTAGAAGCAGTCAAAAGAGCAGGATGACAGAAGATTAACTGGGAGTGTCCCTAAGAAATTGAAATGGTTTGAAGGTATGAAACTACTGTCCCCAAAACCTGTAACTTGAAAATATATTTGAATATTTTCATTTTAAAAATGCCAAAAAGAGTGAGTCAACTAGGGCAATTTGCCCCTTTTCAGTTCTATTCCAAAAGAAACTGAATGGAAACCTCTTCTTCCTTAAGAAGAAGGCTGATTGCTTTGGAACTTAATTAAGGAAGGCAGTGTTCTTCATCAATTGTCTGTAGATTGATATTGTGGGAGACAGTCTAAAGCTCTGCATCGCAAGCATGAGGTTCCTACAATGCAATTATACTAACTGGCCAACCCTGAATAATGAGATATTTGTTAATTAATAATAAATAATACTCTGCAGTGCCTTCCTCATTTTGACAGCCTATTTTGACTTACTCTTTCTCACTCTTTCACACACAAACACACTATCCAAACTGAGTCAGTATATTTCTGAAGATATATATTTAAAATATTTATACTGTAGTTGAACAAAAATACATAACTGATTGACAAATTTTTTTCTGTTCATTGGATTGTGGCAACAGTTAATATGATTTATTTAATATGATTTATTTATATACCGCCCCTGTGGCTAGCCAATCTAGGCGGTGTACAGCAATAATAAAATACAAACAGCAATAATAAAATACAAACAATACAAACAATATCATTCCCTCCTCCCCCCTTAAAAATATATTAAATCAAATACAATTTAAACAGGTACAATAAACAAAGATTATTCAATAACAATTTAAAAATACAATACATAACAACAGAAACTAACAGACACTCAGTGCTAATTTCTATATTACAAAGTACCAGCGCGTTGCGCCGCTGATGACGTCTCCGGTGCCGGGTGAGAGAGTTTGGAGGACCCTGCAGGGCAGATGGTAAGAGTCTCTCTCTCCCGCGCTGCGCCGCTGCTGAGGAGGCTCAAGGGGCCTGTTTTTCCCAATTCTGATTTATTCAACAGCCTCAGTGATTAATCCATAGTGTGAAACAACTGTCATTCCCCTAAAACTGAGTTGAGAAAAATTCCCAGTTGTCTGTCAAATCTATTTGATATAAACCGATCAGGCGCTGCCAACAACATGCTGAGCTTTTCCGAAACAATCTGTCATTACAAAAAAAAAAAGTTGATTCACCTTGAAGTTGAAGAAAAAGACTAGGGTGGACGAAGTTGTGTTTCAAGTGATTTAAGTACATAGATGCAGGGGGAAGATTAGCAACAGTGTCAAGGAAAAGCAGGATGCTTGTTGATGGGAATCTAGAACCTCAGCGAAAACATTTAAGCTTTGCTGATCGCAGCTTTCAAACATAATTACTTGATTCGCCTCTAGTATCGAGGTGCTAACAGCTGAACTCCAGATCTGAACTGCCAGGATTACTTCAGCTTTATTGGATAAGCTCTCTCTACCTTTAATCACCAGATATAGTTTCATGAAGCATGCAGACAGGAATACAGGTTCACCTCCTCCCCACAATTTATCCTTAAGATCATTTCTCAATACAGGAATGAAAAGCCAACATACACAAGCTGGAAAAGCCACATGTACAATCGTTTGTTACTTACATCTGCTAGTTGCTCCTCTGCATTTCAACCTTAGCTGATCTGCTATCAGCATCCTTTAAGTATGCTGTGCACATGGTCTAACAGCTTCATGTTCACTTGCACTCTCCGTCTCTATAAAGCCTCCAGATCATTGTGATGGCTTGACCGGGGAAGCAGTGGATGCGGGGTAGGAATCCTACTGTGATGTATATGACATTTATTTAGTCTAACAAACAAGGAATAGGATTTGGGGTTGAATTAAGAAGTGCCATCTGACGGTTACCAGATTTCAGAGTGGAAATACCACATGATGCCCATATAAATGACTACCTTCCCCCAATATGCTAGAAAACAAGACAGCTGTAAAGGAATTACAGCAGTGTGTGCATGCAACACATTTTCTACTGAACCAATTCCAGATTGCCAGACACTCAAGTATTTCCTGATACTGTTCAAAATGACAAGCTTTTGAGGCCTCACAGCCTACAGGCATCAATCACATCACAATTTAATCAGCTTATCTGCAGACCAAAGCCAAAACCCTCCTCCCATCTCTAAAAAATGCACTGAAATGTACTGTTCTTGGATATTTTTACAAACATGAAAGCAAAAAGGGGAAAGTTCAGTAAAATTTATTGCAAAGATTCACCCTTTGAAGGCAAAAAAAAAGCGCTTATTGAAAATCCTAACCTTCAACTCCTCAAAGGTATACTGCAGCAATGCTAGGAATTGATTTAGTGAAAGGTTCCTATTAGGGAAAGTGCTGCTGCTGTTCTCCTGAGGAAGTTCCTCCCTCTTTCTGCAATCAATACTTCAAGCAAAGCCAAAAATCATGTCAGCCAAAATGAGCAGGGAAATGGCTTTTATTTTAAACACCCCTCTGGGACAGAAGTTAAATTTAATTTAAAGACTGACCAGAAAATGACTATTATCCTAAAAATTAACACTGGGAATCTTCACTTGCATATTAAAATCCTGCACAGTTTTGCAGTATTTGCTGAAAGCATCTCAAACTGAAGGAAGAATAATATTACCAAGAAATTTAGCATACTTCAGATTGCCCATTATCACAAACTATCATTAACCAAATTTCCACATAACAATGCTATTGTAACTGCAGCACTTCCAGGTAGAAATCATTCCTGGTTACCTAAATGTAAATATTGCTAAAAGTGGTGAAATCCATACAGATGAGATCATGTAATCTAATCTACACCACTTTCAGAACATGTGTGTTAAATGGATTTTCCACAGATTTCTAGATTTTCTGTAACTTATAAAAAGTCATATTAGATCACATCATCTATGACATTCTATAGGTGCCAACTCCCATCAGCCTTTGTCAAAAGTAGTTAATCAGCATCTGGAGGGCTACAAGTTCTCCAGCCTTGTAGAAGAGAAGAGAGGACTACTCCAGGGGTAGGCAACCTTTCCCCTTTAAGGGCTGAGGGACTTCAGCTCCCAGAAGCCTCAGCCATGTTGGCCAATAGTCCCATGTTGGCCAATAGCTCCTGGGATTCTGGGAGCTGAAGTCCCTCAGCATTTAAAGGGGAAAGGTTGCCTACCCCTGGACTACATGTTGTTCACTAACATGGAACCTCTTCTTGTTATTGTTACATACCTTCAAGCCAACTTCAATTTATGGCAACCCTATCCTTTGTATCTTACTTTCTACTTCACCTTGTCAGGTAGTCTATACTACTAAGCTGTCCTGTATCTTGGCTTTTCCAAATGCCCACTGCCATGTACCACCCCAAGGTAATCAGTTCTGCACTCACAACAGCTACACTTGCTGCATTATTTCTTGTTACCGAGTTTCCTTTCCAAAAGGCTTTTTGCCCTCTACATGGTGCTCTTTATTCTGTTGGCTTCATTATTTTAAAAAGCTATAGTAAAACCTGAGGCCAATTCACAATCATATTTGTTACACAAGAAGTACTACTGCCAGCTGATACACAGGTCTACCTCATAGATCCGTAACTTGTTCCAAGATGCCTCAGAAATTGTAAGTTCTAAGCGTTAATCAAGTGTGTTAATCAAGTGAGGAAATGCACTATTGAAAACAACTCCTTCAAAATTAACTGTTTCTTAGAATGGCTTTTATTATGACCCTGGCAT
>CM034708.1:84460242-84472058 GCA_020142125.1 Phrynosoma platyrhinos | reverse complement strand
CTGTTGATATAAATACACACAGATACTTCAACTAATCATTGCACTGTCTCAAAGTAATCACTCTATTACTCACCCAACCTATTCTCAAATCCAAGATATTAACTTTCACTTCCTTTGGTGTGCAAGGCAGACCAAAGTGTCAATTCAATTTAGGTATTCAATGAAAGATTCCTATTGTACAGGAATAAATAGTGTAGAACTTTTCAAAGTTCTTGAATTTTAAACATTAACTTAACAAAATATTTCTCCTAACTTGTTGTAGAAAACAACTATTCAGTCAACTGTAATATGGGTTTTGTACTCCAGTGACCATCCAACACATCTTTAAAATCTGAATTTCTACTTATACCATGGAAATATCTTTCCTCAAAATAGAAGAGATGAATGCCAAAGACCCTCTGAATCAGTTTAACATAGTTAAACTATCAGGCTTATACCTCAGATTGTGGCTGAGATGAGAATGCAACATCACCAAGTGCAGCATATGGCATGGGCATACAGAATAGTAAAAATCCGGTTAAATCATGGTCAATTGTTTGGGGGGGGGGGATCCATCAATTAAGTATACTCAACTGTATGAAAATCTCAGAGAATGAAAGATTCAAAACAATTAGAAGGAACCAACAATTTTAGAGGAAAATAAGAGCAAGCAGACCAAACTCACCAAGATAGTTAAATTCAGATTGTGTACAAATGGGAAGTTCAAATTTCAGAAATTTATAAGATACTGCAACATTGATTGTATATGTTAACTGGGCTTTATATGTCAAAAATCAGCCACATGGCCTGTCTTCGTGGGTTCCCCCCCACTTAAACCACTGACATTTCAAACAACATAATTTCCAAAAGGCTTGAAAAGCTCTTAGTGGGAAAGGGGATACAATAGATAGGACCAGTCAGTGGGCTTCTGTACATCTCAAAATAATGAGTTTTGTCCAAGCCACTGAGCAATTTACTTTCTAAATCTGCATGTGGTCCAATTCTGTTCACATGACAACTAGAGAAACACAGGTAAGACAAGGACCAAAATTGCAGTATGGAGAGGTTCTGTTTATTTTTCTAGCCAACCACACTTTCCCCTACATGACACTTCACATTATCTCCCCTCCCAACTGATTGTCTCACTCCCCTTCCCCAACAACAGTGAATGCTAACAATAGATTGTTATGAAATTTACAGAGATGAAGGAATGTACTTTTAAAAATTAGTACAACATTTAAGCTCAGCATTTGCAATCAGTATTTGTAACCTCTGCTGAAACATAAGAAAAATGACATATTGGCCTAACCTTCCAGTTTAATAAGAAATGTCTCAAATGCTTAACATTTCCCTGTCCACACTGAAATATATAAAGGAAGCACCTGTACCTGTTTCATCTGGTGAACTTGGGGAAGCACTATCCTGCGACAATGTTGTCCAACTGGAGTCTTCATCACTTGGAGCTAGGTTCTGAATCCGGTGTAGTGCACAGTCTGTCTTTGCACCAGTTTTAGGGTGATCCTTTTTTGTCTCTGGACTTGATGATACAGTTGCTACTTTCCCATCTTCGGGACTTGTTGGCTTGTTTGTTTTCTGTGGTAAGGCATCCCCATTAACAATCACCGTGGATGGTTGATCGCTGCACTGTGAGGACAGTTTCTCCTCTCCCACCACTTGGCCGTTCCCATAATTCTGATCAATATCCCTCGTGGATGTCTCAAGGTCTGCATAGTAATTTAGGAAGCTCTTGGTTCTCCGGTGTTGTGAGGGCAGGATTTCATTGCCCGAGGAATCCTGTTGGCTTGGCTCTTTCCCCTCCAACTTCTCAGAGGTTATATTTATGCCTGCAGCAGTTGTCGGAACAGTTGGGTTTTTATTGGGATCCTGCTGCCCCTGCTCTGCTGCCTTCCTCAGCTGGTTCTCTCCATTTTTTACCAGCTTGATATTGGAGGAATTGTTGCCCAGGAGAGGCTGTGCTGCAGGATCTGAAAGTCCCATTGCCGTCTGAATGTTAGTCAATGCATATTTTTTCCGACACTTTGGAGGGGTGCTATTCTTGACTTCTGTGTGCTTGATTTCAGCATTTAGGAGTTCGTTGTGGGACGAGCGCAGGTGAAGGGTGTTGGGTGGAGTGACAGGACCGTTCCGATTCACAATGTCAGTTGTACTGTTGCTTGCCATAAACCCTGCCAAGGTTTCCACACCAGAGTCAACTAGGGGAAAAGCAGAAATGTTCATAAGATAACTCTTTGTATTATTATCAGCTGGAGCATACATATACCCACTGGTCAAAGAAGCACCAGCAGCACCAGAAGGTCTGCACATAACTAGAGGGGGACTATGGGTTTTAAAACAATTATTCATATATTTCTTCTTCATGGTACCTGTGTTTAACCAGGTATGTTAATCTGGTAATTTTCCAGCAGTCTATATAACAAAATTGTGGAGAAATGGAAAAGTTAACACATTCTGCAGTGGTAGAGGACACAACAAAATATCTAGAACCTTTTAAAAAGAAGTACTACTTTTCACATAGCCAATGTTGCAAGAGAGCAACACCAAAAAGATGAACAAGTGTGAACAACCTACAGAGAATTTCCTTTGGCCTATACTAGCCTTTTTTTGAAAACAAAATGACCAGAGTGGGAAGTCCAATTACTTCTTAGTTTGGAACAAGGCCTCTACAACAGCAGCAATAGCATTTATATTTCTATTCCGCTTTATAGTGAACTAAGCACTCTCTAAGCGGTTTAGAATGTGTAAGCCAATTGCCCCCAACAAGCTGGGTACTCATTTTACCGACCTACAAAAGGATGGAAGGCTGAGTCAACCTGAAGCCCTGGGATCAAACTCACAATATTGTAGTTGCAGTACCAGCATTTAACCACTGCACCATCAGGGCTCCATCTACAGATCTGAAAAGAGATGAAAATGCCTCGAAATGTGACAAAAGCCCATAGCAAGCCCAAATGGGGGCAAAAAGTCCTTTTAATTTCAGCCCCTGAAATATGGAGGGGTGTCACAGGGACCATTAGTGGGGAATGCAGCCCCCCAGGCTGCCCCTGTAGGAGGCAAAATGACGCTCAGCCTCTGGCAGTTGCCCATCCCAGTCTAGGTCTATGCAGTATGACCACAAGTACAGTTCAAGGGGCTACCTAGTCTACAGTCTTAACTCCACCAGCATCCTGCTTTCAGTAGGGGCCAACTAGACATTTCTGGGGAACAGTGCACTGTTTGTTCCCAGCTACTAATATTTGAACTATATTGCAATTGAAGGAATAGTTAGAAGGTTGGGGACTTTAGTTTTTGGACTCCTCTCACCAGCACAGCCATTGGCCATGCTGGCTGGGAATGTCAGAGAGACAGCTTTTCCAGGATTTGCCCTTGAACATAGGAAGTTACTTTTATGTGTTGTGTAGTTGCTGTACTTGCGGTCATGCTGCACATTAGCTGTGTAACAGTTAATAACAAATTCATTCCTCCCAGGTTTGCCTAATCCCTGGGGCAGCAGTGAGGAACACTTCTTTCTGCTTTAAGGCTCTGTCCCTGGGTGACATTTTGACACTTCAGGTACAAAAATAAAGGCAACCACTGAAATGATCATTAGGATAGGCATTTTACAGAGGGTCCAGATACCAGAGGGAAATAATGTTATTTAATTATATATTTTTATGTATTAAATTTAATTAATTTTTATTTTATTATTTTATTTTATTGCTGGTCCCCACATGGAAGTGAACAAGGACAGAAGCAACATCTAATACAAAATGCAGGCCTATGACTCTACCATTCTCACCTTTCTTTTTTCTGTATGACTTTTTAACATATTTTCCAGATAGAAAAGCCAGGAGCTTCAAAAGCTTGCATGATGTATTTTGAGCAATAGAGGTACAGCTCTTTTGTATGTGTATGCACTATTCTTTTCCATACTCTGAACAATTTCCAATTTTGTTCCAGGAACTCAACTTTTTTACTGGTATTTGCCATAGGATATGTAAAGTCTGAAGAAAAGATATATATCTCTCAATATATAATGGACGTGTGCCAGGAATCCAGAACCCATACACATGCATTTAAAGAAATGGCTAATTAAAACAGGGCAGCAGTAGGGGGAATACATCCTGCTGAATAGGCAGTCTGTTTCTGGTCATTTCATTCTCCAATTTCTTAGTGAAGATTTGTATGCCACAGCTTTTTCTTATGTCATAAGGTTATGCAATGTGAATAAAGAGTAGAGGAAAAAGCCAAGGAAAGGCAATACATTTTCTGATCTGGCTTACATAGTCAACAGTTTCATGGATTTGAACATAAATAAAACCCACACTAATTTATAGAAAAAGTTGTGACAGAATATTGAGTCCCTCCACACTTTGGAGACTTAAGTTCTGCATCCACCATCTAAACAAAGCACGATTTAGGCATCAAATTCATTATTAAAAAGGTAACAATATACAGATACACACAGATACTATTTACGGTAACACACGAAAGTTTCAGCTATTTCATTTTAGTCAAAACACATACCTGTCAAAGGCAGGTTTTGGGGCCAAAATTATGGATTTTGATATGCCCCTTGGATAAATTATGAAACAAAGGATCTAAAGGATAATGCAAAGGAAAATGGTGCCAAAGAGCTTAGAAAATTCCAGGAGGCACAACTGTTTTTGTTCACACTAAAGATTGGATAGATGAGAGAGTAGAGGTGGAGCTGTGCTTCCAGGACAGATTACACTCTTGCCTTTCACCAGGAGATGTTTAAGCACTTATATTGACCCATGGATAAGCAAAAGTGGTTTTGTTTAGGAAAGCTTTTAATATGTAATCATGGGATGGCTTTTATATGGGGTGTTTGTTATATCAGGTGGGTATTGTGGTTTCATTGTGGTACTCACAGTCTTGGGCCTGAAACCAGGTCTGGGAATACAACTCCCAGTCCTGGACGGAGTCACACTCTCCTCAAAGGACTGTGTTCGCAGCTTGGGGGTACTCCTAGATTCGTCGCTTCACATGACTAGTCAGGTGAATGCGACGGTCAAGAGTGCCTGCTATCAGCTTCGGCTGATACGCCAACTGCGCCCTTACCTGGATATGAGGAATCTGGAAACTGTGGAACATGCTCTGGTAACCTCATGTCTGAATTACTGTAATGCTCTCTACATGGGGCTACCCTTGTGCCTAACCCGGAAACTTCAACTGGTACAAAATATGGCAGCCAGATTAATTACAGGAACAGCTAGGAGAGAGCACATAGCACCTGTGCTCAAATCTCTCCACTGGCTGCCAATTAGCTTCCGCGCACAGTACAAGGTGTTGGTTTTAACCTTTAAAGCCCTACATGGCTTGGGTTCATCTTATCTCAGGGACCGTCTCTCCCCATATGATCCCCCCCGCACACTCCGATCCTCTGGGAGGAATCGCAGATCTCCCAGAGGGCCTTTTTGGTGTCTGCTCCCAGACTATGGAATGACCTGTCGGACGAGATCCGTCTTATTACCACTCTTGATAGCTTTACAAAACCAGTCAAGACGGATCTCTTCCGGCAGGCCTTCCCGGAATAACTTCCCGCCTCACTGGAGGTGGTTGCTCAACCGTCCCCCCTTGCTGCTATTACCTGTTGCCCCAAGTTGGTTTTATATAATATTTTATGTGTTATTTTAACTCTGCATCAGTTTAATTCAGTTTTAAGGGGTGGGAGGGTTAGGGATTGGTTGATGGAATGTTTTAATCTGTATCAGTTTTAACCTATTGTACGCTGCCCTGATTGCTGAAGCAGAGGGGCGGGTTAGAAATAAAAATTATTATTATTATTATTATTATTATTATTATTATTTTAATATTGTAATTTTACATTGTTTTTAGCTGATTTTTTAGTTGTTTTATTATACAGTCGTCACTCCAGATTTGGTTCCCGGTTTTGAATTTCTGCGGACAGGAAGCCAGGAGGTAGAAAATGGCACATGCAGGCATGGCTACACACAAGGCTGCACAACCATTAAAAACAATAGGGCTCCAATGTTTGCATTTTTTCCAATTTGCAGGGAGGTCTGGAACTGATGCCCTGCGAATCAGAAGGGAAGACTGTAATATGTTCGTTAGAATGGAGACTGGGAGAAATGAAGACTGGGAGAAAGGCGATACAAAAATCAAATAAATAAATAAATAAATAAATGCAACTCTGAGCCTGAACAGAATGTCAGAAATAATCCAGCTTGAGGCCACTTTAACTGCCCTGACTCAGTGCTAGGGAATCATGGGAACTGTAGTTTACTGTTGCACCAGAGAAGGCTCAATGTCTCAGAAAAAAATACAAGCCTCACACCTTTGTGGGTAACACATATCTATTTTATTAACTGAAGTATACCTTTACCTATCTTCTTGACTGAAGTACAGTTAATATTTTCTTTGCATATCAGTGAAAAAAAACTCATGAGCCCATAATATTATACAGCCACCCCTTAGTTCTGTGCAGGTTCCATTCTGGATCACCACCACCCCCACAGATTAAAAAAAAATGGGATCTCAAGTCTCGTACTTTTCAATGGCGGCATGTGGATGCACTGCCATTACAGGCAATGAGGATTGCTGTATGCAGATGCTTAAATCTGTGGATGGTAAACCCGCAGTAGGGGAGGGTGGGCTGTATAGGTAAACTATTTACAAAGAACATGTGTCAGTCAAGAGCATATATATGTCAACAAACAGAAAAGACACAATACTGTATTCTACTTTTCCATCTTCTTACACTGTTCTTACTTCTGATCTGCCTACAATTAAAGTTTAGGAGACCTCATGGAAACCCAAAGAATGAATAAGAGAGACAGTTCACTTACCTAAGCTTAAAACCTAGCAAGTCAAAAGTGACATCTAAAGAGTATATCCCTGTCTCCTGTGTGTTCTTATTGATCCAAATTAAACTCCTGAGGTGACGATCTCATGAACCTTTTGACAGCAACCTCATAATAAATGCCACAAAAGTATGTGCTTCAAGGAGAATAATTCTGGGTACCTTGACAGAAACACTACAGAGGCAGACAGGCCATTACTTATTCTCTCAGTCTTGCTAACAAAAAAACTAAAACAATTTAACACATCAATGATATTGTGTTAATAATGCTAATATAAGCAGGGCAAAAGTACAAATTGGCCAGATCTAGAAAAATGTCCCTTTGGATGTAGGTAGATTTATGTGCCAATTACCTATGTTGAGAATGTTGGGACTAATGGCTGGCAAAAGGCTATCTAGCTATGGAAGATATTGAGACATGCCCCATCCTTCATTTGTATAGTATTTTAGAATATTTAAAATGCTCATACATATTATCAGAGTAATTGTTAAGGCAGCCCCCCGAGAGAGGCCAGTATAGTGGGACCTCAGTATCTGCGGAGGATCCATTCCAGACCCCTCCCCCCACAAATACCAAAATCCACAGATGCTCAAGTCCCATTATCTCCAATGGCAGCAGGTGAACATAGCCACACCACCATTAGGAAAAAATGGGAGTTTAGGTAAGCCTCTGTTATCCTCAATGGCAGTGTGGCCATGTGCACACGCTGCCACTGGGGACAACGTGGGTTTGCCGTCTGCAGATGCTTGACTCTGTGGATGGCAAGTCCGTGGATATCGAGGTCCCATTGTATTATTATCCCAAATCAAATGCTGAAAAGCAGAAGCTTAAAGAAGAGCACAGAAAAAGTTAATTATTGAGGACAAATTTGGATTGGAGATACACATTTGCTCATCGCCCATATGCATGCATCAATTATTTATGTCAAGAATAGGAAACATTGTGGCTTCGGCTTCTGGGACATTAAATCCAAAACGCCTTTAAGACTGAATGTTCCCTACTACTTCTCTACTCTGTAACCTTTTATTACATATTATAATCACATTTACAGAACTTTATGAGACAAACATGAGGGTTTCCAAGTCTATTTCATCTCATAACATTAATGTGGCAAAGGGATAGAAAAGGCCTACAGAGCATTCTGGAAGAAAATGCTTAACCACTCTCCTGCCTGCTGTTTTCTCCTTTTCCAGCTCATTTGAAATTGGTTAACTGCTCACCCAAGCTCTAAAAATAAAAATAATCTCAACCAGTGAAGCAGGGGGAATACTTGGAGGATGGTCCTTTGGTGGTAGGGATGGAAAATAGTTTTGCTGCTTTCAAGATTCTTGCCAAAATTATATTTTCCCCACTTCCTGAAATTTATTGGAAGACAAACCATAGTTTGCCTCAGAAAACTGCACTTCTGCAAAGCTTGTGATACATTTTGTTCACACAAAAACATGTCTACCTTTTTGAAATGTGAAAATGCATATAATTGAAAAATATGAGCAAACACATTTTAATCAAGTGGAAGGTGTGTAAAATGCTCGCATTAGGAAAAATACATAAAAATGTGAATATAACTGAAAATGTATGGAAAGGGTATACAAATTTCTACGTGAAAAGGAAGAACAATGTATCACTATCTGATGCAAATGAAGGATGTGACAGGAATGTAAAAAGGATTTGGAGAAATGTCACAAAATGAGACAGGGTTTCCATACACCAAGTTGTAGATCATCATTTAATTGCATGTCACAGTGAAAACCAACAGAACAACTGCACTAATCTGCACATAAGAAGCACCATGCTGAATCCAACCCAGGTAGCACAGCATTCTCTACACACATTGACCAATCTGTTACATGTGGGAACCGTACAAGTGGGGCATGCATATAACAGCATGGTCCTCCTCACAAAGTCCTGCAAGTGAATATAGTCACCCCTCCGTTCTCACAGACTTGGGATCTTCGTCCCTCGCCTATCCGCAGGCAGCAAATGGAGGGGGACAAACTAGGGCAAGTGCCCCTGTGGGCGCATGCCTCCATCCAAGCGTATGAGGCTTGAATATACGCAATTTTCCATTCTTATAGAGAACGGAGGGACAACTATATTAATGAATGCTAGCAAAGAGGGAGGCCCATTACAAGACCTTTAAAGCTAGAGTCTAATGCAGGGGTAGGCAACCTTTTTGAGCCGGGGGCCTCAGACAATTGGGGGGCCGAAGCACCATAAATAAATAAATAAATAAATAAATAAATATTAAAATATTAAAATAAAAAATAAAAAATAAAAAAAATGCATGCACAATCTTTCAGCCTCAGAAAAGCCATGGCAAAACCCCTGTGGAGATTTTACCAAGAAAACCCCAAGAACAAGTAATAACACTAATCAATATCATAATTGCGGGCGGCAGCGGCGGCGGCAGGACCAGCCTGGAGCCGGTCCAAAGGTCTCATGGGGCCGCATCCGGCCCCCGGGCCTTAGGTTGCCTACCCCTGGTCTAATGTTACCTAAATGTATCACTGAGAGTTCTCGTATTCTGTAAATTGTCAGGTAGTGAAGAAGCAATTATCCCACTGGTTCATTATAGATACATTTCATATATATTTTTGGTTTGTTGACAGCCATGTTGCCCACACACTTACATAGAAATCACTATTGCCTGATTCAATTCTTAGTATAAATTAATGGAAATGGAAGTAGGAAAACTACTCTATAATCTCCTCCCCATCCAAGATATCCATGCAGAGTTAGGTGGAAATAATCAGCAACAACATAGAGATGATGGGGATTCTGACATGTTTAGTATATCTAGTTCCAATCATGGTAATGGTGGCAGGTTGATAACACATCTCAGCCAGTAAATTAAAGTATAATAATTAACACAACAACATTTTGTGCTGGAGACCAGAGTACAATTCTCCACTTGGTCATGAAAGCCAGTGACCTTGGACAAGTCACATGCTCTCAACCCAGGGAAGGCAATGGCAAACTTCTTCTGAACAAAGCTTGCCAAAAAACCCACTATGATAGATTTTCCTTAGGGTCGCCATAAGTCAGATATGACTTGAAGCCACACAACAACATGTACATTACCTTTCCTGTAAAGAAAAACATCAGTGTAAATTTAATTCCATTTTCCTAATTTTCTGCTAGCTTACAGTTGCTGTTATATTCTACAGCAAGGCTGGGAAACTGTGCCCATCCAAAAGTGTTTGGACTGTAACACAGAGATTTCGTTCCCATTGGCTATGTTGTGTAAGGCTTCTAGAATGAGGAGGCCAAAAATATCCGAAAGGCAGTCAATTGTCCACATCAGTTCTACATGTGCAGGTGGCACAGTAAAGGACAACTGTAGACAGTCACCTAGATAGTCTTATTTCTTTACATACCTACATATGCAGGAGGCTAAATACTGTTCATTTTAATCACTGCATTTCATCCCATTCATTTCAACTGGACAGATTTAAGCCCATGCACTTACATTCTTTAGACAATGAATTAGATTCACACAACTCTCTAGATGTTGGATTGAAAGTCCCAGCGGCCCTAGCCAATATAGTACTTAATGAGAAGTCCTAAGAGTTGCAGGCCAACATCTGGAACATTGCATAACTGGCTGAATCCACATCACAAAAGTAATCCAGTTTGACACCACTTTAACTACCATGCCTCAATATTATGGAATTCTGGGAAGTGTAGTTCGTTGTGGCACCAGAGATCTCTGGCAGAGAAGGCCAAATGTCTCACAAAACTACAATTTCCAGAATTCCATAGCATTAAACCATGGCAGTTAAAGTGGTGTTAACTTGGATTATTTCTACAGTGCAGATGCAGCCTGTGTCCCCTGTTAGACAATCATGACTAAGCTGTGTGCAGCAATAACATAACATGTATTTTCTGCAGGAATATAGGTAAGATTAGTCTAGCTCAGGGGACCCTGGACTTTTTGATCTAAGGGCTGTTTCGCTGGCCCCCAGATCTTCTGGGGTGCCGGAGGCGCGCATGCCCACGACTCCGGACATCATTTTGTGTACTACCCATTACCCCTTCTTCTTGGTCCATATGGGAACCAATAATACTGCAAGGCACAGTCTTCAGAATATCAGAAGGGATTATGAGGCTTTGGGTAGGAAGCTGAAAGAGCTGGACTCACAAGTTGTTATCTCATCTCTTCTCCCAGTTGAAGGGCATGGTCCAGGAAGGGAGAGGAAGATAGCAGACGTGAATAACTGGCTCCGTAGATGGTGCCGCCAAGAACGATTTGGATTCTTGGATCATGGGCTGCGGTTCAATGAGGGTGGACTTCTAGCAACAGATGGGCTGTATCTCACACCAGTTGCCAGAAGCGTTTTTGTCAATAGTCTCAAACATTTGATCAGGAGGGCTTTAAACTGAGTCATGTTGGGGAGGAAGATAGTATCTTGGAAGGTATCTTGGAAGGCAGGACTACATCATGGGCTGGAGAAAATAGTAAAAGTGTTATAGAGGGAACAAGGCAAATGATGCAAGGGCACCTCACACAGGCAGCAAGTGGGAAGGACAAATACTCTTGGATGTCTCTACACTAATGCACAGAGCATGGGAAATAAACAAGATGAACTTAAATTCCTAGCACAACAAAGCAAATACGATAACATAGGCATCACTGAAACCTGGTGGGATGAGTCTCACGACTGGAATGTAGAAATAGAGGGGTATAACCTTTTCAAGCGAAACAGGTCAAACAGTAAAAGAGGAAGAATAGCACTATATGTCAGAGATGTTTACATCTGTGAAGAGATCCAGGACTTAAATCCTGAAAATCAGGTGGAGAGCATCTGGATAAAAAGTAAAGGGGAAGGAAACAACACAGATGTTATTTGGATTTGGATTCTTGGATTGGGAATCTACTACAGACCCCCAAATCAGACTGAGGAATTGGATGATGTCTTTCTAGAACAGATGATCACAGATGATCACACATTCAGAAAGGAGAGATGTAGTAGTGATGGGTGACTTCAACTA
>CM034708.1:84443760-84460142 GCA_020142125.1 Phrynosoma platyrhinos | reverse complement strand
GCAAACAAGATAGTAAAACGTGGACTAGACAATACAACTGTTAGGTGGGTTAGTAGCTGGTTGAGTGACCGAACCCAAAGGGTGCTCAGCAATGGCTCCCCTCCATCCTGGAGAGAAGTGAGCAGTGGGGTGCCACAGAGTTCTGTCCTGGGCCCAGTGCTATTCAACATCTTTATCAATGATTTGGATGAAGGAATAGGGGGCATGTTTCTCAATTTGCAGATGACACCAAATTAGGAGGAATAGTTAATATGCCAGAAGATAGGATGAAAATTCAAAATGACCTTAATAGATTAGAAAGCTGGGCCAAAGCTAACAAAATGAATTTCAGCATAGAGAAATGTAAGGTATTGCACTTAAGGCAAAAAAATGAAATACATAGATATAAGATGGGGGATACCTGGCTTAACAAGACTTCGTGTGAAAGGGATCTAGGAGTCCTAGTAGACCACAAGTTGAACGTGAGTCAACAGTGTGATGCTACAGCTAAAAAGGCCAATGCAAATTTTGGCTGCATTAATAGAAGTATAGTATCTAGATCAAGGGAAGTAATAGTGCCACTGTATTCTGCTTTGTTCAGGCCCCACCTGGAATACTGTGTCCAGTTCTGGGCACCACAATTCAAAAAGGATGTTGAAAAACTGGAGTGTGTCCAGAGGAGGGCAACTAAAATGGTGAAGGGTCTGGAAACCATGCCCTACGAGGAACGACTTAGGGAACTGGGTATGTTTAGCCTGGAGATGAGA
The DNA here is from genome assembly GCA_020142125.1 of Phrynosoma platyrhinos. NCBI lineage: Eukaryota > Metazoa > Chordata > Lepidosauria > Squamata > Phrynosomatidae > Phrynosoma > Phrynosoma platyrhinos. The sequence goes on along the minus strand of CM034708.1, from coordinate 84,459,396 downwards.
CAGCTAAGAGGGGATATGATAGCCCTGTTTAAATATTTGAAGGGATGTCATACTGAGGAGGGTGCTAGCTTGTTTTCTGCTGCTCCAAAGAACAATGGACGCAAGGAACAATGGATGCAAAGAAAAGAGATTCCACCTCAACATTAGGAGGAACTTCCTGACAGTGAGAGCTGTTCGACAGTGGAACACACTCCCTTAGAGTGTTTTCGAGTCTCCTTCTTTGGAGGTCTTTAAATAGAGGCTGGATGGCCATCTGTTGGGGATGGTTTGATTTTGAGTTTCTGCATGGCAGGGGGTTCGACTGGATGGCCCTTGTGGTCTCTTCCAACTCTATGATTCAATGATTCTATGTTTTCAACACTTAGCCACTTGGCTTCCACTCTCCATACAGCTTTCACAGACAGATGATGTTTTCTCCTCCTATCATTCCGAGGTCACCAACATGGCTATTTATTGAGGGTGAAGGCGGAACAGGGATGCAGTTCTTCCCTAATTTTGTTCTCAAAGGAATAAGTGAATAATTTTAGCAATTTTTCTTCCCATTGTGAAGATGCCTTTGAAAGCTATTCACAGTTCAATTCTTATTCTGCCAAAAAAAAAAAAAGTGGGGGGTTTTGTGCAGAAGACAGCATTTTCTGCACAGAAAAAAAATATTTTCCATATAAATACTGTGTTCTATGCAAAAAGAGCTGTTTTCTATGCAAAAAAGTGTAAATTTCACACAGAATATGTATCCTGAAATACAAAGATTCTCAACTGTCCAGGAGTTTCCTTGACAGAGCCTTCTGACACTCAAGAAACATGTTCTTTGATCATTTTTGAACATTTCCAAGTATTCTTTCCACTCTTAGTGCAGAAGTACCAAGACTATAGCATCTGATCAATGAGCAAACCTCAACACCTGACTGGAAGCATTTCAACTAGAGCTGGGCAATGATGCACAACCTGAATTCCCATATGGCATGTCTGAAGTTACAGATTGCACATCTTCTGAGGATTACACAATGAAACATTCTGCATGTTTGTATCCTATATCCTGTCAAAGACACATCTCAAGCCACTCCAAAATGTCACTCCTTTCTTGGCTGAGAAATACAAAAATATTAATTCTTCAAAGAAATAAACATTCTCTAAGTGTGTTGTGTCATCTATGCTAGACCATTTAAAACAGCTGCATTCCAAAAGATTAGAGAGTCATTTCTTGCCCCAGAATGGATGCATTGTAAGCTTCTGTTTCAATTCAGCATGTTAACAGCCTTGGGCTAACTAAGAAGCTCAGGCAAATCTTCACAATCTGGGAGAAGCAAAAGGCATTTCTGCATATGTGGGAGTACAACAGAAGCTGTATGGAGGGGCAGTGATAGCTAGTTCCTAGGAAAGTAAGTGGGGAAAACAATAGCAGGACCAGCAGCAACAAAAACAGGATCATCATCATCATCAGTTTGACTAGAGAAATCCTTTAAAACTGTTATTTCAAAAATTCTGTTACAAATACTATACAGTAAATGAAATAATTGCAAGGAAGAGACAGGATACCTTCGTAGCCTAGGGCACCAGCAAAAAAATAAATAAATAAATAATAAAAATGCCAGGACTTGAAGTGCAATCATCTAAAATTGGGAGGGCGGGGAGATAGGGGTTGTGAATCACAAAGAAATTTCATATACTGTCTCTTGTGAAGCTCATTTGACATACTTTAGAATACAGCAAGCCTGAAGACTTACAGGTTATCACCTAGAGAAGCCACTGAGACAGCTGTTTTTCAGATGCTTTCTCAAGAAATTAAAGGGACAGGTTGCAAACATTAAAGAGGTATTTATCTGTCTTCAGTGGAACACAGAAGCAAAACAAGGTCAACTGTAATAAGCTACCTGAACTGCTTTCCAGTAAGGAACACAAAAGTGTTTAATGGAAAGGAACAACTAAATACAAGTCTCATATTGATAAGAGATGTGTTCTTATGGGAAACATTTTAGATACGTTAATTCAACACTCCTCTACCTGTGCACAAACCATACAGATTTTCCACCCAATTAAAGATAACATGGACAAAACATTATATATATATGGGGGGGAAGCATGTTAGTCTGTTCTGTTCTAGCAAAAACATAGCAGTTTCTGACATTTTAAAGACAAAGATGACACAAGCTTTTATGACCCATAGTTCACTTTATCAGATGTATGATACTATAAGTGTTTATACGTGCATTGCTGCAGGTACATGGTTGGGGATACTGTAAACAGTGAAGTCAGAGTGGAAGTATAGAGTGTAGGTTGAATGCAGACTTAGGGGCGAAACAGAAAGGTAGGAGAAAGTGGCTTGAAGCTGCCTTTTCCAAAGCCACACTGAAACCCCACCAACTGCACCACCGGCTCCCAAGGTGGCTGGAGTGTGCATGTCATGACCACAGAGCATGACTTTAAGCTAGACCGCTGGGTACCTTTTTTTTTACCGTCCCCACCACCATCCCTGTGAACCTTCGCAAGAGTGAACTGCCATCCCATTTCATGGCCATCCCTGTGAACCTGCACATATTCGCATGTGCAGTGCTTCACTGGGACAGGGCATCAGGGCAGATATGTGTCCATGCAGATACCAGCAAGGTACAATCATACCTCCCTTCACCCCCCCCCCCCCCATTTACTCTATGCCCCTCTATGACTGGCTGTTTTGTGTATGTTGTACTCATCTCCATGAGAGGTTCCATGGTTTCTCTTTTGGGCATTGCCACCTACCACTTGTGTACAACAGCTCTGTTCCTTTTAAATGCGCTCCTGCAACGAGGCGTTTACACGGACAAGTAGGGTTAGGGTTTGGAAAGAGAGCCCCTTTAGAGCTGCACTGGCATTGGTGGATTTATACGGATATGCCAAGGTGCGCACTTTCTGAGAAGAAGCAGAAAAAAACAGCTTCTTTTTGAAGCAGTTTTTCTCCTCATAAGATGGCTAAATGGTGCTTTCTAGCCAGCTTCAAAGCGTGCCTCATCTAAATGCACCGCCTTGAAGCCAGCCTGAAATCTGCTTGTTTTGCCTGTCTGTTTTGCCCCTTAGTCATGGTCAGAAAACATGCATAACGTGTGGGGAAAGAAGCAGTTATAATTGCATAAAATCCCAACATAATAGCATGCCTTTGCTTCTCAAAGCTTTGCTCTCTCTACTTATTGACAGCAGCACTGGGTCAAAACATCTGCTGATTCTTTCAAGACTCTATTCTGTCAAACAGTGTTTTGTGAAGAGTTGAAGAAATCTGGGGATTTTTCATGCTACACAATTATAGCACCATGATTGTACTTGAATAGCCATAGCTGCATCCTGTGGAATCCAGCTGTAATTTGGTGATACACTGTATAAAAACTCTAAATTCCTCTCCCCAAACGGCAAATGTCAGGATTCCACAGGATGGAACCTTAGAAGCAGAAGGGAAATCACAGCACTATAATTGTGCAGTGTGAAAGGCTACATGGATGCTGAACTCCCACTGGATTTCAACAGGATTCAGCACTCTACTACTGAAAAGTTTAAATTCTCGCAATGTTTGATTTGTAGAGGGCAGTGGCTGCTGTTAGGAATAAACAACAACGGTCATCTAGATATGTTTGTGCTGCAAGTCCCATCGTTGCTCACCTTTAGCTAAGCTAGTCGCAGCTGATGGGACTTGTAGCCTACAAACATCTGAAGGGCCGTAACTATTCATCCTGTGTCACATAAAATAAATGAGGAAAAATGAAATAACACATGCTTCCTGAAGCACAGGTTGTCCACATGGGGTGAGATATACACACACGCATTTCACTGGCTGAAGAAAATTTCACTGGGCCTTAGACTCTCCAGATGTTACTCAACTACAGCCTGTATCACCCTTGACCATAACCTATGTTGAAGTTAAAGTACAACAACTTCTGGAAGGCAACAGGAACTCAACCCATGATCTAAAGACATCAAATGTGTGTGCACATATAAGTAAGAGCATGAGAAAGTCCAGCTCCAGCATGTGGGGACCTTTTTCTTGGTACAGAAATAATACAGGGATTGCCATGTTCCCTGCCTTACAGAAAACAGACCTTTATTGTCCAGTTAAAATCCAGTTTGAAAAAACACACGGAAAGAGAGTAGGGTCTTCTTGATTTTCATAAACTGTTAGTCTATGTGCAAGCAAACTGAGTAGATTCATAGGTCACCCAGTCAGTTTTACATACTATGGCCTCATGTATCATATTTCTATTTGTCAGTGTGTGTGTGTGTGTGCATGCACGCTTTGAAGTCGCCTATCAACTTATGGCAATGCCATTAATTTAATAGGATTTTCTTATGCAAGGAATGCTCAGAGATAGTTTTACCAGTTGCTTCCTCTGAAATGTTTTTATATAATATCTAAATATACCTTAGCATCTGAATTTTTTAAAATAAAAATCTGTATCCTCTTTTTTGGCAATGCCACTATCATAGAGGCTATGCACATCAGATTTTCTCATGTTGCCTTTCTCTTTTTCACGTGCTTTATGAAAAATATCAGTTATCTTGGTACTTTTCGAGTCATAGTGCATGTAGAGTTTCTTTATTGTTCTTAGGTTTTTCATGTTCCATAGTCACATAGGTGTGTATATATGCCTGGAGAGCTACATTACTCAATTTTTGGCCACTCTGGAAAACCACAGTATGCCATCAGGTTAACCATCTGAGGCAACTGGAAGTAATGCTGCACCATTTCCATTCTTCTGGGGGCTGTTTTAGAGAAAAAAATTCCTAGAAGGACAGCATTTTTATGTGTCTCAGAACTGCTGGGACTATTTTTTGACACACAAACCCATTTGGGGGTGAGCGGCAGCAAAGTGTCATTGAATCAGTGCATGAAAAATTTAAATGACATAAAAACCTGATGTACTCAAACCAATCTGTACATAAAAGTCACCTAAAAATTTGAGCAGCAAAAATTTGAGCAGCAAAACTGACAATTAGCGGACAGCAGACCTTTTACTTTCAGTGTTCAGTGGAAATTATTTCAATCATCATTAAATTAATAAATTATAGAAATCTGAAACTGTAATATAGATTTGTAAAATCAGTATTTATAAAGCAGTGAGTGGCAACGAGGGTTGCAACATTAAAAGCTGAACTCAACCCTGTTAAGCTAAAGCAGGGGTAGGCAACCTTTCCCCTTTAAGGGCCGAGGGACTTCAGCTCCCAGAAGCCTCAGCCATGTTGGCCAATAGTCCCATGTTGGCCAATAGCTCCTGGGATTCTGGGAGCTGAAGTCCCTCGGCCCTTAAAGGGGAAAGGTTGCCTACCCCTGAGCTACAGCATTCATCTTTGCTTTTACATGGAGAAAGGAGTAGAGAACTCACATACATACATGAATTGCTTTGACGATAGTGAGCCCCTGGGTATCGCCTGCCCATAGCGCCAGTCAGCACATTATCCCAAGTTGTCAGCTGTTTTCAAAAGGACTTGGCAGAATTGTTTTACTGGAGGAGGAGAAGGAAGAAGAAGAAGAAAAAGAAAAACAGAATACAAAGATTTAGTACAATGCCTATATTGTTTTCATTAAAATGCTAATGAGTCTCTCCATGGTTTTAGATGACGGGTTTATAAATTATTCATAGTCACACCAGCCACAGAGATGAACTATTGGGATATTGATGCAAAGCAAATTTACTGCTTGTATTTGTCCTCCACTGATAAGCATAAATAATTTCAAGGTAAACACAGTACCCTGATACCCTGGCTCACCTGGGTTTCACAACCTCAGGACATGTGGTTTCTCCAAGTAATGACCAAATTATACAACTACACCTAGCCAGCAGACCTAAATACCAAAAGGCATCAGAACCTATCTAATCTTGGACACTAAGCAGGGGCAACTCTGATTAGTACTTAGAGGGGAGACCACCAATGAATACCAGGTGGTGTAAGCTAAATTTCAGAGAAAGGAACTGGCAAAACCATCTTTCAGTATTCCTTGCCTAAGAAAACCCTATGAAATTCATGGGGTTGCCATACATCAATAGGCAAATTAAAGGCATATACACAAACACACACACTCCACACAAAAACCAGTGGTATCACCAAGCTTGGTGACACTTAGTGCAAGGGGGGCTGCTGAGGGGGGCAGTGGCAGTAGTCTGTCCCAACCCCCACTGCTTGCTTCTCTTGGTTTTGTTGCTGCCAGCTCCCTTCCCAGGGAGAGAGCCAGGCCAGAAACGAAGCCACAAGGGGTGTGCTTGCTCCTCCATCACCCTTGCTGCTGCCTCAGCTCCCTCCCACCTGGTGTGGAGGGCTGTCAAAGGAGGGGGGCAGCAGTGGCCTACTCTGCCCCGCCTTGCCCCACCCTTCTGCTGCTCACCCCTCATGGCTTTGTCACTGGCCCAGTTCCCTTCCAAGGGAGCCACAAGAGGTGAACCTGCCCCTTTGCTTCCCTTGCCACTGCCTCAGATCCCTCCTTGGTGAGGGAGCTGTGAGGCAGTGAAGCCACAGGGGACGGACTTGCCACTCTGCCGCAGGCTGTTAACCCTCCTGTGGAATGTCACCTGGTGCGGTCTGCATCCCCTGCACCCACCCAATGATACCACTAACACACACACACACACACAGCCTTCTCCACCCAATATTTCTGCCATATGGAGGGAGGCTTCACCAAACCTGAAAAAAGTTAGGGATGTACTCAGAAATCTTCTCATCCTCAACAAGAAAGGGTGGTGAAGGACCTATTAGAATGGTCCACCTTCGGAGGCTTATGGAGCCAACTGGATTCCAGAGAGCCTTGGAGGGTCTCTTGGTTGGTAAAGCTGGCGACCCTGTCGAAGCCCTGGTTAATACTTGGAACACCGATCTTACCAGAGCTATCGACACGATCACTCCTAAGCATCCATTCCAACCCGCTCCAAATCGTCATCCCTGGTTCACAGAGGAATTTAGGAATACAAAGTGGGTTGGACAATGACTAGAGCGCACCTGGCCGAAAACTCGATTCTTAGCTGATAAGACTCGTCATAGGAACTTTCTTCGTTCCTATCGAGAGGCAATGTGTGCAGCGCAGAAATCCTTCTCTTCTGCACGTATTGCGTCTGCAGAATCACATCCAGCAGAACTGCTTAGGGTGGTAAGGGGGCTGACACAGGCTCTGCCTGTGCAGAACCCTTTACTTAACCCGACAACAGTCTGTTGTGACGTTTTTAACAACTATTTCGCAGATAAAATTTCTCCGGTAAGACCCGACTTAGACGCCAGGATTATAACAGAAGTGACTGATGAGGTGTCCAGTAAACTCATTTGTGAGATTAGACTGGATAGGTTTGAGTCGGTGAGTACCAATGACATGGACAAGATCTTTGGAAAAGTGAGGAAGACGACGTGTTCCCTTGATCCCTGCCCATCTTGGCTGGTCATCCAGGGGGGTGATGCCTTGATGGCCTTTCTTAAGAGGGTCATCAATGCATCCCTTAGACTATACTGAAGCCCTCTGCCTTTAATTCCGCTAATGATTTTGTGATATATGAGCCTTTTGAATCTTTTTTCAACAATTTTTTATAAGTTATCCAATTGTAGTTTTGCCACATTTCCCTTCCCTTCTTCATGGGGGGAGAACCAAGCTGCAAATTTTGGCATTATTCTTGATTTGTATTTTCAATATAGACTGATTCAAATATAATCAAATAATCAGCTGTTTTAAATTAGATATAAAAAACCAAGGAATTGATTTGATCCCTAATGAATTTGATGAAATCTGGATGGGTGACGAGGTAAAAGGAATAGGTAAAATAGATATAAAATATTACTTAAATGGGATTTAGAGGTAGAGGAAGAGATGATAAAAGAAAATATGATATCATGGGCAAGAAACTTTGGATACACCATAGATTTGGATAATTGGGAACAAGTATGGACAACAAGATTAAAATATACAATGTCACAAAAACTTAAAGAAAATTTCTACAAAATGTTTTTTCGCTGCTATATGACCCCAGAGAAAATAACCAAAATTTACAAAGGAAATAATAATAAATGTTGGAAATGTGGAGAGGAAATTGGCACCTTATACCACTGCGTGTGGACTTGTAAAATAGTTAAAAATTACTGGAAGAAAATAAATGAAACGATTAATGAAATTTTAGGAATAAATACCAAACTACGTCCAGAAATATACCTTCCAAATATGTGGGACAAAAACACAGATACCAGAACTGGGAAACTGATGTTCTGCTTGATCTCCACAGCCTGGATAATTTTAATGCAAAAATGGAAAACTAAATCAGTGCCAAGCCTAGATGAATGGCTAGTAAAACTATACGAGGCAATAGAAATTGACATATTAACATATTACTTAAGAGACAAATGTATGGAGGAAGTATTAGATGAATGGGCCCTAATTATTAATTATCTTAGATGGAAATGGGGAAGGTTAGCAACGATTAGTTTCTAATAGAACTTAGTTAGAACACAAAATTAAAATTAGGAAGTAAAAAACATCATTAAATAAAGTCTGAGACTAACTATTAACAATTGAAAAGTTATACATTAAGTGAAAAAGAAGGGTGTAAAACAGCTTTCTCAGAAAATAAACAACAACAAACAGCTTAGGAAAACCTCAATTTATTTATATAATTTACCAGGACAACACTCACTTAAATTGTACAATGTTAATATAACAAAATAAAATTTACACAAGCAGATCATCAACAATATAAAAAGTCAAAAAGCTTCATAAAAATGGTCACAATAGAATATGTAAACAAGGAAGGAAGCCAAGTACAAAATATAATCCAATGTAGTAAGTGAGAAGTCAGTATGCTTGGGAAGATGGATGATTTGAACGTATGTAGTAGGATGTTTTACAAATAAGAAAGTAGGTGGGAAAGAAATTAGACTTGCGGAAAGACATAGTAAGAATGTTTAAGGAAGTAGATGAAGGTGTAAGTATGTAAGGTAAGAAAGTAAGTAAGGAGGGAACTGTAGATAAGAAGAATGGAAGAGTGGCTGAAGAATATATAAGAAGGTAATGGAAGAGAAGAATGATTATGATGGTATTGTGTGAGAAATAAGAAAGAAAGGATGAAAAGCAGAAAATAAATTAGAAGTGTAAGATAGATATTGGGTATGTTTCTTTTCCTAGTTAACTACTGTTTAGGTAATTTTGTGTTAGTTTGTCTTGTTTGTTTGTTTGTTAAATTGTATATGTATTTTATATGGGTATGTGATGTCTTTTGTTGTTGGAGTTGGATTGTGACAATGGATGTATCTTTAAATTGCAACAATAAAATTTATTTAAAAAAATTTTTAAAAAATCAATGCATCCCTTAGAGAAGGAATTGTTCCATCATGTCTAAAGAAGGCGGTCGTTAGACTGCTCCTGAAGAAACCTTTCCTGGACCCCCCGGACCTGAAAAATTACAGACCAGTCTCTCATTTACCATTTCTGAGCAATGTGATCGAGCAAGACGCCGCCTTTCACCTCCAAGCGATTTTAGATGAAACCGATTTTCTAGATCCATTTCAAACTGGCTTCAGACCTGGATATGGGGTGGAGACTGTACATAATGCAGTTGTGTTTTTTTTCCCCTAACTTCAGTATTATGTTGATACATAGTGAACCAAATGTGATATGTAAGTTTCTTTATTACTTGTGTATATGTAATAAGCCATACATAATTTAATTTATGATACACCTACATTTGTGGTTTGTTACTGATTCAATCAGAAGTCTTCTGTGGTTTGTGTTTGGTTGTGTAGAGTATTACTTGACATACAATTAAATAAGGTGGGAATTATGCTGTTATATCTACTGCATTGTACAGGGAAAAGATAGTACAACATAAGTAACTAATTATTGCAGTCTTTTTTTCTCCAGCCAGTACCAGGGCAACAACACAACACTGTGTTCTGTCCTTACCAGTGAAGGGCATACTCACTTTGCAATTTTCAAAGTATGGAAACAAGTTGTCCGACTTTTTAAAAAATGTTTAAATAAATAACATGTCAATAAACGGTGCAAGGTATCAGTGGTCTTCTGGCTCATGAGCCCCACAGAAGTTGCCCATCTTTATCATATACAGTGGGTCCTTGGTATCTGCTGGGTTTGGTTCCAGGAACCTGCGTGGATAACAAAATCCGTGGGTGCTCCAGTCCCATTAAATACAATGGCATAGTAAAATGTTATCACTTACATAAAATTAAGCTTTGCTTTCTGGAATTTATGTCTTTTGGGGATATTTTGCAGCCGTGGATGGTTGAATACGTGGATAAAGAATCCAAGGATAACGAGAGGTAACTGTATTTTTATCTCCCAAAGTAAACATGCAAAAGCTAGTTATTAAGGTTGCTTTAGAGAACTCTGTTCAGAAATATATGCATCACTTCTTTAGACAGAATAAAAATGTACACATTATAAACTAAGGGGGGGTTGCAGACTGCCAGAAATAGTGCAAATTGAGTCCACTTTAAGGGTTAGGATTAGGGTTAGGGAATCATGGGAACTGTATTTTATTGTGGCACCAGAGCTCTCTGACAGAGAAGGCTCAATGTCTCAGAAAAAAAAGAATTCCCATGATTCCCTAGCACTAACCCTAACCCTAAAAGTGAGTCAATCTGCACTATTTCTGGCAATCTGCAACCCCCCTAAGCCTTCTAATAAAGTTCTTAATAAAATAAGCAGAATCTTGTCTACTCTAAAGCACACAGAGTCAAGGTCTCTAGAGAAATCTATACAGCAAAATTACTATATCCTGTCAACTTCCTGGGTGGTACCTCTATGTTTGGCACATTTTCTCTGTCTTATAAAGAACAGAAGATAAAGGCCAGCATTACCATCCCTCTTCCTACAGTCATGACCTCTCCAGCTTTCCAGCTCCAATAACTGGAATAGTCAGTGGAACATAAATTTGGGAGAGAGAAGTTGAAAGATTTCTCTTCAAGGGCAACTGTGGGCCAAATCGGCAGATTAATGGTATCTAGTTCAAAGTTCTCACAACTGTTCTAAAATAAGGTCCTCCAGACATGAAATTCTCTTTAAAATATCTCACATGACTCAATATGAAAGTTAACAAAGACTAGTCCCCACCCACCCATCTACAGCAGAACAAGAGGTGCTTCTCATTAGATAACACCATACCCACCAGAGTACTATATTTTCTGGAATTTTTCCTCTCTCCTTCTAAGCTCAGTTAGATGGGGAAAGATGTTAAAACTAAACTAGAAGCAAGACCTAAATCTAATTTTAATTTCAAACTAGAGTAGATCCATGAAATCAATAGGACTTGCTTTAGTGTTGGAATGAAGTTCCATTCATTACAATGAACTGGATTTAGCCTAATGGCTCTAAGATGCACCTTATCTAGCTATGTAACTAGGGAGTGTTATAAACCATCAGTTGACTGAAGCTACTGTACAATTAACTAGTTCACTTATCTGATCAGCAGTTTTACCACTGTCCAAACTGCTCCATGACACACATATATATGTATAGCCCGCTGGAAAAAGAACAGTATAATCTAGGGTGTTTACGTCAGAGCACTTGCCTAAGTTCAGGGGTAGGCAACCTAAGGCCTCGGGGGCCCGCATGCGACCCCCCGAGGCCTTTGGACCAGCCCCAGGCTGGTCCTGCTGCCGCTGCCGCCGCCGCCCGCCATGATGATATTGATTATTGTTGTTATTACTTGTTCTTGGAGTTTTCTTGGCAAAATCTCCACATTCATATATTTTTTATTTTTATTAGAGTCTGCATGCATATTTTTTTTTTAAAAAATTGATTTGTATTTATTTATTTATTTATGGTGCTTCGCCCCCCTCCCCCCCCATTGTCTGATGGACAGCAACCCAGCCCCCGGCTCAAAAAGGTTGCCTACCCCCTGCCTAAGCTCCAAGGCAACTATGTTTGCCAGTATAGCCAAACGTTAACAGTGTAATACTACATACCCAGGAGACAACTGCCAGAAGTTGTGGGTACACTGGCCCCCATGGAATCTGGACAGCAACGAATCATTTGGCAAATCATTTCTTGTCCCCACCCCCACCCCCGGTCATAGCCAATAATGTCCACAAAGACTCTGGAAGCAGCACTATTTTGCTGCTTTCTGGGGTTTCCTTATTCTATTCTTCTGTCATGGGAAATCCATTATAATTTGCAAGTAATTTGCCATTTCATGCCCTGCATGTTAGAAATCAAAAGTCACAAATATACTTGTCCAGGTAAAAGGCAGGGACATATCAATGGTGCATATGCCTACAAAACTTCTTTTTAAGACCTACAAAGATGGATAGTCCATCACCCTTCAATACAATCTATTACACTGCTGAATAGTTCTTACAGTAAAAAAGGTCTTCCTAATGTATAGGTGAAATCTCTTTTCTTAACACTTGAATCGACTGATTCATGTTCTAGTTTCAGGAGCAGCATAAAACAAGTGGCTCCATCTTCTACATGGCATTCCCTCAGATATATCAGATATTTAAAGATAAATGTCACATCTCTTCTCCAAGCTAAACACATTCAGCTCCCTAAATAATTCCTCATCAAGTGTGGTTTTCAGACCTTTGATCATCTTGGTCACCCTTCTCTGGACGAAATTTAAAGCCACATATTTATTCTCCTACATATATAATTCCTGAAAGTCCAAAGCTTGGCTCATCTGTGAAGGACATGTGACCAGTTCGGAAATTCCTTTTCCACCTCACAATAGTGTCATAAGATGGGCAATCATTTCCACAAACTACCATTATCTCATAATGAATTTGCCAGGCACTATTACCCTTCAATCCTACAAGCCTCAATCTTCTCCATCTTACACTTTAGTCACTTCTGGCACAACCTGTATCAAGAATAAAGGACACAAAAAGCTGGTTTTCTCAACATCATGCACTTTGGGACCAATGATGACACTGACAAAATTTCATCAATATACCATAATAACTTCCAGGTGATAATTATTATTTTATGATACCCCCTCATAACAATGCTAGAAATTATGGCTGACAATTTAAGTCAAGAAAATGAAATTCCAGGAGTTAAAGTTAAAGACCAGGAATATAAATTAAAATTATATGTGGATGACATGATGATATATTTGGCAGACCCAGTACAGACTATCCAGACCAGGGGTAGGCAACCTAAGGCCCGGGGGGGGCCGGATGCGGCCCTCCGAGGCCTTTGGACCGGCCCCAAGCCAGTCCTGCCGCCGCCGCCGCCGCCACCACCCCTGCCGCCGCCACCGCCGCCCGCCATGATGATATTGATTATTGTTCTTACTTGTTCTTGGGAGTTTTCTTGGCAAAATCTCCACAGGGGTTTGCCATGGCTTTTCTGGGGCTAAGAGTGTGTGCATGCATGTTTTTTTAATGTTTTTAATTAATTTTATTTATTTATTTATTTATTTATTTATTTATTTATTTTTGGTGCTTCGGCCCCCCAATTGTCTGAGGGACAGCAACCCGGCCCCCGGCTCAAAAAGGTTGCCTACCCCTGATCCAGACCCTGATAAAAAAAATTAAGGGCCTAAGCAGGCTGCCAGAAATAGTGCACATTAAATTGAGGCACTGCCCTGACTCAGTGCTAGGGAATCATGGGAACTGTAATTTATTGTGGCACCAGAGCTCTCTGACAGAGAAGGCTCAATGTCCCAGAAAAAAATACAGTTCCCATGATTCCCTAGCACTGAGCCAGGGCAGTGCCTCAATTTAATGTGCACTATTTCTGGCAGTCTGCTTAGGCCTTAAATGACTTCAGATTAATTTCAGGTTTCCAGGTGAACAACGAGTACTAAAATACTGACTATGAATGTCACAAAGAGCAAAGTGAATAAGAAGAAGAAGAAGAAGAAGAAGAAGAAGAAGAAGAAGAAGAAGAAGAAGTTTTATTTCTAACTCACCCCTCTGATCAGCAACCAGGGCAGCGTACAACAAAGTTAAAACAGATGACAGTATAAAACAAACTTGTCCCCAATCCTAACCCTCCCCCCCTTAAAACTGAAGTAAACTAGAGTGAACAATCTGACTAAGATCTCAAACTTTAAGGTAGAGGGAAAAAAATAAAATATCTTGGTATTACAATTACGGCTAAGAATACTGAACTATTTAAAAACAATTACTCTAAATTATAGCAAAAAATTAAATCAGATCTGATTAAGTGGAAGAACATAAAACTGTCATTTATGGATAGGATCACTGCAATAAAAATGTCAGTCCTGCCAAAGATGCTTTCTTTTTCAAAATATTCCAATCTTGTCAAATGAAAAACCATTTGGTCCATGGCAAAAGAATATTGTTGATTTCATTTGGGTGGGCCGCAAACCATGAATAAAATTGAAATTACCACAGGTTGAGACCTCTAGGGGCGGACATGGAGTTCCTCGCCTGAAAATATATTATGATGCAAGCTACAGAGATCCCAGATCTATCACAATGGAAGATGAAGATGTATGACTATATAGAAAATGTCAAATTAACTTTATTACATAGGGATGCCCCAAAGGAAAAATTCAATAAAGATTGGGGCAAGATGTATAAATACCTGATGTCATCTTAATTAAGATGCATGTATATAAATATCTTTAGAAGACTATTCAATATAAAGAAAATGTTTGGATCAAGTTATCATGTAAAATTATACATTGGTAAAATGTTCTGCATTTGTTCAATCTAGAAAGAGAATTTGACTTTGATCTCAGTATATACAGAACTGATAAATATGTAAGATAGAGGTTCCCAAGGAATTAAGGAATTTAAGGAATTAAGAAAAGTAAAAAGGTATTATTTCTTGTAAGTCAGAGACTACAAAAGACAGGAAAGGAAGTAATGTGTGTAGATGAATGGTTGTTCGTTTGTCTGTTTTATTTTTTTTTAAAGAGTAGTACTATATGACTGTCAACATCGCTAATTATGTCATGTTGTTGTTGTGATTTATGTTGTAAATAAAATTTAAAAAACATCACCTCTCACCAAATTTTCACTTTGACCACATGAAACTATGTACATGTAAATATTTTTAATAGTATCATTCTAATTTTACTAGTTGTGTATGTCATAACTATTACCATGGCATTCAGTTATATCTAGGATTATGATTTATAATAACAGTAAAAAAAATTACTAAGGATTTTATATGGTATGGAATGGGTGGAGGTCAATGGGGGTGGGTGACATCATGAGTTTCTGCACTGGGTGACACCAACTCTTCTGGAAACTGTTTTTTGAGCAATAAACCATAGTTCTCACCAAAACAAAAAACCTGTGTGTATTTCTGTGCAGAATAATTTCCTAGAATGGGCAAATACTAGGTGAAAACTGCTCAAAGTTCTCACCATTGTTGTTGTTGTTGTTGTTATTATTATCATCATTTATTTATAGAGGTCAAATAAAATAAGACTAAAGCTTGCCAAGCAGCACACAATATAAAACACTAACACTACAAGATTAAATTATACTAACTAGTATAGAAGGAAGAGAGACAAACAACAGATTAACAACCAGTAATTTGGAATGCCTCCCAGAACAAAAGTCTTCAACTCAGCCTTGAAATTAGCCAAGGAAGTAATAGTCCTTAGTTGTTATCGTTCTTCCTGACCAGGTTTCCTGAGTATTGGGGAACCCATTTTTTGGCCAGGGAACAGTGAATTTTCTTCCCATTCCTTCATAGGGGACGTCAATGTATAC
>CM034708.1:84410846-84435112 GCA_020142125.1 Phrynosoma platyrhinos | reverse complement strand
TTTCCTGCTTAGAAAGTAGTCTTATACGAAGGAAAATACGGTATGTTTATTCATATATTACATCAAATGGGAGGCTGACATTCACATGTAGATGTAAAGGGGGGGTCAGTGGGAAAAGTCTGAGAACCACTGCACTACACCAAACAGGCTGTTGTCTAGTGGCAACAATGACTAAAAAGCTCCCCTACTTCCATATTAGGCTGCCAAAATACAGTTGGCCCTCCACATTTGCGGCCTTGACTTTTGCAGATTTTATCATTTGCGGTTTTGATTAATAGGTTTCTCTCTATGAATCTCTAGGTCTTCCAGTGCAACTCTGCCAGAAGTTGATCATAGAGTTGAACTGGAGGACCTGGAGATTTCTAGAGAGATGGTCAGGTAAAAAGAATAGGGTTTTTTATTAGGTGTTTTTCCACATCCATGGGGGTCTTTCACTCCTAACTCCAGCAAATGTGGAGGGACCACTGTAATACACTTGGGTTGAACCAGATGTGAACTTTTGTATGAAACTGTGAGCTTAGTTCTGGTACTGACTGCAAGAACCTCAAGTGAACTGAGGAGCACCACCTTTCTTAATACTAAGCATACTGTTTGTTAATATTTATTTAAAATATTTATATACTATTTCTAACTCATAAGAAATCACAGCACAATACAGCACTATGAAAACACAACAATATTTCAGATTACAAAGTTGCAACATAGAATACTTGAAGTACCCAAGTTAATGGCTGGGAAATGCCAGAATAAACCACCACATTTTTAATAAAAACCAAGAGGACACAATCATCAGTGCCTGACATCGTCCAGGAGGATTGACACAACCTGTTACCACCAAATGGGGCTCTGCAGAATCATGTGGCACAAGTCAGTCTCCCCATAGCTTATTTAGGACATGGGTATGCACAATGCAGTGCATGGATTGCATGTGGTCTCATAGGGCCTCCAGAGTGATCCTAGCCTCCAAACGACCCATATGAAAATGATTTTGGAGGGTGGGTGCTATGGCCTACTGAGTTCAGCTGGTGGTGGGAAGGTCCACCCATCAGAGATTGCTCATATAATTAGGGAAAGATGATATTTCAAGTAATCTGAAATTGAAGGTTTTATATCTTGATAATAATATTCTGAACCTGGATTAGAAGAAAAATGGCAGACAATATAGCTCTTCAGCACAGGTGTTATGAGAGTATGACATGGTGCTCCATTAAAAAAAAACTCAATACAGCATTTTGCACTAGCTGAACCTTCTGAACTAGCTGCAGGGCAGCATTACAGCCATTCTGTCCCAAGATATAATAGTTAACATGAATAGGCATATGTTAAACCTGTATTACTTAGGTGCTCTCAGTAATGCTTAGCATATGCCTACCCATAGGAACCACTGTTTTGCGCCTGACTAAAAGATCTCAGGATTCTTAGTACAAGGCAAACCAGGTCCTAAAGCCTATGCTCTGTCCACACTGACTGAAGAACAGGAAATGTATGAGTATGAAAGCTGGACAGTGAAGAAAATCCGCACATTTGAAGTGTAGTGCTAGAAAAGAGTTCTACAGATACCATGGACAGCTAAAAGACAAATGAAAGAGCCTTACAGCAAATCAAGCCTGAATTCTTATTAGAAGCAAAGATGACTGAGGCTGTTGTATTTTGGACATATCATAAGATGATATGACTCACTGAAAAAGACAAAAAGGTTCATCAAAGTGGAAGGCAGTAGGAAATGACAAAGACTACAACCTTGATTCAATCAAGGTTAAACAGCCCTGAGTTTGCAATACCTGAGCAGAGCAGCTGATGACTGGGGGCTCTTTGAGGTTTCTCATTCAGAGGGTTGCCATACATCAAGGGTAACTTGACAGCAAACAACAACAACACAGGCAACCTTGAAAAGCTGATTATATGAAACTAATAATGGAAAATCAACCTCATTTATTTTCATGGAGACAATACCTATTGATGACTACTAGCCACGGCTGATATGGGGAAACATTGGAAGTAGAGGATGCTCCTGCATACCATTTGAGAAGAACAGTAGGAAGAAAAGGCTATTGCTCCCACGTCCTGCTTGTGAATTTCCCAAGTAAGTTGAAAGAGCTGTGGGAAACGGGGTGCTTTGGGATGATCTAGCAGGGACACTTCCCAATGTGTTGTTTCTGAACTATATTCTGCCACATCCTGTAAAGCAGTGCTTCTCAATTATTTTCTGTCATGCCCCCCAGGAAGAAGAAAACATTTTGCGCCCCCCGCGCGACTGTAAATAATATCATTTGTATATAAAATTGTTATAAATACACCTCTGCATAACACTGTATCCTTATTAACGTATATGAGAATAAAAAAAGAAAGAAATGTGGATCAATTTACAACAAAGAATAGCTTTATTAACTGTAGCTGAAAAGATTTAAAGGGGCACAGGATTTAAAGGAGCACAATATTACCCCTTTATGGAGCCTCGCGCCCCCCCCTTGGGGGCGCGCCCCACTATTTGAGAAGTATTGCTGTAAAGGGAGGGAGCGGTCTTTTTGTTTTTTATCTAAAACACAGCTAAGAATAGAACTTCTGTTTACCAGCTTAACAAGAACACTGGTGCCACATTATACAGAGGCGTGTGATAACTGTATGGAAAGAAAGAGCATCCTCAAATGGTAGCCATACACTAGGATAGTAGAAGCACAGTGGTGTAAGTAACAGTTTAGAATGTTTTCTGCCAGTTTATTAGTCTAAGTGCATGTAAATCCCCACCACCACCAAAATTGAGTAGAGCTTTATTAATTAATTCAATCAATCCAAACACTTTTTAAATAGGAAAACTGCAAAAGCTTTTATGACCTTTTTAAGTTTTTCTGATTAGCCTGGGCAACAACTAAATTGGCAAAATAAATTATAAACCCAGTTGCCAATAAAATACTTACAATTAGCCTCTGAGCAGGGTGTCAAGAAATAATTCTGGATCAGAAACCAGATAATTTCTGGTACTTTGTGTGGTGAAAAAAATGCATGGGAAGCCAAATGCAGCACAGAACTTGAGGGATTTTTATGTTTTTCCTGATGTACTACATAGTGAATTTGACAAAGGATACAGTAAAATGTACTTTATTTACTTCTGTATTGGGAACTCAGATAAACACTGATTAGAAAAATCAGCAGAGGACTGGTATCTATATTGCAAAAGCGAAAAATGACTTCACATTTCTGTCAGTCATGCTGACAGAACGCATTTTTTTAAAATCCATACATGCCCTGAATATTATTAAGTCTACTTTACAGCAACTCAGAGAAGGCTCAGAGCACAGACATTTTATCATTATCAGCTGCCAGCAGTGCTAGGCTGAGATGTCTGGAATGTCACCAAGGGCCTGTTTGGACAATATCCTGCAATCTTCCTGAGGGAGAGATCATGTATACACCCCCAACCGTTCTTTCCTCACCTTAGATGAGAGATACAAGCAACTGAACTGGAATATCTGGTGGCTATTTTGTAGAGCATCTCTTGCCTATGAGATTATCAGGAGGACAGCAACTCTAGGTCTTTTATTGTAACAAAAAATTCATCTCTCCATACCAAATCTGAAGACTGTTTCTACAGACTGGAACAACTATGTCTTTTTAAGCATGTACAGGCAAGAAAGAAGTCTCAACCACTCAGTGATTCTCTGAGTCTTTTATATAACTATTTCTTTCAAAACCCTTTTCTCTTTGAAACCATACAGCTCGAGTACACATGGCATATATGTAGAATGCATCTGTCCAGAGGCTCCATGTCTATACAGTTGCCCCTCTGTTCTCACAGACTTGAGGTCTGCAGTTTTGAATATTCACGGAGGGACGACCTCTGTTAAAATCAATGGGGTGCACCCCTGCAGGGGCACACCCCATTCAAGCATACGGGGCTCATCGGCGAGTCTTTGTTTTCATGGGGAAGTCCAGAACGGATCCCCTACGAAAATGGAGGGCCAACTGTATTCTCCTATATTCTCTTAGTCATTCCTTTTAGATAACGGATCAACTTATTGTTTGCATCCACACAAATAAAACAAAGTTTGATAAAATCAAATGGATTTTTTTAGTAAAATACACCTCCTGAAGAACTTTTCTACCTCAGCAATGTGATGACTTTAGTATGTATGAAATTTTATTTCTAATATACTTGCTGTGCAGTGTTTTGTAAAGACTATCTGCCAAATTCATAACAACTAAACACTTGACATGATTTATTATTGTTCCACCAATCACTGCAATCAAAGGCAATGTTTCCCTGCCATTGTGGCTCACTGAGCTGGTAAACCTGTATGACAGCTGCACCGAATTAGACAGAAGTTGAACATTAGCTCCACATAAAAATGCACACAGAAAACAGGGATACTAGGACATTGGATTTTAGCTTGCTTTCTCCCTTACAGGCCTGTTTTTATTTTGTTTGGTCCCAAAAAGAGAGAAGCACTTGGGATTGTATTGCAAACATACACTGAGTAATAAAGCACACCAAAGAATTCCAGAAGAAAATGAGTCTGTACTTCATAAATTCTAGTAAAGCTTTCGATTTTGGAGATAATAAAAAAAAGATAGATGGCTCTTAAAGAAATGATGTGGCATAATATTTGACTGTTCTGATGCATAACCTGTACTCAGGACAAGAGGCTACCATCGGGACAGAATATGAAAAAACAGAATGGTTTCCAATGAGCAAGGGGTCAGCCAAGGCTGAATTTTATCACTCACAAAGGAATGAGGCATGAAAATTGGGGAAAGGAGCACCAACAATTTAAGATGTGCAGTTACACCATATTACTAGCAGAAAATAGCAAAGACTTGGTAGGACTATTGAATAAAGGAAAAAAAGAAAATGGCAGGTTTACAGTTGAACATTAAGAAAACCAAAATACAGTGAGCCCTTGATATCCACTACAGTTTGGTTTCCGGACCTCCCGTGGATAACAAAATCCATGGATGCTCAAGTCCCATTAGATACAATGGTGTAATAAAATGGTGTTCTTTATATAAAATAGTTAAATCAAGGTGTGATTTTTGGAATTTATATTTTTTGGGAATATTTTCAAGTCATGGATGGTTAAATCCATGAATAAAGAATCCATGGATATGGAAGGCTGACTGTAATGATCATAGATGATTTACATTACTTTAAAGCAGATGATAAAGACACTGAAATAATCAAAGATTTTCTATAACTTGTCTTAGTTATTAATCAGAATAGAGACTGCAGTCAAGAAATCCAAAGACTAGGACATGGAAGGGCAGCTATGAAGGAAATAGACAAGATCCTTAAGAGTAGTGTAAAGCTATATCACTGAATACCAAATACCAGGATTATCCGTGCCAACATATTTCTGATTTCCATATATTATAGAACAGAATCAACTCATTTGAAATGTGATGCTGCAGGAGAGTTCTGTGGATACCCTGACCTGCCAAAAAGACAAATAAATGGTCCAACAGAAAATCACACCTGAACTTTCCCTAGAAGCCAAGATGGTTGTTGTACTTTGTACATATCATGAGAAACCATGACTCATTATAAAACACAATGATGCCTGGTAAGGTAGAAGGCAGTATGAAAAGAGGAAGACTGCATTACAGGTGGTTAGACTCCTTCAAGAAAACCATGGTCCTTAGCTTTCAAGGTCTGAGTGGGGCTCTTGATAACAACGTATACAGTCTTTTCCTTCCACCTGCCTCCAACTTCTGAAAGTGACTGCCAGAAATAATGCAGCTTGAGGCCACTTTAACTGCCCTGGCTCAATGCTAGAGAATCATGGGAATTGTAAGTTTTTCTGAGACACTGAGCCTACTCTGTCATGGAGCTCTGGTGCCACAATAAACTACAGTTCCCATGATTCTTAGCACTGAGCCAGGACAGTTAAAGTGGCCTCAAGCTGCATTATTTCTGGCAGTCTGTAAAGGCCTATAGTGATAGTATTAGGAATATGCAGTGCAGCTTCTTCCTAATTCACTCCAGGACTATTCCCACTCAATCATTCCCAATCAATCAACTAGACTGACAATGCCAATTTTTCCTTTCATTTTTAAAATGTAAGTATTTCATCTGTGTAAGAGTCCCACTCAGCCATGGAAATCCACTGGGTGATCCTGGGCAAGTGAAACTCTTATCAGCCTAAGAGAAAGGTAGTGGTAAACCTCCACTGAATAAAGCTTTCCAAGAAAACCCTAGAGAAGGAGTCTACTTGAAGGCATATAGCAACAAACAACAAATTTCATCTGCATCTTGCCCTTACCTCCAGAAGCTGAGGTGCCCCTTTTATCCATACAATAGTCTGCTTCGGTAGAGTGGATGGGAAAAAAATCCTAACTTCACAAAACTCAGTTAATTTCCCTAACTGGGAGGTGATTTAAACCAGAACCTTCTACTCCAGAATTGAGGAGTGTGTGGTTTTCCAGATATTGTAGGACAGGGCCACCTTCATGTATGACATTACTTATGCTTGCTAGGGCTGATGGAATCTACATGTCAGTAATATTTTGAAGGCTGCACATTCCCATCAATTGTTCCAATTCAGGTCCATGAGTCTTCTTACTACACCACAATGATTTCATGCAGCACACATTTAACACAAAAGCTTGGGCCCCTTGAGCAGATTATTTGAATTATTTTAATATCAACGTCTCCTCTTTTACAGTTTCAAGATTTTAAACAGATTATATTGAGAAGTATATTGAAGAAGTTCCTGTTCTCTTGTAATGAGACTAAGAAAGAAATCCTGATGCATTTATCCCATATCTTGCATCAGTGTTTTCTCATGCAAATCTGAATGCTGCAGCTGCCAATTCCTTTCAAAGCAGATACTGCAGTAGCTGGAAGGGAGCCACCACCTCACTGCAGCAGGAAACTTCCAAAAGCCAGAAGGAGACATTTGTCAGAGCTGTCTGACAGCTCCCAAAATCACTAGTCTTTTCTCTTCTCCAAGAGTTGGGAAAAGATAGTGTTGATTTTTAAAAAAAACAAAACAGAGAATAGCAGACAGGCATAGCATCATCAACTCCATCCCATTTACTACTGCTGTGGCCTCAGAGAAAGAGAACAGCACCTAGCATAAGCTGGACGTAATCTTCTTTCCCACTGCTATCCCCTTTTCCTTATGGTTTATGTCTTTTTAAATGGTAAAACCGAGGGCAGGGAATTGTCAAATAACAATTTGGAAGCTGCTCTAGGAGCATTTGGCTACAGAAGGGTATAAACATTCTAAATAAATAATTAAAAAGCAGTTCCCTAAGTCAGAGGATTCTAGGAACTGTAATCCAAAATGTAATGTTTCCATGTTGATTCTCTGTCTCTCAACTTCCCAACCCTCCTGTCTCCAAAGTGTGATGTGCTAGCACCACATATTTCTTGCATCTGCGTCACTTCATGGGCTGCCGTTTGGGAAAGCAGGAAGAAAAGAAGTAATCTCTAGCAGTACTAGGCATTACTGCAGGAGAGGGGGGTGGGGAGAAGACACAGAATCTGCTGGCTTTCGTAGCAGCCACATACTTTCTAAATACAGTTGTTTGCTGTAGCCAAGGGAGAAGACTCCCTTAACTCCTTTGGGATTTGATTATGTCCTCCTGAAGCACTGAATTCACCTTGTGGCTATTCCCTCCTTCTCCTCCCTCCCCAGCTGCAAAGAATGTTGTGTCCTTGGATCGGAAGGAATAGTGTGAAGATAGTTTAAACATCACACCAGACCTACCTACACTCTGTTGGTGTGATATCTGACTTGAACCAACAAATCAGATTCTGAAATAACATTTTAAAGAGCTTTACACTATCTGTGGTATATCGCAATATCTGAATTACCATCCCACAGTTGTTCCATCTCTGCCTCTGGAATTCTCCAGAAATATGAAGGGCCAAGAACAAAGAAGGAAAAATTCCGACTCCGCCCCCATTTTTTCTTAAGTGTTTTTTTCTTCTTGAAAAATACAAAAAAATTAAATTGAGGAAAATGGATTTTGGATTTTAGAATGGCGAATAAAGGGTTTAAGACAGGATGTTCATATATTTACTGTCCCAAAAATATCTCCAAAAGCTATACTACAGGAAGACTTTTATGTAAAATAGTGTAGAGTATCTGATTATTATAACTCCTAGTCTTGGTATCCTTTTTCCTCAGTTCTTTTTCAAGGAACGAACACTTTATGTTTGCTTAGTACTATGAAACACTACAAGACAAAATAATTTCATCTGTTTTACAAATGTTGATTCCCCATCTACCCTGTTTTATTGCTTTTTGCTTACTCTTAATAAGTGGAAACCCCAAAAAGGTTCCTTACAGTTCAGGTACTTGTAGCTCCATTTACATTTTAAAAATTTAAAAAGGAAATGCAATTTGTAATTATTGTCTGTATAAACTGTTCTTTTAATAAAACTAAATATAATAATTTTATACTAAACAAAATTATGCATACTATATTTTATGTTCCTTAAATAACTAAGTGACTTTCAGTCTGTACAAGGTGCAAACATCATTATTTTCTTCCCTTTTTCTGAAAATTTGGGGGGAGGATTTTTCTGGGGGGGAAATTGGGAAAACTGTTTTTTTATGGCTTCAAAATTCTGAGAATTTTTATATCTCTAAAAGCAACTGTATCTAGAACAGTAAGCAACAATGGAGGATGTGGAGACAAATTGTCTGTCCCAGGTCCATTTGGTAGTGCATGGATCGCAAAATAAATAAATAAATAAATAAAAAATCCCCAAAACATAAACAAATACAAGCAGTGGAAAGAGATCCACTTTTGGGATGGCTGAAAAGGGCCAGTCCAAGGAATCTGTGCATTTCAAAGGCCACAAAAACAGTCTAAGAAACTGCATGAAGCCCCAGGACTGCACTTTGCTCAATCCTGATTTAAAGATTGTAATGATGAGCAGATGTAAAATGAAAATAGATTAACCATTCCAAATACTGGCTAGCAGAAATCAGTTTGTCATCACATCTGAACTGAAACACTTGCCAATCTGAGAAACATAATTTCTTAGAGGAAGAGAAACTGTGCTACATTTTCCCTCCTCAGGTCTTATCTGGAGGGAGAGAAAGCAGGCCGGCTCCATCAGACCTGGCCTGAAAAGAAGAAGACCCTCCCTCCATCCACCATCATCAGGAGGAAGAGAAGTCTGGCCAACTCCATCAGGTCTAGCCTGAAAAATACTGTATTTAGTCTTTTAAGGGGGGGGGGGTATTGTATTACTGTTATTGTTGTAAGGTATGTTTTTAATTTGTATCTTATATTTGTAAGCTGCCTTGATTGCTCAGGCAAAAGGCGGGATATAAGAAATAAATTGTTGTTGTTGTTGTTGTTGTTGTTCTTTTGGCATTGCCCTCCTGGCTTGTTAAACAACAATTTTATATCATGAACATAGTTTATCAGACCAGCACTGTTAATCTCTACCACAATTACTAAGTTCACGTCAGACAAATTAAAAAGACTATATTAAATACTTACTCTCTCCAGTCTTTGGTGAAGGCTTTGGTGGAAGGCCCTGTTTTTTAGCCCTTGCTGCAAGCAGCAATAACACAAATGGACTGCGACAATATCCTGTTGTAATTGATCTGGAAGCATTGTTTTTAAAAACAAAGGAAAAGAAAGCAAAAATGTATCACATGAAAGTTGCCAAAGTTATTCACTTCTCCTGTTCTGACTTCATGATTTCACTACTCCTTAAGTCTCTTCATTCTGTCCTTGCCATGAAAGACCTCCATAGTCTTGTCCCTCCTTATCTCTCTGTACTCGTAACTCATCACATCCCTTCCTGTGATTTCAAAGGTCTGCAGCTTCTGAAAACAACTCTGCTTATTTTTTTTGGCTGC
Source organism: Phrynosoma platyrhinos (assembly GCA_020142125.1). Classification (NCBI taxonomy): domain Eukaryota; kingdom Metazoa; phylum Chordata; class Lepidosauria; order Squamata; family Phrynosomatidae; genus Phrynosoma; species Phrynosoma platyrhinos. The sequence continues at coordinate 84,425,288 of CM034708.1, read as the reverse complement.
TCTTTATGTCTGGAACTGCTTTTCAGAAGAAAAAAGAAGAGACAAACATGACAACAGTTGGTATTCAGTTGGTGGCTTTATCCAGTGCCTTAATTAATTGCAGCCTTGTGTATCCTTCCCCAACCTCCAGATGTGCTGACTACAATTCTCATCATCTCTAGTGAGTGGTTGACTGTGGATAATGGGATTTGTCATCCAACACAGCAGGAGGGAAGAAGGCTGGAAGAGGCTGAACTATATATATTTTAAACAACTAATAAAACGTGAAGCCCAATGGAATTAACTTTTTTCTCTTAAAACATTAGCATAAAAGAAGATTCAACATTTGCTATGAGCATTTCATTAAAATAATCGAACTGCACAAAATGATGATAGAGAGAGGCAGTGCAAGTTTAATGGGTAGAGCCTGGCACCTCAAACATGGAGACCTAGTTGAATAAGGGTGCTTTGGGAAAGAGAACTGAATGAAAATGGCTAATCCTATACATGCCACTCTGATCTTGAGGAAGTGTAGAATATGATCAATAAATAAGCACTACAATACAAGCCACCCCGTCAATGCCACATAAGCAAAAGGGAGCAAACAAGGGTTTGCCTTTATTTCTAACCATTCCACAAACACATGCTAGTTTTGTGCCTGGACTTTCGTTTCAGTCTACACCCATTTCAGATTCTCACCCTGAACCATTCCTAATGAAAGAATCAATTGATCTTTGACTAGGGTTTGTACCTTTATTTATTTATTTATTTATTGCATTTATACAAGCCTACAAAGGCTCCTGAGGCAATGCACCAAATTTAAATGCATTTAAAAAAAAGAACAAATCTTTTAAAGTTTAAAACACATTGAATATTCTTCTAAAAACCATTTTAAAAATCTAAAAACAATTGCCAAATATAGTTTTAAAACAAACAGAACAGTGCTCTTTCAAACATCAAAGGCCACAAGGAACAATTCTGTTTTAGCTGCCTGCTGAAAACTTGAAACAGACAGAGCCAGCCTAACTTCCTTGGCATAGAGTTCAATAATTGTAGTTGTCACATTGGCAGGAAGACTGAACCAAACCCTTCAACTGTAGTAAATCAAATCCTGGTAATATTTCCTTTTCTTTCTTGGCCATAACACTGTGCTTCCCAGTGGCAAGCTGTCTTTAATTCGTCAGTCTTCCTGGATCAAATCCTTGACCTCTTGTTGATTCGTGATTCCAGCTTGTTGCTCTAGGAAGTTGATAATGCAAACATATATCCCTTCTCTGGAGTTTGGATATTATAAAAACAACTAGCCTGAAGCCAGCATATACCATGCTTCTCATAGCAGAATTGGTTAGTCAATTACATATCAGTTTAGTGAGACAAATCAGTCGTTTTATGTGTGTTGGCATTTCTCTGGGTAGCCACACAGCAGTACATAACTGTACATTAAAATAAAATAATTTGCTTTCATCCACAAAAGCAAGCAGAAATGGCACAACTGTTGCAGGAGGTCAGCAAAGAGAAAGCTGCATATCATGAAGTTAAAAACAAACAAACAAAAATTAAAACAAAACAGTTGTGCCATTCATGTTGTATTCCCCTCACCACTACCTCTCCCTATAAAAGAAGTAGAAATCATGCAGCTCCAGGTGTTATTGGATGGCAACTGCCAGTATTCCTCACCACTGACTATACTGGCTAGCAATGCTGGGACCTGCAATAGAACAACATCTGGAGGATTGCATTTTCTCACGCCTGCCATCTAGAAAAACACTCATGTTCAAAACTGACAGGCAGACCCAGTCCTAAAACCACTTGCATAGTAACAAAAATGTGTTGCATAGCAAATGTCCTTGGATTACAGCTCTCATCATCCCTCCCCATTCAACATATTGACTAGGGACAATAGGAGGTGCAGTTCAAGAGTATCTGGAGGGCTGCATGTTCCGTAGTCTTAATTTAGTACAACATAGGATAGCAGAAGAATGGGAAAGGGAACAAAATTGGCCTCTCTGAGCTGTACATTATAAGCTACAAGGCTCCTAATGCATGATGGATGGAACCCTAAAAATAAATTACTTCTGTCAGATTAAACTTTCTTTGGTCTCATATTGGGAGAAAGGTGAGATATAAATAAAATAAAATAAAATAAACACTACAATATTTCATGTTAAGATCTCATTTGTGGCACTTATCAAGGCAAGAAGGTTAAAGGTATGGTCCACAGTATGGTCAAGTGAATGCAGGTAGTGATTAGTTCTCTTCTGCTTCTTTGCCATGCAGCCTCTACATACTTGCCAGTATGTGATTTACACCATCATTTCCAATGCATTTGTGTATAATCAAAGATATGTAAATAGGAATTCAAACAGTCAAGTGAGGTCAGATTCCTAAAATAATACAGGATAATACTGGTTTAGCTCAATTAAAAATAAAGGGTACACTCAAGCTCAAGTCTGTTGGAAAATTGGAGAGACTCTGTAGCCTGAGCAATCCTCTGCTAGAGGCAGGCTTAGCAACACTTAATACCCAGACATGATGAAACTAGATCCAGTTTATATTCCTCCAAATCACCTGGATTAGTCTCTTACTGGCTGGTGACAGGACAACAGACTGAAAGTGGCTTACCACATTTTGACAAATTAGCAACACATTAAAGGGTAGCTATTAAAATACTACATTCCTGGATAGCCAAGGTTTAAGTTTCAGCCACTCCTGCACTGGGGAATGGGTTTTGCTCAATTGTTTTACACTGTATTCATCAAATTAGTGTCACACTATGTTTTCCACATTTCCTCAGTTCTCTCTGCAAAATCTAGGTTCTTTATATTAATTAAAAACCCAACTATAACTTGATCTGTAGACTGGAAGAACTAATATCATAATCATTATCAGCCATAGGTGTTTCAATCTCTACTGTTGCCATACAAACATATTTCTGACCACCATAATAGCTAAAACAACAAATCTTGTGCCTTTGCCTGGAGTAGATAATTGTTGTTCATATGGGACTGACATTAAAATATAATAATTGGGGGAAATTCCTATTGCACATCAAAATTCTTTTAAGATTTGTTATCTGCTCTGCCATAGTGTTTCTTCTCAAAATTTCTTTGTACTGCTCCTTCCTGAGTGCACAGCCAAAATCTTACGCATTATCCTGCAGCAAAGATAGCACATCTGATGGAGGGGAAAACACTACAGAATCTTTAAAGGTACGTAAGTTGCTTTTTAATGTTTTAATTACTATATTGCCACCCAAGCTTGAGAAGCAAGCAGAAAGAACACCCACCCAGATATCCCACCATGATGAGCAAGAGACATAAAGGTAACATGGATCAAAATGAAATCTCTACTGTGCTGTGCCCTTCTCTGTGGTTGCTCCCAGGATTTTCAGTTCCCTACCTGGGAAACTGGAACGGTTCCCTCCTTGCTGCCCTTATATCAGCAGGTGAATTCCTTTTAATTCTGCCAGGTTTTTTCAGGATTCCTTTTAAATGGATTCGGATATTTCAGCTTTGAAATGAATAATGCTTTTTAAATTCTATAAACAATTCAACTGCATTTTAAACAACTTCTGTAAGTTTTTTACCTCCAGGTAGTTCTACTTATATTTCATTTTATTTTGTAAGTTGCCCTAAGTAGAAAAGGGGAGGGCGTATAAATCAATAAAATACAATATAATACAACATGAGAGCCAGCAGGGTGCAGCGATTTGAGTGTTGGATTATGACTCTGGAGATCAGGGTTTGATTCCAGGGTTTGGCCATGGAAACCTACTGGGTAACCTTGGGCAAGTCACACACTCTCAGACCCAGAAAACCTCATGATAGGGTCACCGTAAGTTAGAAACTACTTGAAGGCACACAACAACAGCAACGACAACAACATACCCTCTTTTGTGAGTTCAGCACCAACTATAAGATTTTCTTTGCATAGGACAAATTTTAGAGGCTCTCCAATTCAACTCGTGTCTGATGCTTGATTTAGACATCAAATCTTTGTGCTTCCCATTGACTACCACTGTCAATGAATGTTTTTAACGTTTTTGTTTTTTAAAACTGAATGTAATTCACAGGCATATTATAAGGACTTTTATCTGGTAAATATCAAACAGGGATCATGCTACATGCCATTAAAAAAAACACCAAGGTTATCAATTTTTCTTTATTTTTTAATTATATTTGTTTTTCTTTCAATAACTTCAAGACAGATTGCATGGCTTTCTTCTTCCTCACTTTATCCTCACAACAGCCTTCTGAGGTAGGTCAGGCTAGGAGAATATGTGGGGACTAGAACCTGGATCTTCCAAGTCTCAATCCAACATTTCTCGACAATACTACAGGCTTAGCCAATCTGGAAGATTCATATTGTCTGGGAACTGATGTCATATACACCCACATTCTATCCTGTGCCTGAAATGGGCTCTGAGGTTCAAGCACACATAGCCCTACATACTTTTCTAAGTGAGGCTCTATCCTTAAACTATTGAGATTCTTTTACAGGTTCTCCACTACATTGGACCTCTCCTGTTCTGCTTTATCAGCAATAGTTTAGGGCTCCCTTTTCTAGAGATGCTTAAAACAGGGTCTAACTTGCCTGCAATTTATTTATTTTTAAATAATTCATTCACTTAAATAATCTCAGCTACTAGAAAATGGTATGTTATCAATTTTGTTGTTGTTAACTGCCTTCAAGTCGATCTCAACTCATGGCAACCCTGTGAATGAGAAATCTCCACTGTTTTGCTTAGTTCCTGTAAACTCATACCTGTGTTTTCCTTAATAGAGTCCAACCATCTAGCATGTGGCCTTCCTCTTTTTCTATTTCCCTCCACCTTTCCTAGCATTGTTGTTTTTTCTAGTGAGTCCTCCCTTCTCATAATGTGCCCGAAGTATGGCAGCCTCCGTTTTGTCATCTTGGCTTCCAGGGAGATCTCTGGCTTGATCTGCTTCAGAATCCATTTGTTTGTCCTTTTGGCTGTCCATGAGATCCTTAGCACTCTTCTTCAGCACCACATCTCAAATGAATTGATTTTCTTCCTATCATCTTTCTTTACTGTCTAGCTCTCATATCCATACATGGTAATAGAGCATATGATGGCTTGTATGATTCTAAATATAAATCATATTTATAATGATTATATAAATATGCATTTATATTAATGTTAATATAACATTTTTATAGTAAATAACCCTATTTACCCACTCCCATTAAACTCAGTGACCCTTCTGTGGTTCTCTTTCCAGGTAGCCAAATCTTTCTAAATACAGATAATTTTTTCCTAGCCAACCATCCCTCTCAATTATTTCCAAGACTGCCAAGTCTGTACTGTCTATAGAATAGAATGACAACTATGCATAGCATTTTGCTTGCAGGTACTGCAGAACTCAGTGTCACTAGGAGCCATAACATTTGTTTGAAAACCTAGCAAAAAAAAATAAAGTTATAGCCCCATAACCTTCAAGAATTTGAAGCCCTAATGAATTTATGACTAACTATGAAGATTAGAGATAAGCATTCCTTTGTGACTCTCTGGGTAGTATTCCATAGTTGTTACATTTTAAAGACTTTGTGTAAGACTATCCAATGCCGAACAGATAAGTGGCAATGGGAAGGACCTTCATCGTGCAGAAAGGATAAAAATTAAGACTTCCCATGAAAGGAAAACAACACCTATAGAAACCTTCAGAAAGTGTGAAATATACTTTCCAGCCGTATAATGTTTCCTAGACTTCCAATGCACTGATGAATCTTAGGCTGGAGAGTAAGAGGCTACTGGATACTTGTTATAAACGGTGCAAAGCTTTAGCCAACAGACTTACCTGTGAGCAGATTTGTGGACTGTGGAATATGGAAAAGTTAGGAAGGAAGCTGCCATGTTTTCTTGGCACCCTTTCTTTTTCCCAGGAGCCTCCTCAGTCTTTATCAGGCCTGGGAAGGCAAGGTGGGCAAGACCTCCCAGGGGGCCAACAGAGTCGCTGCAGGCTTCATTCAGGTGTGTCCAGGGAATATTTTGTGGTCCCTCTCCCTTCTGCTTGGTATTGTGGTTTGGACTGCCTACTTACCCTGCCACCTTTGATAATCTACATGGTTTTTTGGTTTCTTATTTTTGTCACAATTTTATTGATGTGAATCAGGACAGGATTCATTTTTAGAGGGGAAAGGAATAGGGTGCATTGGATGGCCACTGGATCATGCAATCTGCAGATCTGTGCCTTATGCCAAGCCAATACTATAGTAGCTGTAACAATAATATTGTGTTTCAGCTAAATTTTATGTGTGTCCTCATTGTTTCTCCTCCTGATGGCAGTTAAATCTCAACACTAGGCTAAGGGTCCTGTTCCTGGGAATTAACAGTATATTTGGCACAGCACCATTATACATGACTTGAGGTAGAAGAGACTTTACATGAGGAGTGGGCCATTGTGGAATGCTAGGTGGCCACATTAGAATCCCAGAATATCCTGAAGGGCTGCAGCCCCACACTATGACCCACCAACAAAATACAGTGGACCCTCCACATTTGCTGGGATTAGGGGCAAATGTGAAAGTGGGGAAAAGGGAAATTTTTTTAAAAAAAATTTTTTTTAACCTGAGAGAACACCTCTCTAGGAATCCCTAGGTCCTCCAGGGCAATTCGGTGGTCAAGATCTACCAGAACTTGACAATGAAATTGCGCTGGGGGACCTACAAATGCCTAGAGAAGTATTATCTCTAGGAATCTCTAGGTTCTCCAGTGTGACCTTTGGCAGAACGTGACAACAGAGTCACGCTGGAGGAAGAGAACATATAAATCAAATCCGTGAACAATCAAATCCACAAAAATCAAAGCCATCAAATGTGGAGGGCCAACTGCAATAATCTTTTTCTTTTCTTTTTGGCCTCCAAATGATCTCTAGAGGGTGTGGGAGGCATGCCCCCCAGGCCATTTTATGGCTGAGAGAGGCCTTTTTTAACCAGAGTAAGGGCCTTTACAGACTGCCAGAAATAGTGCAACTTGAGGCCACTTTAACTGTCCTGGCTCAGTGCTAAGGAATCATGGGAACTGTAGTTTATTGTGGCACCAGAGCTCTCTGACAGAAAAGGCTCAGTATCCCAGAAAAAAATACAATTCCCATGATTCCTTAGCACTGAGCTAGGACAGTTAAAGTGGCCTCAAGTTGCACTATTTCTGGCAGTCTGTAAAGGCCCTAAGTGAGTCACATTCAGTTCACTTCCTGTTGCAAAAAAAAAAAAAAAGGCCTAGAATGGCTGGGGTGGGTGGGAGAGAGTAGCAAAAACACCCCCTCCCTAGAGGAAATTTAGGGCAAAAACAATTTTTAAAAAAGCAATAGGTAAAAACAAAACAAAAATATCCCCGGGTTCTCTGGAGGCCATATATATATGGCCCATGGTGTGTATTATGCCCACCCCATTCTGCATTTTGCCTAAAGAGATCTCATCTCACACACAGCATTGTTTACATATACTTTTATGTGAACAGGCAAGAATGGATCATGCCCTAAGATTGAGGTAGCAACTGTGGCATTTCTGGGGGCCAGTTTTCTACTACTGGGATCCTCCAAGGGCCACAAAGACTGTCCAAAATACCAAAATAATTTTTAAATAGTTATTCTATGTTGTTAAACAGTACAAAATATCATGTGAGGTAGGTCAGTACTTCTAGAAGCTTCAAGGAGAATTTCTAGGGCAGCTACGGGGAGTCTGATGATCTGGAACAGCTGGCGGATGAAAAAACTACCTCAGGATGCGGCATTCAGCTCCAGGGTTTGCACTCTGTCCACACATGCCTTAGATTCATCATCTGGAAAGATATATCTCCTTTCTATCTCTATAATGTATGTAAAACTTCCAACAGAACCTCCCCCCCCCCACCAGAAATAATTGGTGTGTATGTTACTTGATTAAATAAACTTGTCATATTCATCTATAAAATGACAGATGCTGAAAGGTAGCCTACATCATATTTTAAAGTTATCTAATGGTTTGATAAATTTAAATGTCATTGAAATGCCAGTAGAAGGAGACTCTAGGAAAAAACAACATCTGATTGTTTCAAAGCTTAGCATGTACTATATAATGTACTAATTAGTAGTCCATCGAGAGCATTATTTATTCCTCAAATAGTATTTTGATATATTTAGGACCACTATTAATGACTGACATGGTGGGCCAAGCACATATGCCAAATAGGTGAGAGAATGGTGTTATCCCAAGGTCTAGCCCTCTGCACCCCTCCTCTTTTTCAATATCTTGTTGATATCATAAGGGATGCTTTAGGCATGTAGCCGAGAAGGCATTTCCAGGGCAGGAAACTAGCCATGCCATATAAGGACATCCTTGACCCAATAAGGAAATTCAAATGGCTCAGCATGGGGGAAGCTCAACACTACATAGCCAGAATAGATCAATCAAGATTGGAATCTGCATAATCTGCATAATCCCTTCATTGACAGGAGTGATGGTGGGGAAAATAATAATAATAATAATAATAATAATAATAATAATAATAATAATAATAATTTTTATTTAATACCCCGCCCCTCTGAGCACAATCGGGGCGGCTTACATCATAAAATTCAACAATAGTTAAGAACAATTACCTCCCCCCTCCCCCCCTTAAAATGTAATTAAACTCAATACAATTTAAAAACAATGTAAGGAGGTAAATTACTCAATTAAAACAATAATACATAACATACATAAAAAAAACAAAAGTAGCAGCGGATATCGCATGCAGGCTCAATAAGAACCCAATTCCTGAAGAGGAGAGCATCTCGGGGGGAAGAGGACTCTGGAACCAAGCTGATGAATTTAATCCGGGAAGGCCTGCCAGAAGAGATCCGTCTTGACAGCTTTCTTGAAGCTGTCAAGTGATGACAGTTGGCGGATCTCCTCCGGCAGGCCATTCCACAGTTTGGGGGCAACTACAGAAAATGCCCTCTGGGAGGTTGTCACCAGCCTCGTTCTTTGAGGCTGTAACAAATTCCTCCCAGAGGACCGGAGGGCGCGGGGAGGATTATACGGGAGAAGGCCTTCTGCTTATAAAAGAACAAAAAACCAAGTACGCTTTTCTCTGTAAGCAAAACCCTGTTGTCCAGAGACATTTGCACTGATTGTCCCATCATTTACAAGTTCCCTTCTCATTCTTGTCTCCTAGATACTTCATTTTAATCCCAGAATCTTTCCCAAGATACATTCTGCCATATAAATATGCTTGCATAGGCGCTACCAATTTGGTCTTATTCTGAGGTCAGACAGACACTCTTGTCTGTATCTCACCTAACTCCTCAGCAACCACTGGTCACTCCATATCCACAGATGCAAGTGGCTTCATCTCACAGATCCCTCAATTGAACATCTGCTTCTGAAACTGGTACAGTGTCACCCCTGCAATCCCTCAAGTTGCTATCTGCTACCATCTTTATATCGTTAATTCTTGAATGTGTGTGAGAGTGTGTGAATGGTGATTTCCTGACACCTACAAATAAAACTACATTTGGACCCTGTACTCTGGAGTTCTGTTTCTCAGAACTGATATACAGCTTTATCTGGCTTTTAGTTGCCTAAAATCCTCTCAGCAGCTTTAAATGAGCTAAAACAATTCCTCTATTAAATATTGGTTATGGGTGTCCTCTCAGGACCCTGGCATTTGGGGTGACAATGGTATTCTGTTGAAGAGGAGAAAACTATAGAGTATACACAAAAATCCAAGGAATGAACAGCCTGGAAACTTATGGGAAATAATTAATTTTATATCTCACCTTTCTCCCAAATGGGACCCAAGCTGGTTTGCACACAAACCAAAACAAGTTAGTTCAATTAAAAATTAAGCATAATAAAGTTTAAAAACAAATAAATAAGCTACCATTTTAAAACATCAATATTTTAAAACAATATAAAGTCATTTAATTATGAAAAACTCTTCACTTCTTATTCTTTTGGGAGTCTTCATATCTGATAACTTCCTACTGTCGCATAATTATACAACAATATTTCTTAATTCTTTGATTTGGTCTGCTATTTGTGGCACTATGTTTTTATTACTTTACTTTTTTCTTTTTTGGATCATTACATTGACATTTTTATATAGGCAAGGAATTGGCAAATCATTTGAAAATGAAACCTCGTTAATTTTAATTAAACTAAAGGCCATGATAGCCATCTATGCTTATGTGAAACAATACACTTTACTAGTAGGACAAATAATAATAATAATAATAATAATAATAATAATAATAATAATAATAATAATAATAATAATAATAATATTTATTTGTATACTGCCCTGTGGCGAACCAATCCGGGCGGTTGACAACAGTAAAATATAACAAGAGTAAAATATAACATTAAAACATTATAATCCCTCCCCCCCTTAAGAAAGTATTAAACAATATGACAAATTAAAAACACAATATCAAAACATAAAACCATAATTAAAACAAACCAAAAACCCTGGTGTCCCTCTGGAGATCCTCAACCATCACTAAAGATGGGGCCACGGGAGGAATGAATCCCTCATTCTTAATTTAACTATGTGTGTGGGTGTGTTAATGCACTTTGTCTCTTTCTTAAGGGACCCCAGCAACACTGACTGGATTTACTAATCTATTTCTTGAAGTTTATGCTGTACTACAACAAAGCCATGGTAATTAAGAAGCAGGAGGATAACATTTCAAGTCAAATTATCAGTTCAGATGTGTCCCTTGCTCTAAGAATGGTCAAAGGAGACTGACAGATGCATGATTATTATGGTCACAGTGGAAAGTCAAAGGGTGGGAAGAAAGTAAAAGTCCAGCATTCTTAATGTCTGGGCAAACAAAAGAGAGGAATAGCTTTAAACTGGCTGGCATATGCTCCTTTCTGTGCTAAACAGTGAATGGGCATTTGAAAGAAAATGTCCACATGACAGCCAGCAGAAGTCAATGCACACCAAAGTTACCATCAACTTTTTTTGAAGAAGGCGGAGAAATGGATTTTCCAAGCACCAGATGGTGAAGTCATATCTTTAAAAATATTTTTTTTCTTTGCAATTTAACTTTTGGTCTAGGCTTGCCAAGTGTCCCTTATTTGAGGGATGGAACGCTTGTCCATTATAGGGCTGTAAGGGCCCCTTATTATAAAGGATGTACTCTATTTGTGGGTTGGGAAGCTTTTCCTTTAACACGATATCAAGACTGAACACGATATTCCTTTAACACGATATCAAGACTGAACACGATATCAAGAAAATCCGTTATTTTGGAGTGTGGGCCCTTCATAAAGATAGAAATATGTGCATCATGTCATTTATGAATGTGGCAAAATACTAATTTTACAGAACATCTGTAAAAATTGGCATTTGGATAGAACTTGTTAATAGCTACTTCCTGATTATCAACCCTGCATGTCATGAAAGTCAATTGTCCATTATTGCTATTTTGAAAACTTGGCAACACTACCCTGGCCAGAGCTTGAGAAGATTACTTTTTTGGATTACCTCTGCCAGAATCATGAAGTGAGCATTGTCACTGACCATGTAGTCCAGGGGTAGGCAACCTTTCCCCTTTAAGGGCCAAGGGACTTCAGCTCCCAGAAGCCTCAGCCATGTTGGCCAATAGTCTCATGTTGGACAATAGCTCCTGGGATTCTGGGAGCTGAAGTCCCTCGGCCCTTAAAGGGGAAAGGTTGCCTACCCCTGATGTACTCCAATACTTTTCCAACCCCTGTCTCATGCTGGAAAAAGTACAGAGTCCACATATGGAACACTGAGCGGAGGCATGAATTGGGCTGAGATTAAACTCAAGCAAGTCTCAAGTCAATGTCAAGCTGCCCCACCCAAACTCTATGCAACTCTATGCAAGAGTTGCATAGAGGCTAAGAGTTGACCTACTTGACAACTGTTGTAATAGCTGAGACAGTGTGAAGTACTTTGAAATTGCTACAGAAATGTATCATTATGGATTAAATGGCACTCATTAAAATACAATGTCTGAGACTGTTTTATCTTTGTAGGAAGCAATAAAACATCAGTGAGCCTAACAGCAATTGCTTCACTTCAGATGTGAACAACACAATTGTATTTTGTTTGACATATATATATATATATATATATATATATATACACACACACACCTTAATATTACCTCTACCCACACATAGGATATTTGTATTATCCTCTTGATCAGGGGTGGGCAACCTTTCCCCTTTAAGGGCCGAGGGACTTCAGCTCCCAGAAGCCTCAGCCATGTTGGCCAATAGTCCCATGTTGGCCAATAGCTCCTGGGATTCTGGGAGCTGAAGTCCCTCGGCCCTTAAAGGGGAAAGGTTGCCTACCCCTGCTCTTGATATATCAGGATACTTTGTACTAAGAGCCTACAGTATTGATTTTCAATTTGGTAGTAAATTCAATCGGGAGTGGCAATTGTGCAGCCCTCTAGATGTCAATGGATTGCAATTCCCTGGAGTTCTGGCCAGTATAGCCAGCGGTGAGGAATGCTGGGAGCTGCAGCTCAACAACCTCTGGAAGGCTACACAATTCTTATCCTTGAATTAAATGCAGCACACTTCCCTGTCACTAAAACTGACTGTCACAATAGGAAAAAATAAAGAAATCCATTAGGTTCAAGCTTTCACTAGATACAGAGTCCTCTCTTCATTGGTGGAAGAAGGGGGAAACAAAGTCCAAGAGAAAACTGCACAAAAAGAGAGAGGTTGAAAACTCAGTATAATGTAGAAAGCATCTTTCCACCTCATAGTTCCAGAAACCATTGGTTATATGTATTTCGTGTAAAGAGTGACAGATAGAAATAGGCCACTGAGTAGACTTGGGAATAAAGCAGTTTCATGTCCTGTTTTATAGAGGGCAGCCCTCTATTTGAAGGTGTGTGTCCTTTGCTTCAAGGGCCACCCATCCTTGTCTGATGGACACCGTAAGATAGGAGAGGAAAAGCTTTGCAGAATGGACTCAACAACAGTTAGCACCTAACAGACTAAGCCAGCACCCAGGTCATCTGGTCATAGTCCCTCTCACATTACTACTACTACTACTACTACTACTATTACTACTACTACTTTGTACCGTGCTTTCCCCCCAAAACTGAGACTCAAAGCTGCTTAGTCTAAAAACACAGTACAATTAAAAACCTACAAAAGTGTCGATTAAAACTGAATTAAACTATTACATCTACACATACCAGGGGTAGGCAAACTGTCCCCTTTAAGGGCCGAGGGACTTCAGCTCCCAGAATCCCAGACTATTGGCCAACATCCCAGACTATTGGCCAACATAGCTGAGGCTTCTGGGAGCTGAAGTCCCTCGGCCCTTAAAGGGGACAGTTTGCCTACCCCTGATATAAACTATTTCATCTGTACTCCCCACTTTTTCAGTTATGTTTAAGTGGCCACTCTACTCTGGAAACAAATTTTCACAAGAGTGGTCATGTTTGGGGAGGGGGGTTTCCCCTGGATTTTTCTCCCTCCCAACAGTAATCTTTAAGATTTAAGTAATCTTTCCCCACAAGTAGTGTGGGAAGCGTTAGATAATGAAAATCTGACTTGTGACTAAACAGGATTAAGAGTTAATATATTGGGCAGAAGAAGGAAAAGACAGCAAGATTGGCTTCCACTGGTCACTGCCAGTCACCATTCTTCTCCACCTGCTAGGTATTACCATTACTTCCATAATATTTAGATATATAATAAAACAGTGGGTCCTTTTCTTCCTTTCTGATTTCACCACATGAAGAATATCAAGGGCTGGGATAAAAGGCACAAAAGGATATTTAAAAAAAAGAAAGAAAAGAAAAAAACAAAGTTCCCAATGAAAGTTTTGGGAGCCTTCTATAGCCAGAAGACTGCTAAAGGCACAGGTTTTGTTTGATTCACACTTCATAAAATCTGTCCCTTTGGATCCTCATGCTGGGATTATTGCATGACTTGTGAAAGTATTCAGGACTTTGCTATGCCATCTTTTCCCAGCCATCTGAAAACTGTTTAGCAAAGGGGGGGGGGGACTCATACTCATAAATAACTCTTTAGAGGCATTCATGATCAACAAAAGCTCACACTGTTTGTTTTTTGATTGTTTGTTTAATGAAGTTCATAGCCTTTCAAATCTTACACCTATTTCTGCGCTGCAGGGAGAAGCCCAAAGTGGCAAGCTCAGTCACAAGTTGATTTTGCAGATCATTGCACTGCAATGATAGAGAATGCGGAAGAGATGAAGATAGATGTTCAGCATGCTTGGTAGCACACCACTTTGGAAGTTAAGATTCACATCTTATCAGAATAAAATGAGAGCCTCCAAAGATGCACATAAGCAAAGTCCAGTAAAATCTGGCTTGCTTAAATGCTCAGCGTATTGTCAGAATAGCCTTAGAACACAACATTCCAAAACACTGAACTTGCTCTCTGTTGTTTATCAGAGAATGCTGGGAGACCTGACTGAATGAGACTACGTGTGAAAGGGATCTAGGAATCCAGGTG
>CM034708.1:84394360-84410746 GCA_020142125.1 Phrynosoma platyrhinos | reverse complement strand
ATTGAGGAGGGAACAAGCTTGTTTTCTGCTTCTCCAGAGAATAGGACCTGAAACAATCTCCAGGAAAAGAGATTCCAACTCAATATTAGGGGGAACTTCCTGATAGTAAGGGCGGTTCGACAGTGGAACACACTCCCTCAGAGAGTAGTGGAGTCTCCTTCCTTGGAGGTCTTTAAGCAGAGGCTGGATGGCCATCTGTCAAGGATGCTTTGATTGGGAGTTCCTGCATGGCAGGGAGTTGGACTGGATGGCCATTGTGGTCTCTTCCAACTCTCTGATTCTATGATTCTATGAATTATTATTATTATTATTATTATTATTATTATTATTATTATTATTATTATTATTATTATTATTTATATCCTGCCTCTCTGTATACTACAACCGGAGTGCCCTACAGAATAAAACATACAGTCCCATCTCATAATAGCCCACCCACCCACTAAAATACAATTATAGTTTAAAACAATTATAGTTTAAAACATACTTATAAACAAATAAAAACAAATGAGGAATAAATTAAATTAACTGTAACAAAAATCAGGGTCAGAAGGAAGAAGAAGAAGAAGAAGAAGAAGAAGAAGAAGAAGAAGAAGAAGAAGAAGAAGAAGAAGAAGAAGAAGAAGAAGAAGAAGAAGAAGCAGAAGCAGAAGCAGAAGCAGAAGCAGAAGCTGCTGCTAGTATTGGGCAGTGATGAAGAAAATTAATTCTTAGCAAATCTTGGAAAAAATTACTTTTTTGGATTAGAACTATCATGGGAATTCTGTGAGCTGTAGACCAGAAAACCCCTTTTCTAAACTTTTAATGGTTCTACATCTGCAACATGGAGTAGCATGTGGCTAGAATATTTTTAAAAAATATTTATTATTTTTATTATATTATATTTAATTGTGTTTTTTTTTTAAAAGAAACAACTTGAGTTTAAAGACCAACTAATAAACAAGGCTGTGTGTTGTAATTTGAGCACTGGACTCAGACTTCTGCCACACTGCAGAATTAATGTAGTTTGACACCACTTTAACTGTCATGTCTCCATCCTATGTAACCCTGGGATTTCTAGTTTGCTGTGGCACCAGAGTTCTCTGACAGAAGAGCCGAAATATCTCACAAAAATGCAAATCCCAGATTTCCATAGCACCAAGCCATGGCAGTTAAGGCAGTGTCAAACTGCATTAATTCTTCAAGTGTAGATGCAGCCTAGGACTATTTTACTAGGAGAGAAAAATCCGCACTTGACCATGGAACCCACTAGTAGCCATGGGCAAGTCACTCTCATACTCAGAGGAAGGCAAAAGGAACCCAGCCCTGAACAAATCTTGCCAAGAAAATCCCATGACAGATACACCTTAATGGCACAATAAATTAGAAATGACTTGAAGGCACAGAGCAACAGCAACTATCTTCCTTATCATCTTTTAATTTGAGGTTTTCCTGGCCATCATGCGCACTGCTAAGTTAGGGTCTAACCACATCTAATAACACAGACTCAACTAACCAACATTTAAATGACAAAAAAAGACACCTCTCCAAGCTTTCAATGATATGCTGTGCTGTTTTATGACTTGTATGCCCTCTTAATGGATTTTAATGTAGTTTATTTTATCAATTGTTTGTCTTCTTTTAATTTTATATTATAATTATATTAAAAGTTGTATTTTGTTTTTAATCTGTTTTGTTTTCAAGTATGTTGCACAGCAACCTTGAGTCTTATCACTGTGATATTATTATTATTATTATTATTATTATTATTATTATTATTATTATTATTATTATTATTATTTCAAAATCCTAATATTTATCTTCATCTTCACAAAAGCCACTGCAATGATGTCCCTCTTCTATATATCTATAACACTCCACTTCTCATAGATCAGTGATGGCGAACCTTTTAGAGGCCGAGTGCCCAAATTGCAACCCAAAACGCACTTATTTATTGCAAAGTGCCATGTCCCTCTGGTTTTCTAGTAATAAACTCTGGCGAACTCTGTGTTGGGGTGACAGCATGCGTGCCCACAGAGACGGCTCTCAGTGCCATCTCTGGCACACGTGCCATAGGTTCACCACCACTGTCAAAGATGATATCATATCTAATCAGAAACCTTGTAATTATTAAGATGAGAATTTATTACAATAGGAACTCAAGGTCAAAGCTTTACATTGGAATGTGTGTCCTGTAATTAAATTGAATCTATAGGTATTTGGCTATTCAAAAGTGACAGATGAACTCTGCACATGCTTTCAGGTTGTGTGTATAATCTAAAGCAGGGGTTGGCAACCTATGGTCCACAGGTCGCACCTGACCCGCCGAGCCCCGCCAACCAGCCCCCGACGCCGACAACCCCCGATGACCCCCGCTGCCACCGCACGTGCTGCCGCCACCACCACCGCCACCACCACCACGCACATCGCAGCCACCATTTTGTGCGCCAAAATGGCGGCCGTGACTCATTTGCACATGTGCAATACTCCTGTGCAGGCGCGAACAAGCCGCTGCCACCATTTTTTTTGACAAAATGGCGGCCACAGCTCGCTCACACATGCGCAGTACTCTGGAAGAACTGAGCATGCGCAAGCGGTGGGTGCATGTACATGCGCAGTACTTTCGGGGTACTGCACATGCGGGTGTGCACGCAAGCCATCCCCCCCCGGCCCAGCGGAAGACCTGGTGACCAGCGACTGGCCCCAGGTGAGTAAATCTTGCCGACCCCTGATCTAAAGCTTTATTACCAATTAATTAGATATAAGTAAGGAAAGCAGAGGTGGGGGGGGGGGGAGAAATAACATCTCTCTCCATTTGTCAGTTGCAATTATCACACACAATGCCACCAGCTTAACACAAGAAAAAACTGCAAGACTGCAAACCATCTGCACTGCAACTATACCAAGAAAACAAGCCCCTACATGTGGAAAGCAGAATGTGAACCCAATCTTTTTCAGGGAGACATCCTCCTCAGTTGTTAACAAGGAGTATTTTGCTGCACTATGAATCAAGATAGATGTTTGAAATTGAACAGTTTGTTTCAGGGAATTCTTAGCCAAATAAAATACTTTTTTTTTCCTTCAGGGAATTCTTAGCAAAATGAAACCCCTCTTTGCTTTTTCACATCCATCATGTAAAAGTGACGCTTTCTCAATATCAAACATCGTATTTCTCGTGCCTGCAGCAAAGCAATTATTAAATTATGTAAGTAGCCCTCTTTATACCATGCACTCTGTTCTTGCCTGTCACTGCTGAGATATGTGCTAGGCACATTTGTAATAGCTTTTTTATTGTTACCTATAGCAAAGAAGTGTCCAATTTGATCTGATAGAAGCAGATGTCACCTCTCTCTCTCTCTCTCTCTCTCTCTTATTCATTCACTCACTCCAGAAAGTATAAAAGGGTCCCCCTCTCCTCAGAACATTACCAGAGAAAATCCAGCAGATGCAATCAAACAATTATTGGACAATATCATATAAAATACTATAAGCCTCTAGTTTTTAAGTGGTGTGAATCCCAAACATACCTCCCAAATGGTGGATATACTACCCTGAAAAGCAGCTTGTCTCCCAATCAAGAATCTTATTGTCCCTCAATAAGACCACTACACACATGCTCAGATCATGGCAATCACAGGCAATGGCCAGTGCCTCTGTTGCATCAAAAATCCCTGCAGCATGTTGGAGTTCCTCAGCAGAAGAGTTCATATGTACAGGGGTCCCTGAAAGGGCATAAGTTAATAATCACTTCAATAGAATCCAAGTCAAAGCCTTATATTGTGCCAGACCATTGATCCACCTAGCTCAATTATAGCTACACTAGGGTAAGAATCAGGCAGCTGGATGCAGCCATGAGACTGTTTTTACAGGGCTTGAGGCTTCCTCTCCCACTTTTTGCTTTTTTTTCTTACCAAAGAAAGGAGAATTGAGCTTCTAGAAGCATTCAGTAGACACAGAGTACCCAATGCACTTTGTTTTATCTTCCCCCCAAACACATGTGTGAGGGAGCTTTTTGAACTGGGGAATTATTCTCCCCACCCCATTTCACCAGAAAGTGAACAAGAGGTCCAAAAAACTAGTACTGATGGTAGGAAACAGCATTTGAATGCTACCAGGTTAGCCACTCCTGATCTAAACCGACTAGCAACTGTTCTTTGTGGTTTCAGGAAGAAGATTTTAGGTCTACTAGAGATGACAGGAACCGAACCAGAAACTTTGGCATGTAATATGGGACACAGAAAATAGTCTTCTTCATGGCTGCTCCCAGACTACACAATTGTCTCCCATAGAAATCTAAGTCCTCCTCTCTGCTCTCTTTCCCAACAGGCAAATACTTTTTTGTTCATTCAAGTCTTTGACTATTAATTGTCCACTTCAAAATGACATTTAATTAAAGCGTGTTGTACTGTTTATACTTATTACTGTGTTTTAACTGCCCTTTTAACTATTTCAGTTTTTAATATTATAATTTACTTGGATTTTTAAACTTTTGTAATATACATTGTTCTAGCTGTATTTTGTTTATTGTGAAGTCCCTTGGGTTCCATATAGGGAGAAAGGTGGTATATGAATTAAATAAATCAATAATGCATGTGCTCTGCCCCTGAGCTATGGGCCTTCCACTAACTACATACCATGTTATAATTGGCAAAACTTCATTTGTGAAACATAAAGCTTCTAGACTTCAAGCTTCACAGAAGTCGTATTTTGCAACCAGGGGCACTATTCTTAATTATTTAATACTGCATATTGTTCATTGAAAACTAGTTTGTGATTTTAGCCATGGGATTGCTGGGCTCAAACAATAAAGCTCTGATGCAAAGCAAGGGGGGATACAGACGGCGGCTCTGGGCCACCCCTGGAAGCAGAGGACCGAGGCCAAGGCTCCTGGACACCTCGGCCCCAATCCACCCTAAAATAGCGCTCCTTCCGTAAGCCGCAAAAGGGGCACCGCAAGAGGCATGCCTCTTTGGCGTCTCTTCTGGCTCAGCATGTCTGGACACTGAGCTGGAAGGACGTCATCGGAGCGCCGGTTGTGTGGACAGGCCATCGCTCCAATGACATCCTCAGGAAGGGGATGGGGTGCCCAGCGTCCGGCTGACCCTCCCCTTCCTGGGATTGAGGACAGCGTTTTTCGCCATCTGCACCCCCCCAAGTTTCCCTCATCATGCCACAAACCTTTCTGGTACAGATACTAGTTCCACCCTAACAAATAGTTTTACATCAGCCATCCTGTCACAGAAAATGAATCCTAGCATTATGTGCCATTCTTCTAAAAACACTGACTCAGTGAAATATACGAACAAAGCATCAAAGATAAGAAAGTAGAGGCTATAGTTTTAGCTATGTGTTCAAGGTCATATTAAAAAGCTATGAAGTAAAAGCAATAGAGTTCACAACTCAAGTGCCAAGTCAAGTCCCAGATCTATGCTCTAAACCTGCTAAGAGCCTTCTCCAGAAGCAAAGGTTAATTAGTCTGCCAAACACTGGCAATATCCTCCTTTAAGGAAATACCATGACCTACTGAGAGTTAATTATGGACAGATTGCAGAGATGTTCAAAAAGATACAGATAACCAAGAATATGCTGAATTTACAATTATAGGAAATGAATACTGTGATGTTACACAATTTATTCATACACTGACTAATAAGCTCTGTGCTATATTAAACTAAACACACAGTTCAAATCCTCTGTAATTCTAGACAACTTCTTAATTCCTTATTTTAAAATATCTGCATCCAAATTACAGATAGGATCAAAAGACCAGTAGGCTTTAATCCTGCACTTGGCTAAGAATTCCAAGAGGATTCAGTGTGATTACAGAACAGTATCTGTGTGTTTTAAAACTTGACAGGATTAAAGTGTTACACTGAAAGCAACCAAACAATAAAAGCTCCTATGGGCTCTTTAGTTATGTACAATTGGCCCTCCGTATCCATGGATTCTTTATCCATGGATTCAACCATCTCAAAATATTCAAAAAATATAAATTCCAAAAAGCAAACCTCAATTTTGCCATTTTATATAAGGTACAGAAGTAATGACTTCCATGTGCACAAATCCCTTTTTGGACAGTGCTTCATGATCCCTGGCTTCTGGGGAAGACAGGTATTGACTTCCATGTACAAAACTTCTTATGCACTGATACACAGCACCCAGGGTATCTCAAGCAACTGGCCATAATTTCAGCCAGTTACATGGTTTTAACAGTAGATCGAGACAAGGTTTTAACAGTAGATCGAGAAGGGAATAACCTCTTTCATACACAAACACACACACTCCTGCCTGGGCAGCTCTTTCAGAAATCACTGCCAGGCAGGGAAAGTGGGGTATCGGGACTGCTTTTTAAGGGCCTTTCTAAACATTATTACTGTACAGTCACATATTCCTAAGAAGACCACCTATATATGGGAGAAAGTCAGAATCTCCATTGTTGGTTAGTTGTAGTTGATGGTTGGCAAAGCACTTTGTTGGTCTGTACAGCTGTGAGTATTCAAGACGGATGTCTGGTAGAGATGTATCTTTGTAAATATTGCCAACAAAGATTAAAGCCCTCATTGAGTGAAGTCTCGCTGTCCAGTGATTCATTTCTCCAAGCTGAAAGCAGCAGCCTGCATATGGGAGGATTTTTCCTGTGCAGACTGGAGCAAGACTCTTCACTGAAGACCATCTTCTGGGTGTTCCCACCTACCTGCATCAGCTCTGCATGTGTGTATGCTAGATCCTGCCTGTATGCATACCTCAACAATACAGTAATTCCTCCAGATTCGCAGGGGATCCATTTTGAAACCCACCCACCCCCGCAAACATGAAATTTCACAAATATTCAATTGCCATTGTCTCCAATGGTAGAGCTATTGAGGACAATGGGAATTGAATATTTCCCTCCCCTCCCTTCCCCTCCAAGAGAAGGCTGCACCACTTTCAGCAGCCAGCACAGCTCACAGAAGGCCGCGCCAACCTGAAGAAAGCCATGCTGGCCTAGCCAGCATAACCCACAAATGGCCACATCGGCTTGGTGAAGGCATGCCACTTGCGGCAGCTGGTGCAGCCCACATAATGCTGTGTGGCCTGGAGATGGCCGGCGCGACCAAGAGAAGGCCGAGACTGCCTCCCCCAAGACTTAAGGAAGGCCCCCTCCCAGCCTCCGAGGCAAAGGTAAGCCTGGGGTAAGAAAGAGGGCAGGAAGGGAGGGAGGGAGGGAGGGAGGGAGGCTCAGGCTTGCCATTCGCGAGTAATCGAAACCACGAATGGCAAGTCTACGGATACAGAGGGACAACTGTATAAATCAACCCCAGATCTTAGGGTCAATTTTTGGACATCATTTTTTCAACTTCTAGTTGAGTACATGTGGTAGTAGGAGAAGACACACACACACCCAACACACATACTTGATCCACAAGCCATCTGTATCAACACTTACATGAAATACACATAGAGAGTGAGATGGCTTTTGTTCTCTACAAATAAAGCAACATGAATGACTGAATGATTTAGGGGAGGAAAGGTGCCAAACTGACTGACACTTTGCAAGCAGTCGGCTTGGGCCTTCCCCCCCTTGCTTTCCAAGCATTGTGCATGCCTGTGAGTGGTCCAAAACTATAGTCCAGTATATATGTTAAGTTTTGGGAGTTCGCAGAAATGAAAGGTATTTAAACCATTTTGCCCCTTTATAACATAGGAATAGATTCATAACTGCTTCAGACCATCTTTCACTGGTCAAAGAGAACTTCATATCAAATCAGGTACTCCAAAAAAGGTACATTCTCCACATAACTGGCTTTCCCAAATAAGTCTGGAAGGTTTCTTGCTTAAGGGTTATGCACAGTTCAAAAGATATGTTGTTGGAAAGACATATCAAACAGGGATACGGTGGTAAAATTATATCAGCTAGTGCAACAAGCTGAGACTTTTCTAATATATCAGGACTTGGCACTCCAGGTATTTCCAATTTAACCTCTCAGAAATCTCAGCTAGCATGCTAATGGTAAGACCTTATGGGAACTATAAATTGAAAACATCTGAAGAGTCAAAGTTTTCATTCTGTTTTACTGCATCCCTTGTTTGATGAGCAGCAAAGTATTCATCAGGTTTGGACTCAATAATGCTATTGCTACTTGGCTTATCTATTTACATCTTGCAAATTTACTCAGGTTACATTAATTTGTAACCTGAAAGCTGATTCATGTATTACAAACCAGGATGCAAGTTCGTGACAAAAGGATGAAAGGCATCTAAACTCCATCTGAATCACCATGCATCTGACAGTAGGCTTGCCTGTGAATGTTTGCTCCCAGGAGGGTGGAAAAAACCTTTCCTTATGTTTGTGCATCAGAAATTCTAGCTTGTGAAAATATGCAGGTAGGAGCCAATATGCCTACATTATAGTGGCAAGCCTAGAGTCAAAGCATACTCCCTTATCTTCTGCACATTACAATCTTCTCTTCCAGGCTGAGCGCATGAGAAAACGTTTAGTGTGCAGATGTTAGAGGTGCACAGTGCTAAATTTTCTCTTATAACATACATGGCCTCCCTTCTTGAAATGTGCTTATCCACAGTGGTGTGTGTGCACGCACCTTTAAGTTGCCCGTCACCTTATTTCATAGAGTTTTCTTAGATAAGGAATACTCAGAAGTGGTTTAGCTGGTTCTTTCTACTGAAACGTAGTCTACAGCACCTGACGCTTATTTATGTTCCAAATCACTGCCACTTCCAATATTGAGTCCTTAGAGAGCAGATGTCATTAAGTGTAAATCAAACTAGCCAACTGACACACACCCCCAATGGTTTTGTGTGCAGCGTGGCCTTGATTCCACTCCGGAGGAAGCCCCTCCATTGCCCCAAGGGAATTCCAAATAGTAGCTCATTTCCAATGTGTTATAAACCTGTTTGCTAACTGATATGAAGTGGTTTAAATTACCCTTGTTCACAATTGAGCCAAATTGCTGAAACAGTTTGGCAAGGGGTGCTAGACCCATTTAACGCACATCTTTTTGACACTCATTTTTTCAGAGTCTTTTGCAATAAATTGATTTAGTGCAAGTGTGAACAAGATGCGGGATGGAAATCGATTTCCTATGACATGATCAGCGACTCGCTAAAGGGAGTCCATTTTGAATCGATTCATTAGTCAATGTGAATGACAAGTCGGTTATTTTACAAGAAAATGTGACTGGGGCAAATGTAGTGTGAACCATGCTCCACTGTCAAACCAATTGATTGATTTGGATCACAAACTGATTTATATGTAAGTGGGAATGAGGCCAGCATTTCCTTTTCTCGTTTTTATCTCGTTTACACATTGTCCTGTGCATAAGTCAACTCATGTTTTCTGGATCAATTTTTTGGATTAAAATTCTTCAACTCTATGCAATGTATGGTGTGAAAAATAGGATTATCTGGATTTTAAAAAATGAAACACACTTCTACCAAAATACCTTACTACTTCTTGTTTTAAAAAGCTTTTCACCTTGGAATTAAAAAACTCTACCATATTCCAGTTATGAACTACAATAGATTGTTTGGATCCTGTGACCCAAAGGGAGCAAACACAACAGGAAGTAATTTTGGAGAAAAAATCCTGAAGAAATAGGCTTTAGGAAAGAACCAGCTGATAAATGTAAAACTTTTAACTATTTAACACTGTTTCTAATTTAATTACACAATAACTTAAATTGTTGAAGTATGTTAGTACTAAAATTATGACTTAAGTCAATTTTACTTTAAAAAATAAATTTCATCAACCTGTCCTTTATGTTAGAAAATTTCTAACTTAATAGATAACCTAACTGATTTTAACTAGTTAGTCGCAAACCTGCATTTGAAAATATATTAATGATCTACTACATCACAGGGAGGCATAGAGTGCTTTAGTTCAACAGTGTCTCTTTGTTGTTGTTGTGTGCCTTCAAGTTCTTTCCAACTTATGGTGACCCTAAGACAAATCTATGAGATTTTCTTGACAAGATTTGTTCAAAGGAAGTTTGCCATTGCCTGTTAGCAGCTGGAAATTATATATATGTAAAAATGGGAAGA
Source organism: Phrynosoma platyrhinos (assembly GCA_020142125.1). NCBI lineage: Eukaryota > Metazoa > Chordata > Lepidosauria > Squamata > Phrynosomatidae > Phrynosoma > Phrynosoma platyrhinos. The sequence continues at coordinate 84,400,729 of CM034708.1, read as the reverse complement.
GAAAGGCCACACCTTGGAAGAGTTAGGTTTCTGGATTACAGCTCCCAGAATCCCTCAACCAGCATAGCCACTGAAGTCCAAGAGAGACTGCTCTGATCCAGCAAGACATTACCATTCTTTAACAAAAATGGATATTCAGGATCACTTAAAATTACACATTTACTTTCAAAAGAGATTCTAACATATACATTCTTCCTCTGTTAATTTAAGACATATTGACGATTCATAGAAATTCTATTAAAAGAACAAAAAGGTAGACTGTATAAGATGTTACCAACATTCTGATTCATGCCAGTGTCATTCTACTTAAGGCAACATCATTATCCATATTAGTGATAAGTGGATTGTCCCCTTAATATAGCACCCACAGAGGGTAGAAAAAAGCACAATGATACACACACCAATCCATTACATTATAGGATTAAACTAGATCAGGCCTTTCAACTGGTGTTATTGTGCTTCTGGCTACCATTTCCAAAAGCCTATCTCTTAATGGCATTTGAACAAGACTCTTAAAGGCTCTCTCTTGCAGCTCTAAAATCAAGATGCGTTCTCTATTTAGAAGGGGGGGGGGAGAAAGAAATCTGAGCATTTAACAATTTGTCATAGATACAAAATGCTGTGATCCTAAGCACTTTGTCAGGGAATGTTGCATGGAAATAAATGGGATTTATGGGGACATAATTTGTTTTAGTTCTGAGTGTAAGTAGCACAATGGCACTCACAGGATTTTGAAGGCACTGAAATATCATTTTTAAAACCATTTAAATGGCTACACTCTATTACTCAAGTTCTTTTGGAAATTTCATTTATTGATATGGTCTCTTTAAACCTCAGATGTGATCATATATTTTCTCTTATGTTTTCTCAAACTATAAAAAGGACAGAAATTCTTAAAGGGGAAAAATTCTTTGGTTTCAAGCAAAAAGGCATGTTTGGCGAACACCCACCAAAGCAAAGCAATTTAGAACACAGATTTTAAAGCACTCCAAAAAATGCAAATGCAAAACGTGGTCACATTAATCAACTCTTCTTGTACTTTAACTTCCACCCAAGAACACTCAAATCTATTGGAGTCGCTAACAAGAGAAATCATCTGATATAAGCCAGAGTTAAGGATGTGGGGTTGTAGCCCCCCAAAGCAACAAAATTTGGACCATGTATCACCCCATCAGTAAGTTGCAAACATGGACACATTCACATTACCTGCTTCCACCTGAATTTCCATCCCAACTGAAGACAAGAGGTGTGTCCCAGTCTCTAACACTGTGGACCATTATAACTCCCTGTCCATCAACTATCATTGTTTCAAAACTGGAGAAAGTATGATGATTTAATTTGCAAAATGAAGTGCTTACAAGTAGATTAGCACAAACATTAGAACAAGATTGTATTGGCCTTTCTGAGGATTTGATGGAACCTCCTTTTTGAAAAAAGGCTGGGAAAAGAAGGGAAGACTGACAATTACAAACATGATGAATGAACAGCAGGAGTGAAAGGAACCTTTAAATATAAGGGTACAAATATCTGCATGCCACACCATGTTTACAAGTAGATATTTAGCTTTCTGCCCTGTTTTGGTCTCAGCACAAGACCAGGTAGGGAGCCTGAGAGAAACACAGAGAGAAGTGTGGATCACCAGCATGGAGTTAAGTCCAAGTCATAAACAGTCCAGTAATAAACCCAGGCAACTGTCCAAAGGGAAATCCAAGAACGCAGTTAATAAACAGAGCAAGGTCTAAAGCTATTAGGCAGCACCAACAGGAACATGAGGCATAAATGTTGCTTCCACAACAAAGGTAGGTTGTCAGCAGTTAACTTCCTGAGGTACTGTTTTACTTCTCAATGTTTTAGATATAAACACTCAGAGCATGTCTACCCCTCTTTCTCTTGACAATGCTCTGCTAGCGTAGGTAATGCCATCTTCATCTGTGCCTGCATCCACAGCAGAAGACCGTGGCAGCTGAGGAGTCTCACCATCTGTCTTCAGCACTGGCATCTCACCGTGTCACTCTGTCTGAGTACTCATTGTCTGTCAGAATCTGCACCAGCATCTTGGAGGCAGGGCATGACATTTTCCTGGGATCCTGGGACACTTCCTTCCCCCAAGTATAGATCAACTGGATTTGATCAGTAAAGATTTTTTTGTAGATGTTGACACTGTTTTCATTTCAGCTCCTTCATACCACTAGTGATGTGCTATGTAAGCAATGAGATGACTAGTGAAGTATGTTGTAGAGGTACTTGGGTTGGAACATAAAGTACCAGAAGGGTCCATCAATGTGCCCATATTTTTAATTAATATAGGGAATGATCTGTTGGAAACACATTAGCTCTAACATTTTTCTTTAAACCAGAAGTTTTGTCCAGTTCTTTGGAATTAAGTTTTTCTAAGCCATAACATTAAGAAAGAAACAATAGTCACACGGAGTCCACAGCTAGCTGTACATTCAATTATTTGAAAAGAGCATTGTAGTTAATATATAGAATGAACTAACTCAAGTGTAACATTTACATTATTTAACATATAACCAAAGTTTGGTTTTCAAATATACACCCATTTTAACAGGTTCCCACTGATTTTAACATTTATTTTTCTCATAAGTCAATAAGGGAGATCTACATTTTCAAATTAAACTTATACAAATATCATAATGCTACTTGTATATAGGACCAAACTCAAACCCAAACTTTGAACTCGTCTTTTTTCTCAGTATTAAATGAAGAGGGTGGTGGCACTTAACTACCTGCAAGATAACAAAGGGGTGATAAATTTCATACAACCAAGGGCCCTCATATATACTCTTCATAAAAAGTACATCTTTTGTTAATCTAGCAAGACCAGGACTGCATAAACTCCAACTGTCCCAATTTGGTAGAGACAATCCAGATTAATCCTGTCATCCCGCTTGTTCAGCTGCTTTTAAAATGGCCCAGGTTCACTCCCTTCCTCCCACTTTCTCCCTCTCCTGAGATTATTTCAGTTGCTGCAAACTTAATTGAAAGTGCAAAAGTAGTTTTTACTCAGTTAACTTAACAGGGGGTGGGAGAAGAAGAGAGAAGGGAGTGGAAGTTTGCCATACCCAACAGGCTCAGGCAATAGCAAATGCTGCAGCCTCTCCTAGCCTTCTTCATTAATCCACACTTCCTCATTAATAACTATTGCCACTTGACCACACTATTGCTGCTTGGCCATAGCTACTTGCTTTTCAGCTGTGAAATGATGGAGGTATGGGACTGTCTCATAGGTACTTGAAAATCAGACTCAAATCACTGCTTCTAAAGCACAGCATTGCCTTAAGGACAAGACCAGAACTCACCAACACTTGGAACGTAGAGTGGCAACTACAAATTTTTGGGAGGCCATCGAAACAACTTAATAATAATAATAATAATAATAATAATAATAATAATAATAATAATCTGAGCATGTCCAGTGTCACAGACCCACTTAATTCAAAGTGCCATCATGACTAGAGGAATAAATGGAGCTTTCCTCTGCTGTCCTGATGTTTAACACAGAAGAGGGGAAATCACTAAATGTGTATATTTGCACCATGGGACATATATAAGGAAATACATTAATGAAGGGAAACTGTGCGTCTATTTCTCAGACATATTGGAAACATTATTATGATAGTGAGTTGGATGCAAAGGTTCTATTCATTCAGTTGAAGGGAATTTTTGAACCCCTGTATCTACAGTATTCCTACAGTAGTAAATTAATCTATAATTAAATATGGCACTTTTTGTGAATATTCATTCACCAAATGCAAACTTCACTTAATCTCAATCGAGCATTCTAGCATGTTATGTCATTCACAAGCCGTTAATAAAAGTTTCTGGGAATATTTTTTCGATTTCTAATTACATACAGTAAGCTACAATTGGTAGTATTTCATCTCTGCTTAATGAAATCTATTTTTAAATCTAGAGCAGACATTTTTCTCCTTTATATTAAAGTTTATACAGAGTGCACAGCTTCTCAGGAAAAAATCCATAAAAGGTAATGTTAAGAGAGACTTCATTCTTAATAAAATACAGATCTGAACTCAAAGGATTATGCAAAGTGAAAGCAAGTTAAAACACAGTTATCAGAAATCTCTATGGTCAAGCATAATTGTTTCTCAAAATTATATACACATGGGGGAATCCTGGAAAAAGGAAGTTGTGACATTATTATTCACAATATTAAAAGAAGGCTATAGCAGCACATAATATTAACCTAATTATTTGAGATAAAACTAGAACCCAGGTGGTCTTACAAAACAGTAGCTGAGACAGCTACAGCAGGGGTTTGATCATAGCAAAAAAGAAAAAAAGGAAAAAGAGGAAAAACCAAGAAGAAAGAGATATTACAAAAGTTAACCATTAGGGCTACTGGGGGTGAAAAGATTTAGGATGAAATCCTGTATATACACTACCTGTGCATACACTACCATGGAACTTTTAACTTCTTCAGAGCAGACATTCACAGGACTGTTCTTTTAACAAATTATGCATACAGTCCTATGCATGTCAACTCAGAAGCAGGTCCACTGAGTATAAAGAGACTTACTATCAGATAAATTGTACAGGATTAAACCTTAATGTCTACATTCTATTTTGAGAATCACAAAGTATATACTAAGAATACATACATCTTTTTTTCTTGCTTTCAAGTCTCTTGCTCTCTTGCACAAAACTGTCAATTTCCTTATTAATACATTCCAGAATTTAAAAAAAAACACAGCTGCAGAATTCAGGGGGCTTGCATACTATACATTTTTAGACCAAAAAAGCATCCACAAAGTTAACGTCTGTATACATGAATCAATATTGGAAGTCAACCTCATGTGTAAGTCAAGGGCAAGTTTTGAGGCCAAAATTATGGATTTTGATATTACCCATGGATAAGCCAATGGCAAAATTTAGGGGCATATAATAAAAGATATAAATGATGAAGGCAAGTAAAATGATGCCAAAGAACTTAGAAAATCATAGCAGGCATAACTGTTTATGCTCACACTAAAGGCTGGATGGATGAGAGAATAAAGGGCTCGATGCTTCTTTCAGATGCTCTGAGGAAAAATTAAGCTCTCACCTTTCACCAGAGGATGGTTCTTTTTTTAAAATAAGAGTGCAATACTTACACTGACCCATAGATAAGTCATCTCAGGCTTTTGGGGTCAATTTTAGACTAAAATTTCAAAACTTATACATGAATATATACAGTAATTGAGGCATTACTCTTGAGCAATTCCCAGATGTTGTCAGTGTCTGAACATTTCCAAATATCTGAAATAAGGCATCTGATACAAATTCAAATCCTTGCACAAATACAATTCTCTCATACCCTGTGCCCACTGGTCAGCTCTACCTTCCGCGTGAACCAAGAAGGCCCCTGATGGGATAGAGGCCATTAAAAGCACCCAAGCAACTCTGTGAATGTCAGAAAAGCCCAATACTGTTCCAGCCATCTCTTAATGGCTCTTATCCTACTGAGATCCAGTAGATCAGGGATAGGCAACCTAAGGCCTCGGGGAGCTGGATGCGGCCCCCCGAGGCCTTTGGACCAGCCCCAGGCTGGTCCTGCCGCCGCCACCACCCGCCATGATGATATTGATTATCGTTGTTCTTACTTGTTCTTGGGGTTTTCTTGGCAAAATCTCCACAGGGCTTTTGCCATGGCTTTTCTGGGGCTGAGAGAGTGTTCATGTATTTTTTTAAATTAATTTTTAAAAATATTTATTTATTTATTTATTTATTTATTTATTTATGGTGCTTCGGCCCCCCAATTGTCCGACTCAAAAAGGTTGCTTACCCCTGCAGTAGATATTTTACTTGAGTTTCTGCCCCATCCCTGTTATATTAAATCTTGTCTCGGAGATGCAGCAAAAGGGGACAGGTAACAGAAAACAGCCAGGGGTGTAGGGAATCTTTGAGGAAAACACAGCTGCTTTTATTCCTGACAAACTAAACTATTTCACAGGAATTGTATATACAAGAAAGGCAGTTGGATTTGCTGCTCACAGCTAAAACACTCCCAGTTATTGAATTCAGGGTCATCAAACTCTCCTTCAAACCTGTGACAAAATTAAACAGATGATTCCCAACAATCCGCACCTTCTTAGGCAAGTGAGGAGCAGATGTTTTAATTTATAACTGGTTGTGACGCTTCTATCTTACTTAATATCATTTCTGTAGATAATAAAAACATCTGGCCTCAATTTTTCACATTCTGAAGCCTGCTCTTTCTGTGCTACATTTACTGAAGAATGCAAGGTTACTGTCTAATTCCTGTCTATATTGTATGGGGTTTTATATATTGTATGGCTTCTAATGTAAGCCGCTTGGATTGTCTTTTCAATAAGCGGGATATAAATAAAT
>CM034708.1:84377643-84388801 GCA_020142125.1 Phrynosoma platyrhinos | reverse complement strand
CCTATTCAACTTATATGAAGAACATATTGTAAGGAAAGCAGACTTGGACATGGAAGTGGAAGGAGTGAAAATAGGAGGAAGAAATATCAACAAACTGAGATATGCTGATGACATCATAATACCAGCAGAGAACCTCAAAGACCTGAAACAACTATTAAGGAAGATCAAAGAAGAAAATGCAAAGGCAGGCTTATTGTTGAACCTAAAGAAAACAAAAATAATGACCACAGAGAACTTACACACATTCACACTAGACAATGAGGAAATAGAAATAGTAAAAGAGTTCTCATATCTGGGATCAAACATTAATCGGAACGGGAACTGCAGCTAGGCAATCAGGAGAAGATTAAGAATGGGGAGGGCAGCTATGATAGAACTAGAAAAGATCCTAAAATACAAAGACATACAGCTCAGCACAAAAGTCAGAATCATACAAGCCATCGTATTCCCTATTACCATGAATGGAAGTGAGAGCTGAACAGTCAAGAAAGAAGACAGGAGGAAAATCAATGCATTTGAGATGTAGTGCTGGAGAAGAGTGCTGAGGATCCCATGGACAGCCAAAAGGACAAACACATGGGTCCTAGAGCAGATCAAGTCAGAAACATCCCTAGAAGCCAATGCTTAGACCAGGGGTAGGCAACCTTTCCCCTTTAAGGGCCGAGGGACTTCAGCTCCCAGAAGCCTCAGCCATGTTGGCCAATAGTCCCATGTTGGCCAATAGCTCCTGGGATTCTGGGAGCTGAAGTCCCTTGGCCCTTAAAGGGGAAAGGTTGCCTACCCCTGGCTTAGACAGTCCCTAGAAGATGACAATGCTTAGACAGTCATACTTTGGACACATCATGAGAAGGCATGAATCATTTGAAAAGACAATAATGTAAGGGAAGATGGAAGGAAATAGAAAGAGGGGAAGGCCACATGCTAGATGGATGGACTCAAGGAGGTCACAAGTATGAATCTGCAGGAGGAGCTGGGAAGAACAATAGAGGACAGTGGGGCCTAGAGATGTCTCATCCATAGGGTCGTCATGGGTCGAGACTGATGCGAAGGTAGTTAACAAACAAAAAATGAAAAAGTACATGCTGTATTGTTTTATTTTCAAACGGCTTGCCAGTTTTCCTTTCTTCCTTGTTATGTTGTTGGTGTTGTGTGCCTTCAAGTCATTTCCAATTTATGGTGACTCTTAAGGCAAAACTTATCACAGGATTTTCTTTGCAAGATACATTCCTTAATAAATATAGTACTTTGCTTTCAATTCGAATATGAGGGATTGAGGGAGTTTGTGACAAACTCCAAGGCCTCCTCCTCCCTCCCTCCTGCAACTGGACATTGCTGGATTTAAGCCACACACACAGCTTGACTAGTTAAAAACTGGGAGTTTAGGTTGGCTGCCCACTTGTTTCTAGGTAAATGTATTTTATATCTGCAGAATTGCACTTCCTCCTGAATCAATCAGACAAGTATATATGCTTGCAGCTTCTTAAAAGATGTAAGGAGAGGTCCATCTCGAAGATCTGAATAGGTGTTACCCCATTATTACAAACATCAATGCAAAGTTTAATTTAGATTGCAGTTGGGATGGATTCTGTGTTAAACATGTGCCAATTTATCATGGTCTGTTTTTTATTTACCACATGTAACTTATACTTTCCATTTTGTTACATCACACATATATAATGCAGCCATTTTGTGATACACAAACTCTTAATTATTGTGAAGGGACCCACAGCAGGTTCTCAAAATTCCAAATGATCCTGAAAATACTTGGTACTCTTAATGTACTGTCCAATAATATATACATGATGCAAGGCAGCAGATTGATCACATACTGAGGGGAGACTGCAGCAATTATGTAGCTGCTGTGGAAGGAAATAGCTGGTACATCATGCAAGTTCTTGTTTGTATTACTTCTACTTCCAGTTATTATTCCTATGATGAAAGCCAATATTAATGGGCAGATATTTTTATGCTTACTTGCTTTCCTTCATATTCTCTCTCACTGACATTTTGAATGAGTAATTTATGTAGCACAGCAGACAAGAATTGTAAAAAAAATCTTGGGGAAATGAACACAAAATTCTAGGAAGACAGGTTTCCTTTAAACGGTATTTCTATGTAAACATGCATCCATCACCCTAGCCAAGAAACCAAAGTGGAAGTAACAAAATGTCTCAAGGAAAGGCGTTTCTATTTATTTAGAAGTGGAGAATACTGGATGACTGGTTAAACTAGGGGTAGGCAACCTTTTTGAGCCGGGGCCCGGGTTGCTGTCCCTCAGACAATTGGGGGGCCGAAGCGCAATAAATAAATAAATAAATAATGTTTTTTAAAAATAAAAAAATAAAAAAATATGCATGCACACTCTCTCAGCCCCAGAAAAGCTATAGCAAAACCCCTGTGGAGATTTTGCCAAGAAAACCCCAAGAACAAGTAATAACAACAATAATCAATATCATCATGGCGGGCGGGGGGCAGCGGAGGGCAGGGGTAGTGGCGGCAGGACCGGCCTAGGGCCGGTCCAAAGGCCTCGGGGAGCCGCATCTGGCCCCCGGGCCTTAGGTTGCCTACCCCTGGGTTAAACCATGAGATTAAACTAAAAATGATGGGTTCCATATGCATAAGAAAGACCCCCAAAGTATTCCAACTCTCATTAACAAACATAAAACTGATTGATTATAATATATGGAATTCAATGTTAAATATATATTTGTATTTTTAGCCACTAAGTGTGAATCCAATTTTTTCTAGTCATTGGGTAGCTTTATTCTCATTAAGACTGGAAATTAGAAAGCCATATGTCAAGGATCACTTATGTGATAAAAACTCACAGGAAATAAAAATGAACACATAACATTAAAGCAAGCACAAAAAGGAAGTGAGGTGCCCCGTTTTATCGCTTAAATATGGAATTTTAAGAATTCAGACTCATAATTTTATGCCACTGTACTTCAAGGGTACTTCTGCTTTTAAGTATTCCTTATAAGCCTAGTCAATCTAATCCACAAGGATTTCTTGAGGAAAATTCTTGCTTTGTCCCAGGTTACACAAACTGTCCTCTGGCAACTGGAAACAGATTTGACCTCCATCAAATTTTGAATTAATAAAAACATCCTTTGGTATTGATGCAGACTAAATTATATGGCTGTCAAGATCTCCTAAGGTACAATGGTCTGAACAATTGAGTGGGGATGATGGGCTAAAACATGCTTGCACAGAATGAATATATTCTGTTCCTGCAAAACTTTCAGTCATGCCTGAATTTCAAACTGACCAATTCCACCTGTCCCTAGATAGGGAACTCATAACAATAACTACTCTTTCAGTGGTTTGCTTCTATTAGAAAAGAACTTAAGACCTCAAGTTACCCCCTGAATCTCATATTTGAAGAATGCCTTTTAAAAATTAAAATTTCAACAAATGCCAACTGCCTTCTTGGACAGGTGATATCTTTGCTCTTTGTAACCAACAGGTTAAGCAGCCTAAATACCCTAAAGCAGTGGTTCTTAACCTTGTTGGAGGTACTGACCCCCACCGGTTTCATATGCGCATTCACCGAACCCTTCTACCACCAATATAGACGGACCGTCAGCGCCATCCGGTGAGGGGAGTGGGCTGCCGCGCTGTCAATCACGCGACACGACCAATCAGAGGGCCACTTCTGTTGGTGGAGGCGGGGCAAGCTGGTTTGGTTGGATGGGGCATATAAATAGTGGGGCATATAAAATGTATACAGGTTATCACCTGCAGCCAATGATGGACGAGCGGGGCGTGTCATCACGAATCATACGAATCAGATGTGTGTCTTGGCTTCCGCCGAACCCACGAGACTGACTCACCGAACCCCTGGTGTTCGATCGAACCCAGGTTAAGAACCACTGCCCTAAAGTCACCAGATGCCATCTGTCCTTAGAAGCTAAGCAGGGTCAGCCTAGTTAGTACTTGGATGAGAGAATGTCCATGAACAGAAGGTGTTGTGGGCTCTATTTCAGAAGAAGTAATTGGCAAACCACCTCTGAGTATTCCTTGCCCACGAAAACCGTATGAAATTCATGGGATCACCATAAGTCTACAGAGAACTTGAAGGCACACACACAACCAACACACTGTGTAGCGGCAGAAATGATTGTATAGAAGACTTGGGGGAGGAACAGACCATGGCAACCACACGCCGTGGCCCCAATCCAACTTTTTGTCAGCACAAAAAGAAGTGGCAAATTGCAGCTCCTCTGATGCCGTAGCAACTTTGCAGCGCTCCTGAAGCATGCAATGTCTAAATCAGGGGCCGGCAACCTACGGCCCCCGGGCCGGTTCCGGCCCAGGTCGCCAGACTTACCGCCCCAGGCGGACCGCTGCCGCCGCCGCGTGCCACCGCCAAGCGTTTTGGCCTCCGTGCGGCCGCGCACCACAGCCGCCATTTTGTTTTCCAAGGTGGCCGCTGTGATGCGTTTGCGCATGCGCAGGAGTACTGCGCATGCGCAAACGAGTCGCGGTTGCCATTTTGGAAAACAAAATAGTGGCCGCGAGTGGCAGCCGCCATTTTGTTCTCCAAAATGGCGGCTGCGACTCATTTGCACATGCGCAGTACTCCTGCGCATGCGCAAACGCATCGCGGCCGCCATTTTGGAAATCAAAATAGTGGCCGCGACATGCGTGGCGGCGGCAGTGGAGGCGTGCGGGGCGGTGGCCGCGCACAGGGGGTGCGCGCGCGCATGAGCGCACGTGCCACCATTCTCCCCCCCCTCTGCCTGGCGGAGAGAACTTCAGGGGACCGGCCCAGGGCTCAAAAAGGTTGCCTACCCCTGGTCTAAATGCTGTGCCGCTGGGGCACCACAAAGCTGCCCCTCATGTGGGCAGCGTGACACTGCCTTCAGGACGGTATCAGGGCGTGCAACATGTGTACATCCCGCCACCAAGCTGTCAGGAAGACAGCACTTTAAGCCAGTCTGTTTCGGCTCTTGGTTTACTAGCTATTGTGCCTCCCATTGTGTATCAGTCCTGGGCTGCTGCCACACTGCAGAATTAATGCTGTTTGACACCACTTTAATTGCCATGGCTCCATCCCAAGGAATCCTGGGATTTGTAAGTTGCTGTGGCACCAGAGCTCTGACAGAGGTGGCTAAATGTCTCAAAAAATTAGTTCCCAGAATTCCCTAGCATTGAGCCAGCGCAGTTAAAGCAATGTCAAACTGCATTAATTTTGCAGTGTTAGATGAAGTCCCAGACAGTTTTGTCACATTTTTTGACACAATGTAGTGGTTGACCAACAGAGAACATATTAACCTCTCTCGTATCTGATAAGCAGGTGTATATATCTCATTATGTTGTACTGTTTGGGACAGCAGCAAAGAGAAGTAGAATAAACCTCCCGAAGTACCTGGTACTAGATCATAAGGAAGCTTGATAGCTTGAAAAGGCTCAACCTGGGAATGTTCATGAAATGCACAGATGCAGTGTTAAACTGTGTGTTTTTAAATGGTTTGTAAATGGTTTATAATTTCATTATACCTTTTATATCTGTGTCAAAATCAGTGGATGGTACTGTATGTTTCCTGTTGTATGTTTTGTCTGCAGTGGCCTATATAGCTAATAGCAAGAAATATTTTGGATTAGATTGGTCCCTTACAAATATTCATTCAACAGTGCAGTATGTCCATGGGCTATACATCATTTCCTTACTGAAAGTACTGTAATGGCTATTGTCATGTGCAAACAAAAGCACAGATTGCACCTGGAGATAGTGCTTTATGCAACTCCTGCTCAAGTGTCACTTCACAGGCTAGGTTTACCAATCTCATTTTACCCCCAATGCGGTAAATATTTTGCTTCCAGTTAGTTCTACTCATTTGAATTTACATCTTTCTTTGGGCTACTCTAGACAACAAACAAATAGAAGACTTTATTACAGAATTTGGACTGTGAGGCAAAATACACCTTCATGTCCCAGGTATCCATCTGGAGGAAAAGATCAGCTCCCCCAAAACCTGACTAGCCACCTTCACATTTCTAGGGAATTGAAACTCATGGCAAGACAGATTCTATGACTTCTAATTCTCAGCAAGACCATGCGGTCTCAATCAATGGGCTATTTTGTTGATCCCACAATCTCTCCTCTGTACAACACAGTATTATTTTGTTCCAGTAATGTCTAATGGAAAGAATCATGTCTCTGAGAGCCAGAAGAGAACAGACTGACATCTAGGAAAGCCAAGAAACAATGACAAATAAGGACTAACGGCCAAGATACAGGGCAGCTAAGCACTTTTTGCACAGGACAAAGTAGACTGAACCAACACAACAAGCACTCACTCCGGAAGGACATGTGTATGCTTTTTTTATTTTTTTTACAAGCAATAGCCTTTTATCTGGCAAAATAGTTCCTTAGTTTAATTTCACTTTTTTATAGAAAGATCACCCAATGTAAAACCAAGGTAGAGATTGCAGCTGGAGTGCTTGGGTTTCGAAGCCAAACTTCATAATGAGACAGCTGCCTTCAGATAAATTGGACCATGTCATGTTGGTGCAAGGCTTAATCTACAGCTGACATGAAAAACATCCCAGTCAGCTTGGGTTAATTATGCAGCAGACTCAGTCTCTACTATGTTTATGTGCTCCCATCATAGTGTATTTGATATGAGTTAACTAACTTAGAATATTGTAGGCACCTACAGGGATAGGTATTTGCATTTCCTCAGGGGTTTATGGATTGCATTCTCCCATAACTCCTTATAACTATGCTTGCTCAGACTGGTGGAAGTTGCAGACCTGGTCAGGCCCCTCTTTGCCAAGCCATGACACTTAGTGGGAGGAATCTTAGGACATGAGCTCAGCTTTGAAAATCATATACATTTGTTTATGAGATGGTTTGGTCAATATTCTTTTTGATCCCATTGTACAAGGAAATTTGTGGCAAAGAAAATGTGGTTTCCCTAAATTAGTTCCACTATAATAGATGCAAGGCCTAAACCCTGGATTTATGGTTCACAGTCCCTTCTTTGGGCAGAGATGGATAACTTTGATAGGTGCAGCTTTGACCACAGGAAAGGGAAGTTGGGCTGCTTCAAAGAGAACAGGCAGACTGGATAGACATGGGACTCCACAGAGGACAGTTAGCCTCCATATCCACAGATTCTTTATACACAGATTCAACCATCCACAGCTTGGAAAGAAAAACAGATAGACACTCAGACAGATATATTCCAAAAATCAAGCTATGATTTTGCTATTTTATATACAGGATATCATTTCACTATGCTACTGTATTTAATGGGACTTAAGCATCCACAGATTTTGGTATCCACAGCGGGTCCTGCAACCAAACCCCAGGCTCAAGTGAGTACCAAGGGTCCACCATATAAACTCAAAAGTAATTGAATCGAGCAGTGTACAGAAGACAAAGAAAGCGCTGAAGCTTGGACATTAAAGTGGTGAGTGAAAATGAAAGGATTTTTTAAAACATGTATCATAGGGGTCATGCACATGGGCCCAAAAGAGTGATGTGTGGCTGTGCCAGCGCCAATTGCACCGGAGCCACAGCAAGTGCACATGCCTGGCCCCAATCCAGGCCGCCACCACCGCAGTCCTCAATCCAGCCCCTGGTTAGGAGTGGCTTTTTGCTGCTCCTTTTTGTGTCAGCAATTCCGGGTTGGGGCGGACTCAGTGTGGCTTCAGGCCACATTTGGGGTATGAATCATGTAAATGCCACACGCCCAACATGGCCTGAAGCTGGCACTTTTGGCTTGTCTGCTTCAGGCCATGGTTGCCAGTTACTGATTGAAAGAAAACGTATTTAAAAAATGACACACATCACTTTAAAAAACTTGGATATATTCATACCAAAACTAGAGATTTGAGAGGTTTCCTAAAATTAGTTTAGGAGTGAGCCAAACAGTTACATTACAAGAAAAAAGGCTGCCTCCAAATGCTGAGCCCAGCTTTCAAGGATAATATATTGGTGGAGGTTTTTGAGAATGGAAGACTTGGCACCAAAAAGTTTTCTAAAGCGTTTTCTGAGCCCCAGTTTCACACTGAAAAAGACTGTTCACCTCTAATGTGCACAAGCAGACATACTATGTATACACATGGAGATTCATCATTTGGGAGTTCTAAATTCATGCTCAGACAAATCAATATTGCTTTTCATTAAAAGAGCAAGTTACTCTCAGAGGAAGGTTCAGAATCATTAAAGGAGCTTAAAACAGACTGTTTCTACAGTTGGGCCTCTGTATTCGTGGTGGATCCATTCCAGATCCCACCCACCCCATGGATACAAATATCCGCAAATGTTCAAGTCCATTAAAATTAATGGTGCCATAGCATTAACCAAAATGGAGGCTTGCCATCCATGGATGGTTCAATCCACGGATGGCAAGTCTACTGATAAGGAGTGCTGACTGTTATTTCCAAAAGCAATACCAAGCATGTTACCCAGTAACAAGTGGGACTTGGGGGGAAAATGTTGTAGCACATCCTCGATCCTTTACAAGACATGGTTCTAGTCACCCCTAGGGCTGCATCCTCACTACACTATGGCTGCATCTACACTGTAGAAATAATGCAGTTTGACGCCACTTTAATTGCCATGGCTCCATCCTACAGAATCCTGAGATTTTTAGTTTTATGAAGCACCAGCACTCTTTGGCAGAGAAGGCTAAAGACCTTGTAAAACTACAAATCCCATGATTTCACAGGCTGGAGATAAAGCACAATGTAGATCCACCCTATATCACTTTTAACTGATATGGTTCCATGCTATGGTTTCCCGGAACTTGTCCTTTGGTGGAATACTTTGCCAGAGAGGTTTACTGCTGTAGTTCAGAGAATTGGAGGTCGAATTAAGAGAATTCTAAACACCTCACCAAATTGCAAACCCCAAGATTCTGTGAGAGAAAGTCATCATTTAAAGTGTTATCAAACTGATGTGATTTTGCAGCGTGGATACTATCCTGGTAGACAAGATGACATTAAAGATCCCAAGTCTCAGAATCTAGCCCTGAATCTCAGGGCCTGGCCCCTCTTCTCCAAGCCATAGCACTAGTGGAAGGAATCTTAGGACATTTGAAAATTACAGACATCTGTGTATTCTCAGCCTCCTGTTGTTGCAGGATGCTTTGGAGCAACTATTATAGACTGCTGTTCAAAGCAGAGCTTGTAAGTACAGAGCTTGAATCGCAACTCCTATGTATCCCTAAAATAAGTGCTTGCAAAGGTATTAAAAACAGAGCTGGAGAAAGTATGTTTTCTGTTCAACAACAAACTTGGAAAACTGAATCTTCAACCAGAGAAATATTTTCTCATTTGCTAATATACTATTGAGGCTTGTGTTTCTAGACTGGACTGCACAAAGTGAGCCAAAGATATTAACTCAAAATACTATTAAATATTTTGTGCATATACAAATAATAATAACAACAAAAAGACCTAGCTATAACATCTGTGCACTGTAAGAAAATTTACATGGAGAATTGCTCGGTGAGATAGAAGAGGAAAGTGGTTTTCTTAGAGGGTTACTGTGATAAGGAAGAAATGAGGGGCCATGACATCAGATCCTGATTCCTTAAGTGGCACAGCCTCCTAAGCAACATTCTGTTCGGTAGGACTTCAAGTATTAATCAGAACAGGAGTAAGAAAATTACCTTCTGCCTTTGGATCTCTAAGCTGGACATAAAAAGGAAAACTGAGGGAAATTAACATTAACTTTGCCATAGCATCATATTCTGTATTTCTAACAGAAGCTGTTACAGAACTGAATGACAGTTACAGAAGGCAATCCGAGACATTAAAATGTAAGGTTCACATACTTAATTTCTCAGACTACTCCTTGTTTTCAGTACACCTATCTAAACTTCAGGTTTGTGAAACACTGAGAGAGTTTGTTTTTCTTTCAATTTATTTTATAACTCCAGGACTGTCACCAGACACCATGGTCAGATAGTTTAATGGCTTAGAAAGCTATTAAGCTGAATCTATTTTCTCCAGAACACAAAACATGGGAATAAAGAATAGAATATATGCATATAAGAGAGAACCGAACTGTGAATGCTAATATCAACTTTAGAAAATAAAAATTAATCAGATCAAATTATACATTTTTGCTTCATTGCCTCTTCTAATTCATTTTAGGAAGTAGAATGTTTCAAGTGTTGTTACTAAATATGCATTTATTACATATTTATTTCTCATCATTTTCCTTGGAGCTTAAGGTTGGATTCATGGCCTCAAATTTAACATGATAGCAACCCTTTCAAGTGGTAAAGCTGAAAGACAACAGGCAGCCCGGTATCATTTAGAGCCTCATGTCAAACAAGACTTTGTACTCAGGTTCCCCCATTCCAAGCCACTACCAAAGACTGCCACCCAAAATGGCTCACACAACATATTGTGTGAAAAGTAATTTTGAATACTTATTAAATACAAAAGCTCTGTATGAAGAACCGATACAGACTTCGTCTTATGAATTATATATATGCAGCCTTAGAGCAGAACAATAGCACCATTTCAATCAGAAGCTGCATGTTTTGTTTCAACAAATGCATCCTGTCTCAAAGTTTCTTGGTTTCTTTCATTCTTTTTCTCAAAATGAAGGTGGGGGAAATGTTTGCATAATGACAACTCATGGCATCTTCTAAGAAGGAGAAGAGGAGAAAAGTTTCATTTTACCAAATAAATAACTCACAAAGAAAAATATTTCACAAAGAATGAATGCATGGTGACTGTGCCAAACTGGTAACTTGGAAGTGAGTTGCGGAGTGAAAGATTCAAGAGTCTTATTAATCCCTGATTTTTCCACATCACATCATTCATCCCCACCCTACCCTACTTTCTTCCCTTCTGTCTACTGAACTGCTGTTGCATACTTGACCAACTTTGACATAATGTTAGCTTCATGAATTCCTGCCTTTCCTTTGGCTTCTGACAAAAGACTTTAAAAACATTATTATCTAACACAAAGAATTCTTCATCATCTATAAGGGCCTGAGGTTATCTGAACTGAAGGGATTCAGGGCCATTGCTGGGGAGGCCTACAATGATGGGGAGGAACTAAAACCTAAGGAAAAAGTGGAGGAAAAGGCAGTGCCTAGGCCTGAAATGCAAGAGGCAAAAGTCCTGCTTTGTTAACTAAGGGCCTTTGCAGACTGCTAGAAATAGTGCAAATTGAGTC
>CM034708.1:84363412-84377543 GCA_020142125.1 Phrynosoma platyrhinos | reverse complement strand
ATTCCCTTATGAGAGAGCTAGTAAGGAACTAGTAAAGCCATCTTATGCCAAGTTAGAACTTTGGTCGATCTACTTCCATATTAACTACACCAAAGGTGGTGAACGTTTGCCCACTAGATGTTTTGAACAGTATGGTTAATGGTAAGAGATTATGCACTGGTCCAAAATATCTGGATGGTCAAAGGTTTCACCACCCCTGTTCTATACTGATTGAGGGAGGGTCTCCATGATTTAGAAAAAAAAATCTTGGTCAGCCCAGGACTAGACTAGCCATCTAACCTAATCAACTGGTCTATAGCCCATGACACCTTTCATACAACATGAGTTTCTTTCTTTTTCTATCCTTTGCCCAGACAGGTCCGATGATCAGAGCCAAAGCTCACCCACTCCATCATTCTAGATCAATGACCCATTCCACACTATATAGCTACAGCATTATAATTCCACTTAACCACCATGGCTGCATCCTACGAAATACAGGGACTTGTAGTTTGGTGAAACACTAGAGTTCTCTGCTGAGAATTCTAAATTGCAAAGTCCAGAATTCTAAAGGATGGAGCCATGGCAATTAACGTGCAATCATAGCACTATGAATATGTAGTGCCAAAGGGGTTATAGGTCACATGAGGCTCCTGTGAATCAGCTGAAAACCTACTGACACACCAGACAGCTGTTCACTTAACTGTCTCAAACTACCATTTACAGAGCAAACTATGTGTTATATTATATATCCTGCTAAAAAGAAAAGTCATAGAGTCCATGGTCATTCAGTAATAAGTCAGGACATTATTTATCACTTCATGCATTGTTTCCCTCCAAGCCACTAACCCTTTGAGTCCTCCTAGTTTCCAAGCAACTATATGACTGCTAGGTCTAGGCTGAAGGGCAGAAACAGGCAAGATAGATTTTATCATCTTTGACACATTCACCATTCAGCAACTGCTGGAGTAATACAATGCCACTCACAAGGTAATACCTGTCACTCAACTAAATCACACCTCATTCCACTCTCTATAAAACATTCAATTGCCATCTACTCCTACTTGATACAGACCAACCATAGAACGAATCCCTTCAAATGAGCTTTATCTCAGTTTTATGATATGGAGCGTGTCTACTAGAATGGCCCCCTTTAGAAAACTTTCAAATCTTTCTGCTTTAATGTCAGCAGAACTCTGTGTTGTCTTGCTCTTTTTTTTTAAAGCATTTTGAAATCTCTTAGTGTTTTTTTCCCCCAAATTGGACAGACTCTTTTACATACCTCCATCCATTTTTTCAAAGTATTCCATTCCAGAATTAACATCTTAGTTTTGAACAAGCAAAGCAAGATGCAAATGTTAAGATTACCAGTTCTCTGTTTTTTGTACATTATTTATTTATTTAAGAAATTTCTGTGAACCCTTAAGGACTCCTGAGGCAATCTACAAATAAAAACCAATTAAAACAAGACAAAGATAAAAACACTTTAATACACATTAAGGTGCTGTTTAACTACTCCTAAAAGCAGTCTAAAAGCAATCCAAGAACTCAGTTTTTAAAGATTAAAAGAACAATTTCGAATACTGAATGCCATGTGAAACAGCACTGTTTTTGTCTGCCTGCTGTAAGCTTAAAAGAGATGGGGCCAACTTAACTTTCTTGGGTACCAAGTTCCACAATCAAAGTACTGCAAATGACCAGTGTCTTTGTTTATGGCCTCTCTACTGAACGGTAAAATCCCAGTGTTTCTATCCATGTCTAATAATGTTCAAAATCTCAGAGGTGTTACACCACTATAGTTTCACTCCCTACTCAAAACAGCATTTTCCACTCTTTATTATGCTCATAAACCTCTATTCAAACCTACATGCACTTTGTATCCAAATACTATTCTCCAGGAATATGTTTACAAAAGTAAGGATGTTTAAAATGATGATATTACCCAAATTTCTATATTTATTTCAAACAATTCAAGCAAGGATTCCCATTAAAATAATAAGAGGATGGGATAGAACAATTAAAAGGGATTTCTGGCAATAAAAAAAAGCTAGATTTAGAAATGTATTAATTTATGGTCAGCAAGGCTGGGGTATCCCTTCTTTAGAGATTTATTTTGAAGCCTCTCAGATGAAAAGAATCTTGGAATTTGAATATGAGAGGGAGATGAAATGGGTAAGGTTAGAAAGATCAATAAATTATATGGAACATAGTTCATTAATCAGATTGAGTGGAAAAGGACAGAAGCATAAAGGTAATTTGATTGGCTCCTTGAGTTTAAATAAACAAATTTTGGGGAAAATGGCAAAATATAACAGTAAATGGAAATTTTAAATAGTGCCCCCCAGAAAGTAATGAGACTTAGGGAGAACAGTAAAGAAAATTAAAAATGAAGGTTATAGAGTTATAGGTGACCTGCTTGACGAAGAGGGCAAGCCATGGGGAGTGGAGAGACTGATCAACTTAATTGGAAAGAAATATTGGATCCATGCATCTGGAATAAATAAAGTGAAGGATATAGTTAAAAATATGAAGGGGTTACTAAAAAGATGTTAAATGAAGGCAAAGGTATCAGTGGATTCATATACAAAGTAATATTAGAACATTAGTTTAAAATTGTAAACATTTTGAAAGGAGTTTAGGAAGTTAAGAGAAACAAGCACACTAGGATAAGAGAGCAACGGGTGAAATTAATAAGGCGATGGTACAGGGCTCCTTCTCAATTAGCACTTTTCAATAAAAAACTTATCAGCAAAGTGTCAGCATTGCGGTGGGTCCAAGAGTTTCCAAATGCATACGTAGAGGGATTGTCCTTTGGTTCAGAAATTTTGGGATGAAGTGATAAGAGAGATTAATAAAATAATAGGCAAAGATGTTCACTTGAGCAAAGAGAATTGTGTAACATTGAATTTTAACAATAAGGGAATGAATAATAATGAAGAAAAGCAGTAAAGTATATATTAAAAGCAACACAAGCTGTGAACAAGGTGCATAAGTATTTGGCAGATAACTTGCTGTTCGATATTAGAGATAGAAGATTAAATTATACTGGAGAAAGGTAGGAAGAAGTTTGGAACTTGGATTGGGAAATTCTGCTTGAGAAGGTCAAAGGGAATATCGAGTACAATGAAGTCAATAATGTAACTAAATCCATATCCCATATATTGAATGTAGGTTTCTAATTGTAAAAAATATATTGATTCTAATCTCTAATATGCGATGGGAGGGGGGGCATGTGTGACATTTTTTGTGTATAGGTTAAAATAATTCAATAAATTTATTAAAAAATAAAAAGTACTATTCTCCAGCTCTTGATGAGCTAAAAGTTACATTATAGTAGTGCAGCATCTATGTGAATGTTCATTTGTTTCTGAGTTCAGTGAGCTTCCAGTGGTGTTTATGGTGGTTTGTACCACCAAACAAATAGTTACTTTGAAAACAGATCACAGGTCCTCAGTTAAATTGTGCTATTCAACATGAAACTACATAAGCAAATTCTCTTACCTTGCAGTGCTAAGAGTTTGTATTCCAACCATGTTTATGTATCACTGGTATCAAAATAACACAATGTCCAAATGAGTAATTAACACTTTGCTTTGGGAACTAAAAGCAGCTACTAACTGAACCATTAGAACCAATATTTCTAGGAAACAAAGAAAGAAAGAAGAGCTAGCAAAAATTATTTAAAGTTGTGCCAAAAAGCCATGCCAGATCCTTCTTGGATTTGGTTTATCTTCATTTTTCTCTTACTTAAAAGCATACTGAACTTGAGCCAGGTACTGAATTTATATCAGGATCAAATATTCTTTGGCTTTTGTACTTCAAGGGTGCCTCAGGGCCAAAACAGGCTAAAAATACCATTTTCTGAAACCTGAACCTAAGGATGCAAGTCACTTAATGGAAAGCAAGAGCAGTTTCATATGACTGAACCAAAGTCCAAATTGTTTCCAGCTGTATCAGAACTCTACAGGTATGTAAAAATGTCAACAGATGTTTCTATCTTGTACTCCAGATGCTTTTCTTTCTTTTTGGTATTCAGGTTGGGGGTTATAATTTTTAAAAAATAAAATTAACAGCTTTGCTATAAAAACAGGGGAGAGCCCGCGATTACTCAAATATAGGCACAAGTTATTATGGATATATCATTTGTTTGTACTTCAGTCCTGCTGCACTGTACCTTAGGTTTGGGGGAATGAAAAAGGAAATGTACACACAGAATTAAGTGTAAAGTTTACAAATATCTTAAGATAGTAAATAATATGTATAAATTAGAAACACAGTGATAACCCTTTAAACTGACATTAGAAAAAGCAGAAACACAATGGGATTAAACATTCAGAAGATTATTGATGTAACAATCTGACATTATTTCTTTAAAATTCTTTATAAATATGTTCTCTATACAGTGCTTCTCAATTATTTCCCCTCCATTTAGGGCCTTTGCAGACTGCCAGAAATAGTGCAAATTGAGCCCACTTTAAGGGTTAGGGTTAGGGTTGTTATTATTATTATTATTATTATTAACACCAGTGCCACTGACCTGTGGGGACCATCAAGTTTCTGTTCTGCAAATATTTAACACTCATCTCTACCCATCTGCGGATTTGGAATCCGCAGTCTCAGTCCTTTGCGAACTGGCAAGTGAAGAGGGATAAAATGGCGTGTGCACCCGTGGCACGCAGGCAAGGCCGCACATAGGAGCACATGCCCATTGAAAACAATGCCCCCCCCCCAATATTTGCAATTTTTCCAATTCGCAGGGGGGTCAGGAATGGATAACACCTCCCCCCATCGGAAGGAACAACTGCACTTAAAACTGCTATGAGAGACTTTCCAGAGATTCAAGGCTTGATATTACCAGTATGCTGATGACACTCACTTCTATTTCCTCTTTCCAACTAAACCCAAGAATACTATTCTAGTTCTACAGAAGTTTAACACCACTGTAACTTGCATGCTGAGATAAATTGTGAAGCAGCTTTCAGAATAAAGCCGATGATGATGATGATGATGATGTGGGGTGGTCAGAGTTCTCTATTGTGGTTTACGATGCATCACTTCTGTATACAGTGGGCCAGCCATATCCATGGTGGGTTGGTTCTAGGACTCCGTGTGGATACTAAAAAACATGAATGCTGAAGTCCTTTATTTAAAGGTATAGGGCAGCAAGGGAGGCAGTGACAAGCCCCATCTGTCAGGTATGCATTACATATAGAGGAAGAAGATAGAAACCCAAATCATCGTCACCCAGGGATTGTCCTGTTAATTTTCTAAGCCTGGTCTAGCAATCCAAGGGCAGCGGAAGGGATAGAAGTAAGCCCAAGTGACCAGGCATACATTTTTCAGGATCTCTCGCCTCCAGGGAGCCTGCCAGCCACCCACCTCTGCTATTGAGACCATGGCTGCACTATATACACCTAGTAGCCAGGAGTAGGCTTTGGACATGAGCAAGAGACACTGGCCAAGGGCAATTTGGGTTTCTCCTTCTCCCTCCATATGCCTTGCTTTATTTGATCTCCTGGTTTTTAAAAAAAATATTTTGAGTCTGAAGTTGGTTGAATTTCCATAGCTAAAGCACATGGATACAGCAAACCCACTGTATTCAGCTACACAGCAAAGGTGCTGAGAAACTCTATTATTAAATTGTTAAGATGTATAATGGGATGCATAACTGGCAAGAGTATCTCAATGAGCATTGGAAAGCACTGATGTGTCTTAATACTCCCTAGATGGTGTCCTGTTGCACATCAGTCCCATTGCACCATTGGTCCTGTTGCAC
This sequence comes from Phrynosoma platyrhinos, assembly GCA_020142125.1. Lineage (NCBI taxonomy): Eukaryota > Metazoa > Chordata > Lepidosauria > Squamata > Phrynosomatidae > Phrynosoma > Phrynosoma platyrhinos. The sequence goes on along the minus strand of CM034708.1, from coordinate 84,371,788 downwards.
AACAGTCACTTTCCTGGCTTTACATGGTAACATAACAGAAGACCTTTGCTGAATATGGACATTGCAAAACTGCTCAATTCTATTTACCTGCGCACTTAAGTCCACTTATGAAAACCTAAGTCCACAAGCAAATTCTGGCAAATAATAACATCCATTATATTTTTGAGACATACACATACACACATGCACACACACACACAATTCCTCCATCAAAGGAGCTTAGAGTCCCACTTTCACACTGGAAGAGACAAAGAGGAAGGATGAGGGAGGGTATCTGAACTAAACAAGCTGCACTTGAACACTAAATTTATCATTATGTGGCCTAGTAAAACAACAATTAAAAACCGCAAGAAAGTTAAAATGAAACACATTATATAGCTTCAGGAAGTGTCTGTGGCTTTGAAAAAAACACAGCTATGATTTTCAGCTATCTATAAGTCTTCTCACTATAACCACCACCAGCTGCCATAAAAAGAGCACATGTATGATCACAGAACTGGTTCTCATTTTCTTCTGTCAACACACAAATGATATTTCAAAAGTGCTGAGGCTGCTTTCATCACAATTCTGTTTATCATTTATTTAGGCTTACGTTCTATGTTAGAACTATAGCCAGAAATTATGCAGAACAAACAAATCTCTAAACCAAAGACAAAAAAAGAACACATTTTTCTGGTAATGGAGAGATTTTTGCACGCACAAAAGATGCCTCTTTAGCCTGCAATTTCTCTAGTGATCAGAATTAATGCTCAGCATTAAACTTCATTTATATTTCACTAAAATAGTATGATTTGCATCTGCCCTTCCTCCAATGCCATCAGGGTATAACTAGGCCATTCATTGGAATTATGGCTGCAATCCCATATACACTTTTAAGGGAATAAGCCTGAATGGTTTACCTCTGAGTAGACATGAAAACGGTTGACTTGTCAATAGGCCTATACAGACTGCCAGAAATAATTCAGTTTGAGACTACTTTTACTGCCCTGGCTCAGTGCTAAGGAATCATGGGAACTGTAGTTTATTGTGGCACCAAAGCTCTCTGACAAAGACAGCTCAATGTCTCAGAAAAAAACTACAATTCCCATGATTCTCTAGCACTGAACCAGGACAGTTAAAGTGGTCAAACTGGATTATTTCTGGCAGTCCTTATAAGCCCAATGTTAAGGAAATAAAATATATTCAAGAAATAATTAGGGCTGCACATATAGGGGGGTTGCAAAGTGCCAGAAATAGTGCAAATTGAGTCCACGTTTAGGGTTAGGGTTCGTGCTAGGGAACCATGGGAATTGGGGTTTTTTTCTGAGACATTGCGCCTTCTCTGTCAGAGAGCTCTGGTGCCACAATAAATTACAGTTCCCATGATTCCCTAACCCTAACCCTAAAAGTGGACTCAATTTGCACTATTTCTGGCAGTCTGCAACTCCCCTTAGTCAACCAGGTCATGATGCAGATTAAAAATCTTTTGACTAATTATAAAGAAAACCCCACCTAATCAAACAAATGTTGTAAAAATTATTTTATTACACAAATTTGTGAGCAGCAAGTAGCATCTTTTGTGGAAGACAAAGAGAAGAAGCCTCTAACACTAAACCTGTGATAACACACACAAAAAAAAAGGATGTACGCTGTATTCTTCAGAATTACTGCTTTTTTCTCTATTGGCTTCAGCATTAAAATAATTTAGCTCAAATGAGTATGATACAATCAATATTAAGAACTTTGAGTTCAACAGACAGAATTGAATGGGACTCATAAATATGCATATTAGGTTTGATGTATCTTTTTATCTATAATTTGTAATACATTCTTAGTATCTAAAGCACTTATCTGGCTTATTTTTGCTGACCTGATTGGCCAAGATGGAGAATGTGTGTGATACAATTGTCAGAGTACAGGACTGAGATTTGGCGCATCCAGGTCCACTGGGCCACAAAACTCACTGGACAGCCCTTAGCCAGTCACTTTCTCAGCCTGACATACCTTACTGCTTCTATAGCTGTCAGTATACAAAATGTTACACTCTGATGAGACCAATTATGCTCAGTATCTAATGAAGACTTAAGCTGTTATTCTTTTCCCCAAGCAACTGTTCTTCAGAAGCATTCAATCAGGAAGCACAAGGCAGTGAAGCAGTTTTATATGTCCACAGTTGTCCCTTTACAATTCACAATACCTGGTGCAACAACAAATTGTATTTTATGCAGGAACACATTTTCAGAAACAGAAACTCACGTTTCACACTCTACAAGCTTAAAAAACTATTTCTGAGAGCCAAGGTGTAGCTCAGCTGTGCAATAATACCTGATTTGTCTACAGAGGTTCTCAATAAAACCAACTCAAGACATTTTGCTACCTGTGATGAGGACAAGATGGCAACCCACTCCTTTCCATATGAACAAGCCATCTGGATTGGCAGCTGAATATTTTTTCAATACAGCTGATGGGCAGCATACTCTGGTGCATCTGAGGGTAGCAAGCTAATATGGGGGATCCAGGCAATTTCTATTGGCAAAGCATGCACAGGTCTGTCCTTACACAAAAGGGAAGAGAAAAAGAATGTATGCAAAAGGAACTGTTGATGTTCAGCATCTATCACAGTTGTCTCATGCTGCCTAACAGCAGAGTCCAACCTAATTCCCAGGTTCACTGTCTGCATCAGCAGCTAAAGAAAGATTTCTGGTAGCAAGCAGAAGGAAAGGTCTCTTCCTGTGGCCTTCAGAAACTCCTGGGTAGAAATACCAATGGCCTGACTCAGTATGACAAAGGTTTATGTAAGTTCATTCTCAAAGAGGACAGCACCAACAATAAGCATGAATTACTGTAGTTAAAGTTAAGCATATTTCCAGAACCAATGATTTCAAAGAGAGAATCTTAACTCTAACCAGGGCTGGGGAGTAGTGGTGATTTTGGGGTTACTCCTTGTCCTACTCAATGTTACTCTTACTCTTACTCCTGTAAAAATCTCTTACTCCTTTACTCCTTTACTCCTTACTCCTACTCCTACTCCCTAGCACTGATTAATACAGGGCTGGGGAGAGTGGTGGTTTTGGGGTTACTCCTTGTCCTACTCTGGAGTGAGATTTTTTTCATAATGTTACTCCTATCCTGTAAAAACCTCTTACTCCTTTACTCCTTACTCCTACTCCCCAGTCCTGACTCTAAATGAAATCAATAGGATGTAGAAGTCTTTAACTTTGGTTCAAACATGCCCTTTCCCCCCTCAAGTCGACTTTCATTTCTTAAAATTAGCCTACCAGATACAAATTGATAATCCTGCTCAAATTCAGTGAGATTATGGGGGAAATATAATGAACTCCATCATATATTTTTCACAATTTTTCACTAACTCAGCCATAACAACTGTATTTCAGCAGTTAAGGAACACTGAAAGGAAGTGCCACTGACTAGCTTGTGCCAAAACAAACAGTTAACGTCTGGAATTTGCAAAACCAAAAATAGATTCAGCACAGTAAACCTTCACAGCTCATCTATTTCTCACTGGCAGAGCACACACACAAAACTCTAGCCCAAGGAAGAAGAAGTCTGCTCTGTGGAGGCTGATCAGATGGGCTGATGTGACAATTTTGCAAAAAAATCTGACATTTTGCTGAACCTGCAAGTTAAGAGGAAATTGATGCTGCCTGGGCACAGAAAATGAGACAAAATTGAGGAGGGGGAGAGAGACAGGGAGACCAAAATAGGTCAGGTGGAAGAGTGGGAGACAATAGGATTAGGCAACAGCTTTGCTAGCCCAAATGACACAAAAAGCAGGAACACCATGGGTGGGTTCACATATACAGTAATCCTAACCCATGATGTAGTGCTAGATCCACAAACCTCAGGAAACCTGCAAGAAGCTTCAGGCTTACAGTCTCTTCCCCACCCCTGCTCCTAAAGCTAGTTTCCACCTTCCCATATCTCGATTTATTACATACAAACCATGAATTCTGGTTTAACAGACCAGAAACTATTTTAAACAGGCCAGAAAAACAAATCACAGCTCCTTGTTTGCCTCTAACATCAAGAAAGTGTTAATTAAACTCAGAAGGAATCTTCCTCCAGGCCACAGAGGAACAGGAGGGAGATGAATGTGTTTTATTAAGCTTATTACGATTGAAGGCTTTATTAAGATTGCAGATATTTGTTAAAGTCTAACTTTGCAAGTGAATGTGCCCCGTAAGAAACCTCTCAGGCTGAACTACAGTAATTCCCCAGAACAAGAACAACAACAAAACTAGGAGTAGACCTCCTTGAAGGAGAGAGTGGAACGCAAACAAACCCAACTATAACTAAGGGCCTTTACAGACTGCCAGAAATAATGAGCTTCAGACCACTTTAACTGCCCTGGCTCAGTGCTAGGGAATAATGGGAACTGTAATTTATTGTGGCAACAGAGGTCATTGACAGAGAAAGCTCAATGTCTCAGAAAAAACTACAATACCCATGATTCCCTAGCACTGAGCCAGGACAGTTAAAGTGGTTTCAAGCTGCATTATTTCTGGCAGTCTGTAAAGGCCCTAAGGCAGTTCCAGATGTTTTTGGAGCTGCCTTTTGGCTGCATTCTGCCTTGAGGCCAAGGCAGGGGGCTCAAACACTGGATCAATTTCAAACTTTACATCCTTCCCCAGACGTCCAAGGTATTCCTCAGTCACTTCCTGGTTCCTCTCACCCTAAGAAACACCTAAAATTGATAATATCATCAAGACTAGCAGATGACAATGCAATGGAAGTCTACATTAAACATATCCCTGTCCCATTATGGCAAGCAAATCTATCTTTTTTAGAAACAGATAGTCCTTTAGATCCTTAATTTAATACCCGTCTATTTATTTTTCCATGAAGGGCACAACTGTACCTTCCTACAGGCACTATTATTCCAGATTCAGCACAAGATATGTACAAAAACAGAACTATGGGAGAAGGCAGCTAACTTGGATTTGGGAGTCTGCAGTAAACCTGGCATTGGGCTACCTTCCACTAAGCCTTCACTGAACAATAAACAGATTCAAAATGCCATATTAGTTCCCAAAGACTGATGTTGCCCAAAAGGTTTGGGAGACAAACATGCCATCACTTCCCTTCTCCTGTTATGAAATCTGGCCGGCAAACTTACTGCCTCTGACTGCAAGTAATGAGGATTATACATAGGAAAAGGAACAAGACAGAAATATCCTGAAGTGACTATTTTTGGCTATTCTCCCCCCTGCAGATTAACAGATACTACAGTTAATGGAATAGAAACAAAGCAGAATATCAAGTGCAGGTTGAAAACCAAGAAAACAACAGAGGAATCTCTCTAAAACAATAGAACAGATCAGTCAATTTAGGTACCCTTCACTAGTCCCACTGATTTCTATTAGAATACATACACAATCATATAAATATTTCCATTGCAAAAACTCTCACCAACGTACAATTGTTTTACACATAGGCTTTCTAAATAAGGGAACAAGGAGGGTGACTAAAATGGTGAAAGGTCTGGAAACCACGCTCTATGAGGAGCAACTTAGGGAGCTGGTTATGTTTAGCCTGGAGAAGAGAAGGTTTAGTGGTGATACGATAGACTTGTTTAAATATTTGAAAGGATATCATATTGAGGCTGGAGCAAGCTTGTTTTCTGCAGATCCAGAAAACTGGACACAGAACAATGGATGCAAGCTACAGGAAAAGAGATTCCACCTAAACAACAGGAGGAACTTCCTGACAGTAAGAGCTGTTCGACAGAGGAACACACTCCCACTGAGTGTGGTGGAGTCTCCTTCTTTGGAGGTCTTTAAACGTAGGCTGGATGGCCATTTGTCGGGGATGCTTTGATTATGAGTTCCTGCATGGCAGAAGGTTGGACTAGATGGCCCTTAAATGTAATTAGATTGGATTCAGACAAAAGTTAATTATCTCTATTGAACTGAGGTCATTTTTTCTCATTTTATTTCAATAGGATCCAGTTTCAAGTATTGGATTCTCACCCACGTTAGGGCTAATATGACCTTTTGTAGCCAAGTGTAAATCTTTTGTCCTATTTAGATCTTTTGTTGTTGGTTCTTCCTGTGTGCCTAGAAGTCATTTCCAGTTTATAGCAACCCTAAGGCGAACCTATAATAAGATGTTCTTGGCAAGTTTCTTGGGGGGGGGGGGTGTTGCCTTGGCCTTCCCCCGAGGCTGAGAGAGTGTGACGTGCCCAACATCACCCAGTGAGATTCCATGGCTGAACTGAGATTTGAACTCTGGTTTCCAGAGTCAAAGTCCAACAGTCAAACCACTATACATGCTGGCTCCCATATAATTTGATCTTTTAGCTACAATTAAATCTTTTCTTCCAACCCCAGAAGAGCCCAAACTGAGACATATACATTCAAAAGGAAATTATTCCAGATTCAGCACAATGGCACTCTAAGAATCTGGAAAGGCACAATGAAAAGAGGAAACCATAAATTGTGTTGGTTTAATTGCTCCATAAAATGATATTCTCTCCTGAGAACAAAAGTTAATGGAGAAAAAAGGAAGAAGAAAAAACAATGCAGATCTCTATATCAAATCTGTAATTAGCAAAGGTAATACCATCCATAAAAATGCCCTGAAGCTAGTCTCTGAGATTTCTATTAACATCTTTGATTGCTTCTAATTCTTCTTGAAGTATTCTGAAAGCAGCTAGGTGAACACACATTTTAAAGCACAAAGACACTGCAGAGATTAGAACTCATGGAAGAAAAATCTCATAAAATAACACTGTCGGTCAAAGATGAAATGCTGTTTCTCCATTCTGCACAGAGAAGGCATGTGTCATTTTGAACATGAAAAAATAACAGAGACAGAACTGAGAACTATCTTAGACAAGGCATAAAAGACTTGTCAACTTTCTCATTCCTTCTTGTATGTATTTTACACAGATAAAGAGATAAAAACACAGTTGTAGAAGCTCCAGAAATCGACAGAGAAGCAATGTGTAGAAGAGCTCTGTGAACTACTTTTCCAGTCATACTTGCCTGCTCCAACATTCCCATCTGGAAACACCAAGAGGAAAAAAGCGTTCGCACATTATTATCAAACAGCATTATCATGTACGTACAATAAAATCTGGATATCATTTTATATTCATCATCTGTGTGAAATGAAGAAAAGGTAGCAACACTAAAGAAAACATTTTCCCCACAATTCTGGATTGTTATCCCAGTCTAGAAAGAGTTCAGATTCAATTCTGTTGCTGTTGTGTACCTACAAGTCATGTCTTACTTATGGTGACCCTTAGGCAATCCTATCACACAGTTTTCTTGGCAAGATTTGTTAAGAGAGGGGTTGCCTTTGCCTTCCTTTGAGGCTGAGAGAGTGTGATTTGCCCAAGCTCACCCAGTGGGTTTCCATGGTCAAGCAAAGATTCAGACTCTGCTCTCCCAGTATCCTAGTCCAGTTCTCAAATCGCTACAGTACGATGGCTCTTTCAGATTTAACTACAAGGCACAAATATCTTTTCACAACTGATCTTCTCTTGATTGTGCAGCTGTTCTGTATACGCCAATATGCCTTAGGAGTCTTATTTTAAACCCTGACATATGCATACCAGTAAAGTAATCCAAATAAAAGACTTCCTCTATACTTCCAGAAGCAGACCTTAGCTTCCCAGGAGTGATAAACTGCACCATAAATGGAAAAAATTGGAGAAAGTAGATTCAAAGGACTCCAGCAGTCCTTTCAGATTAACTGGTTAATTTAAATTATTCTCAAAGGTGCCACTTTTTTCCATTTTATGCTGAAACACCAAAATGACTGCCTATTTGAAAATCATACAGAAAAGTGAGAGTGAAAAGGCTCCAGCTCTGAACATGCACATTGTTAGCTTTAGCATTCTGCATTTTCAGTGCTGATACCAATTATTCTGCTTAATTTAAATCAGATTTTACTCCTTATTTGAAAAACTCAGTTTTCATTTCAGTGAAAACTGGCCAGACTCTACAAATGTATCTTATAAACTTAACAAAAAAGTTTGTTTTTCTTTTTTCTTTTTTAATTCTCATATCAGATCCTGGGAACATGTGAAGCAATGGAATGTAGGCGAGGAAACTGCCAATGCAGCGTTGACCAGCTGTGTAGAAAAAGCAAACATCTCTTCTGAGTTTTATTGCTCATTTGGGAGGTGGGATCATAGAATCATAGAGCTGGAAGAGACCCTAGGGACCATCCAGTCCAACCCCCTGCCGTGCAGGAACTCACAATCAAAGCACCCCCAAAAGATGGCCATCCAACCTCTGTTTAAAAATTTCCAAAGAAGGAGACTCCACCATTCTCAGAGGGAGTGTGTTCTTCTGTCTAACAGCTCTTACTGTCAGGAAGTTCTTCCTAATGTTGAAATGGAATCACTTTTCCTGTACAGTTGGCCCT